>OZ018328.1:11704756-12292462 GCA_963969495.1 Ceratothoa steindachneri
AACGGTAGCCTCTCTAGTCAAGCCGTTAGAAGAGAATTTTTGACGAAAAGGGTTGAATATGGTTTGGTTAACGGGATGGAACCCAACTCTCGGAAAAATCTGCCTTTCATCGAGGACTGTCCTCTTCTGGCGAGCAAATGAATTTGTGTTCATAAAAAAATAAAAATTATCGTTCATTGCCAACAAACATCTGCTTAAGTTATTCATTTCGCGATTTAAATTGTACCATTCAGACAAGGCATAGCGTAAAGACGAGATACCCTGATTTTAAAGAGGATTTGAGGCACATTTAGGAGAAATTTGATAGGAAATAAGGATCGCGAAGGGCCAATAGAAGGCAAAATGAGAAGAGGTAATTTAAATTAGTTAAAAAAAAGTGAGTCCTACGAGTGACATGAGAATGTAAAGGTAATTTCGGTATTTTTCTCTAATTAAGTAAAGCGGCAGGGCTTCTATTGAGCGACACCCCCTTTTCTTACTTTAATCCTCACTTTCCTCTATTCAACTAAATCTCTTCTTCATAGTTCTTCCTTTAAATGGAGTGTGTGGAGCAGTGTCGAAGTATAATAAAAACATATAAACGACAGTCTTTAGGAATGGGGCCTGCATTAGCCCATTTGCAACTTGCAACGAGAGAAGGCACAGGACCCTTTCCTTTAATTTAATTCGAAGCGTCCCCAGAGCTGGTTGCAATACACTGCTCCGTATGGGAAATAACGAGTCGTGGGCAGTTGACAGAGGAGATTGGGATATTTAGCGTGTCACAATATGCTTTAATTTCTCTCTGGGCATTGGAATACACGTATATCCTGGTTCCTGGTATCCGTTACGCTACTATGACGCCGATCGAGATTATCTGAGGGTGGATTTCGGGACATTTTGGGATTGCGGATAATGAGCGTCATGATGATGGCGCCAAAGTTTTCGATAAGACCAGGTATTGAGCTGCCTGGCAAAAATACGAGATACGGCTTAAAGCTACTTAAAGTTGCGTGTATTACGCACCAACTATTACCTTGTAGGTAACTACCAATCCCGCAACGGCTTCAGGTCACTTTTTGTCGTCTTCGAATTTGGGCAGACTCCTCGCACTCATCTTTATTTGATAAAGCGCTCCACTACATCTTTAACGAAGGAAATCATTGTTCCCTAGACTCTTCAGCACATTCTTTTTAAATGTTGGAGTATGATTGATCTTCACGCAGGTTTCCTATCCAGGTACCGGGAGGATCGTGTTAGAAAACCCTTGCCTGCTTTACTCCGGAAGAACTTTTATAGCCCAATTAGAAGCTGGTGTATAGCCAAGAAGTTACTTCACAACTTGAGCACCCCATTGCGGTTAAGAAATCTTGAAATAGAGCCACAAACCAAACACTAAAATAATATACCATTTGCAATTTATTAATTAAATAAAAAAAAATGTATACTTGTAAATAAGGCAAAGACCGCTAGGCAATAAAATCGCTGGATCTGACACAAACTTACAAACATTCACACACACATTAGCAACAGGTGCGAGTCGAAAGTTTTTGCCGCGGCGAGAAGGAAGACAATTAAAAAGTTATTTTACAAATAATGAATCTGATATAGATGACGAAGTCTGACCCACTAGCTATTACATGGACCCGTGAAAGTCGAAATTTTATGTTGCTACCAATATCAGCCTGATATACATAAGTCAGATTTCCAAATGGGAACACTCACTTAGTGTGTACGCGCCTACACTAAATACACACACATACCCTCGGGTCTAATAGGTTTCGCCCGGCTCTCGGTTGGTAGAAACTGAGCCCCAGCTCTAATCTCTCTGTAAAAGAACAACCTCTGACCCCATCCCTCAATTTATTGAAGACCAGGTGCGATTGTATCCCACCATGATGAATGTCACATTCTGTTCGGAAACATTCGCGAATTTTCGACTCCTGAGACCATTGGGGAAATATTCCCCAATCTTGCTCTAGAACTTTCATAATTGTAAAATCATTACATAATTAATTATTTCTCGGTTTAAACTTAATTAATAGAGTTAATCATCTTAGTCTTGAACTGACAATATTTAATTGCATTGCCATTTAACTTGGCCTATAAGTATATGTAAACTTTAGTCCTATTAAAGTATATTTTTGTAGCCGTGTTTGAATATTCCTTGGCCTAGTAATTGTGTATTTAAAGCATTCTTCGCACCATCTCCAGATAGAGCCTTAATTTCGGTTGTTCAGTAGACCAGTGTGCGTAAAACTGCGTACACCTGGTCATACCACGAAATAAAACTGGGGTTAGGTCTTTGGGTTTATATAAGATTCCACCCTCTCTGATCTTTTGCTATTTTCTTAAAGATCATTATTTCCACTCTATACAGTTGCAAGTGTCAAGAATATTCAAGCAAAAATAATATGAAAATCTTTTTGTTAATAGGTAATTATATATTTTATAGTTGAGCGTATTTACGTGAGTCAAGATACCTCCAATTGAATGGCAAGAATAGCCGCCAAATTTGGGTTTTGCTATGGTAAAATTACCAAAAGACTCAATCCTGAGTCAGGTTCCCTCGTTAGTTATTTCCTTTTTCTAGTGTGTATGGGATTTAATAGTTTACGTTCAAATGGAAGGCCGACAACAACGAGAAGAAAGGAAAGCATGCAAATAAGCAGAGGTAAGGAAAGAACAAGCACAGAGAGAAGCAGAAGAAAGATAGAAAGAAGCAGAAGAAAGACAGAGAGGAGAAGAAGAAATAGAGAGAGAACAAATACGACAGCACGAGAGAGAATTAAGCCGTAATCATGTCGAAATGACTCCTGTGGGATCCCGTAATTATCAGCCACAACCACCCTCGTTAAAACACTCCGCGTATAAAGATGGAGAATATTTTTGTTGATATCTGACTCACTTCGAAATTTTTTTTAAAATCAACGATTTTGATTTAGAATCAGATGGAGTTGCCCGTCTACTCCACCCTTTAAACACTCTTCTGCGTGAAATCTTTATTTCTCTGCCCTGGCAAGCATCTCTGGATTATTCAACCCTAAAAGCAGAGCCCCTCTCTGCTATTAATATGAATCCGGAGTTCTATCGGAGTACATTCCGCTTGGCTAGGATACAGCCGAGCAAAATTTTTGAGGCAATTGGGGTTCACCATTCGCCGCAATTTACAGCTTTAGCTAGACTCTAACGAGTGACTAACGAATATGTCATTAGTCGTCTTTATTTTAAGGGATCCACTCATGGCTAACCTTCCCCTAGAATTGAAAGGCTTCGTAACTGATAAAAGAGCCTCTTCGTTTAAAGAGTGTGTAGAGAAAGCCGACCTTCACGCTTTCAGATACGACCTATATCTCGAGGAGATCAAGTAGAGTCACTCCGCGCCCCCCAAACATAAGTTTGGTCCCAATAAATTCCATGCTAAGAATAGTGGAAGCTTCGTTAAGATTCAGGCGCCGCATAAGCGCAAGCCTCTTCCTCAGCGTGAACAAAAAGAAGCAAAGCCTCCAACATTCCCTTCTGCGCCGTCTCACTACCCGCGTAAACCCATCGTATGCTTTACGTGTGGCACCCCGGGTAACCTAAGTTATACTGCGCTCAGAACTCGAAGCTAAGGACCACCATTAATCAAGAGGTCCATCAGGTAACCGCTTCTCTTCACCCTAGCTCTTTTGCTTTGTCATCGCAGTCGCCACCTACTCCCTCTCACTTGAAACAACATGTAAATTTTCTGTTCAATAATCGCTTCCCCGGTGGGCTCAAATTTAAAAACGGCATGATAAATGGTTGCCGAGTGCCAACCCTTGTAAGAGACACGGGTTGCATCTGCATCGTAGTCTCGGATAAGCTGTTGCCCCCAGTAAGTCCCCAACATAAGAGATTTGCGATTGTTCACGACATTTTGGGTCGTACCACTAAGTTCCCTGTGGTAAAGTGCTACATACAGTGTCAGTATTTCACTGGATGGGCCGATGTGGTCGCCGCCTTTATAAAGTTTTGCTCTGTTCTTATCTTAGAGAGCACGCAGCTCTTCCCAAAACCCATCGCGTAACCATTGATCACAAGGGCCCAAGCTGCGAAAGATTCCATTTTACTCTCTTTGTTTTTGTTCCTACTTCTCCTGCACCCGGGAGAGGATGGCCTCATCCATCTTACTTTACTCTGTTTGTTTTTAGTCATGCCTCTTTCGCACCCGTAAGAGGCTGGCCTCATCCGTCTTATTTTATTCTCTTTGTTTTGGGTCTTGTGTCTCCGGCACCCAGGAGAGGATGGCCTCTTCTATCTTATTTTACTCTCTTTGGTGTTGGTCATGCCTCTCCCGCACCCCGAAGAGGCAATCATCGTGCATCTCATTTTACTCTCTTTATTTTTGGTCCTACTTTTCTCACACCAGGAAGAGGCTGGCCTCCTCCATCTTATTTTACTTTTTTGGTTTTTGGTCCTACCTCTTTCGCACCCATTAGAGGCTGGCTTCCTTCATCTTATTTTACTCTCTTTGTTTTTGGTCCTGCTTCTCCCACACTCTGTAGAAGCTAGCCTCCTCCATCTTATTTTACTCTCTTTGTTTTTGAACCTGCCTCTCGCGCACCCGGGAGAGGTTGCGCTCCTCCATCTTATTTTACTTTCTTTGATGTTGGTCCTGACTCTCCCGCACCCGGGAGAGGCTGGCCTATTCCATCTTATTTTACTTTCTTTGGTGTTAGTCTTGCCTCTCCCCCACCTTGGAGAGGCTGGCCTCCTCCATCTTCTTTAACTCTCTTTGGTGTTGGTCCTACCTTTCCCGCACCCAGAAGAGGTGGTGTTTTTTATTTTTTACCCTTTGCTTGGTTACTGTTTTTTGTTTGCTTATTGGATTTTAATTTAGTTAACTATTAGGCTAAAAAATAATGACGGTGACGTCTGCTCTTGTACTCATCGCCAGATGGATTATAGAACCTCTGTTAGGGAGCCAAAACGCAAAGACGTATCCAAAATATTCTCGAAGTATTATTCAAGCCCTGCAATCTGGTTGTTGTTTTTTCACCCATAAAGAACATGGCGATGTAAAAACGCAAAGGAAGGCTGGTATATTGACTGTTAATGAAAAAAAGAGGCGAAAGTATTAGCTTCTGTAATGGTAATGAGAGTGTTTTAGAAATGATTTGCACGGATACAAACATAAAATATAACAGCCTTGTGTTTAAACTATTTTCTTATGTTTTCGTAATAATCATCTAGACAGAATAACTCTTTAAAATCATACAACAATAAATAAATTAACAACTTAAATACATAGAGCCTTTTATGAAACTTTTAGTGAATAAGAATCTCTTTGTGTTTATCTAATCATAGCGAAAGAGTTGTGTCCTGCGAGAGTTCGTAAAGTCAACGGACTTGTCACAACAATACCCTTTATCTCCACCTCAATCAGTCATTGCTCATTTACACTTTTCAGGTACCGTCCTTATTATTGATAACTAAAGATTTTTTTAATTCCATTTTTTTACCCATATTCTTCCTTGTTCTCGTTCTTCGTAAACATTCAACTTATTCAATCCTCACTTACTCCTTAGTCTCCTTTTTTCTTCCCTCTTCTTACTAACTTGAAAATTTAGAGGAAAAGAAACTTAAACAACACCATAAATTTCGCAATAAAATGTTCTCTTCTATCTTTGGCCTCATTATTAGGATTTATTGGCAATTTACTTTGCCTGCTTTGCTATATTATTGCAGAATTACGAACCAGCAAAGAAGCTCAGGTCCGTAGGAACCCAGTCAAAATAGGGAAGGATGGGAAGGAAAGGATCATAGAGTGTGAAGAAACAGGTATAGATCAAGGATGAATTCTTGGCATTTCTGATTTATTAAAAGTTGACTTTTATGGTCAAGTAATAAATATTGATTCTATTCTAAAACATATGAACTGAGTTGCTTTCACTAATTTATTTTGAAGTATTTCGACTAACAGACCCATTATTAGCTCAAAATGAGACTCTTACTTTACATTGCTAAAGTTAAATAATATTTAACAAACTTAAATTAGTTTTTCAGCAAACGAAGGTTTTCCATTAAGAGGAGAATAATATCCCTCAGTTTGTCTTCATAAGATTCATTTCGCAGCTCAGGGAATAATTTCTTCGCTCGACACTGAACTTCCTCTAAGATTGGTGCATTTCTTGCAATGAAGGGACCCAAATTAAACTGCATGCACCTAAATAGGTCTAATAAGCGCCTTAAAAGTTTTTACGGTCCTCTAAATTAAGTGATTCAAATTTTTATCGCTAATAACTGCATATAGATTGCGACCAACCATGTATTAAATCTGTGGGTGAGTTGGATGAACTGAGTGTATTAGTTAACGCATATCTACTTTAAATCTCATTGGATACTTTTTAAGCCAATTATTTTACTCTATCCAAATTATCATCGATATTTTACTATATTATCTAATTTCGTATCACCCTAACCTCTTATATTTTGGATAGTAATAAAATTTCATGTTCATTACAATATATTATAAACAACAAAGCTCCAAAAATGGATACCTAAGTGACGTTACCTTAAAGAATGCTCAGCTCGACTTAATCCTATCAATCATCACTCTGTGTGGGAAAGGTTAGTCGATTTTCAAACCAATTAAGTATTTTTTATCCCTATTTCATGTGTGTATTAAATTTCACAAAGTTTTAAGTAATATTTTTACTTTAGAGTAAATTCAAAATTAATTCTTAAGTGACGTTTCCTGTGACATTTTGTTCAAATTGGAAAAAAGACAATATCAACTGAATGGCCATATGGAAGAATAGCCCTAAACCAAAAATCATAATAAGAATGATGGGAATGGTATAAAAGCTCATATTTAGCCGCGAAGCAACATAAACCATTTTTATGAGGTTCATTCATATGGAGACTCTTGCAGCAAGAATAAAATCCATAATGAATTTTTCATCTTATAGTTCCTAAGCTTAAACCTAGAATAAGTCCCTTTCAGGCAAGACTATTAATTAGGATTGGATCAACAAAAAGAGGAACAAATCTCTTAGTTATTTGTTAAGGTAAAAATTATTTTTGAAACGTCAAACATATCTCTTGGCATTGAAGTGAATATTGTGGTTGAAGGAAATAAGGATTTAAAATCTTACACATTCGTATTGGATGAGTTGATGACATTAGTTTATATATGATAGATTTCTGTTGTTGAATCTGGAATTAAGTTAGTATTAGTATATTATTAAATTAACAGCTACCTCTTCATAGAAGTTAATAATTGCATCGAACTCTTTAGTTTTCTGAATGATGTCTTTAATTGATACTTATTTGAACTCTTATGTGAATTACGATCCAGTAGGATAGTTCAAAGAGTCGAATGAGTCAGTGCATGCTCCGGGTCTTATAATTAGTTTTGTGGCTCCAAATCAGCAAAATGTAGGTAAGTAAGTAGTAAGTTGTAAAGACCCATGGATAACCATATGTTTTACCGAACAACTGAGCATTTACTGCTAACGCTGCACCAAGATAAGCCAAACGCACTTGCATCAGCAAATGTAGCAAAATAGCTACATTTGCTTCAAAGCGTCTATCTTTCCTAGAAGCAGTAGAAAGGGTCACTAAAAATATATACATGGAAAAAGACGAAGTATAGATTGATATTTATTCATTTATTTTCACAAAACAATCTAATAATGCATAATGGTTTGAATCAAACGAAAGAAAATAATATATTCTAAAAGATTATGTAACTAATATTCAATTACTGTAGATCGCATATGAGACAGAGGTTGCGCACAGGAATTGAGCTCATATTTTCTCTCATCTTTTTTTTCAGTTGGCACAGCAAAACTTCGATACTTTGATTTAAATTGGTAGAGGCCTTGGACACAAGCAACCACCACACTATATTGTCCATGGGATTGAAATCTCGAGAACCGGGAGACCAAATTCTTGTGAGAAAATCGCTTAAAATTGGTTAAAACGATCTATAATTTGGTGATAAATGAGGTTGCTTCATTTATTTGCGGGGTTTCATGGTCATTTCCTATGCTTGCAACAACAAAGAGTAGGAATATTTTCTACAGAATCTCCAAATAAACATGTTGATTGATCCTTCCCCCCCAATTTTTTAATAAATATAAGAGTGTTTGTGGACCGTTGAGATTACTCCTTCCGACCCCATCACTAAAACTAAGCTTGTGTCTTAAAGGATGTTCATGTACTAACAAAATGGAATTTCTGTGTGTTGGGGTAAGCTTGAGATTCAATAACCTCTCCTCTGTTCACGGAACTCTTGCAACTCTCTTCCCTTTGGTGGAAGTCAGCAATTTTGGCATGGTCATATGACTCACATTGGCTTCCTGAGCACGGTGTCTGGCACTCCTCTCTGTACTTTATCCAAACTTAAAGAGAGTTGAAGATTCACTCTTATCGAGGCGGTTTGATAGTTTTTCAAAACTCATTAATTAATGGTTATTAGTTAATGGTATGTCCACATATTTAAGGAGATTTGTAAAAAGTAATTTACACTTTGTGTTTCCGCCTGCGCTCCAATACAGAAAATCAGAATTCCGCGTCGCTACTTTGCCCCATCTCTACTTGCATCTGCCAAGCTGTAATATCCTCTTATAGAACTTGCAATGGACTAAAATTCAATTATGCAACTTTGATTCGAATTATATCTCTACTTATTCATTCTCTCACTTACTTACTCACACTGGCGGACAAACCCACTCAATTAACTGAAGTAAGCACTCAAACATTCAGTTCAATACCATATTCTACGACAATGTATCGCCTCTCCAGATTCAATGAAGCAATCTTCTAAATCAATTAAAATAGAAATCCAATCTTTTGGTGGGCAATTTTATCATTTTAGTTCGTTTGATAATTTTCTTTTAATTATTTAAGAATATTAAAAAGCATCAAGCCAATTATTTATCTTTCAACCAATATATATTTATATTTCCCTCTCTTATCCATCACACTTGAACGTTAGGGCACATCGAAGCCTCAACTTTCCTCAACCTTCTCACACATACGGCAATAACTGTGTCCACCTACGGTTGGTCATATCTCAAGTGTGTCTATGATTATATGCAAATATTATAAGTAGTTAAATCTCTTCTAAGTTTGGTGCATTTAATTTTAACGCTTACTCATGAAGTTAAGACAATCATCAACATAAAATGCAATGCAAATATTTGAAATCTAAATGAAATATGAGAGGAAAATAAGAAAAGTTATTTATGGATTGGCAATTTTAGTGTCAAAGGATCAGTAGCAGAATTTATTAAGTAAGAATACATAGTTTTTAACCTAAATATAAAAAAAAAATCATATAATAAACAAGGATGAGATGTTTAAACAAAATAGCTTAAGTAAAGTTAAAAAATGGTTGAAGGAAAGTTGATTAAATATAAGTTATAATAATAACTGTTAATGAGTTACAAGGTAAAGTAACCTCTTTTATGAGAAACTTTGGAGAGTATACCTTTTATTGATGAACTCAATTTTTTAGGCAATCGGAAAAACATTCTTTGAAGCATCTTGGATGACTTGCCAAATATGAATTTTGTATTTATTTTGCCTGTCTTTTGTGTAAAAGTCTCTTTTCTGTAGTCGTATGATTCCTAAGTTTTCGCTGGATTCTGCTCTCCGAATTTTAGAGGCCCGTCCATGATTGAGACTCATGCAAATCCTTTTCACTCCAATAGATTCATCGCTAACTTGTAGCTATTACTAGAAACCTTATCCATCATGAATGCAAGTGACATCTTCATCTTGACTTGCTTTCTCTTAAGCCAAGCTAGAAATTTTTACTACGAGATCTTTCAGCACACCTTTAAATCTATTGTCTATGAAATTTTCCACTTTGAAAGGTCCTCCGAGGTTGTCTTCAAAATTGCCTTCAAAATCATAAATCTTCCTCCGTTTTGTTGTAGCTTATTGAGGTACTTCTCTCGAAGTCCATTGATGAAACACATTCTTGGAAGGACCTAATAATAAAATTTCCCAAATCGTACTATAATGTATCGAATACCGGAATAAAGTATATTGTGTGTAGCTAGTAAATTAAGCTTCTTAAAACTCTAAAGGTATTTAAAATAAAAAATTCCTAACCGAAGCATGCATATAATCTCTAGACACACTTTAGTATCTAGCAAACTTCAGCCTCTCAAAGAAACAAAAATTATGCAATAATTTTTACGTTATCCTCATTTATTCATTACAAGCATCTGTTTTTGCATTTTTACTTTTATGCAATGAAACCACTCGTTCCTTACCTTTTCTACATTTATGTAGTTGTCCTTTTTTACATTATGCAATAAAACCAATCGTTTATTCTACATTTTAAAAAGAAAGCTAATCCTTTTTGCCTTTTGCGTATTTTAAAGTTCGTATAATGATTATTAAGAGCCTTAGCTACAAAAAAATCTCACCGATTATTGAATCAAGCTCAAAGCTTATTTATTGCAATAGTCCAAATTAAGTTCATATCTATCAACTATTTTTTGACATACTATCATATAAATCTTGAAGGTTTTGTTTCACAAGAAAAGCGATTACCTTTCCTTTTTTACGTTCTTCACATCATAATAAATTTTTAAAATCTCGCCTTCACCACTCATTAGTAAAAAATAACCTTATTACATAGCAACCCACAAAGTATATTATTTCGAGTTAAATAAAAAATTAGTATTAATAGCTAAATTTTAACTTTTTATTGATATTTAAATCTGTCAAACTCTGTCCACAAAAATTCAGAAATTCCTGCTATAAGCAATGTATTAAGGAAGTTTCCAAATTTTATGCTGTTTTTAAACCAATAGATTATGTCAACATTTATGTTATTACTTTTCGATAAAGGTTTATTTACTTAGGTAAAGGAGAATTACTTAATTTACTATGTTTTGTTAGAATAAACAATAATTTAAATACATTACTCAAACATTTAACACTTTGCTACTACCTGATTCTGGGGACTACAAAAATACTATTATTTTAATACTAGTATGTAAATGGTGTGCAGATGCACCAGCGACGCCATTGTATAATTGTTTAAAGCATGTTTGGCACCACACGTGAGCAGCATTGGTAGAGTGAGTAAATACCAAGCTTTAACAAGGAGATTTGTTTTCAATGTCATTATCAGCTTCAATTCTTTTACTTTTAAATTAAACAAAAAGGTAAGACAAGATATAGTTATATATATTTTTTTATTTTGCCTCTTTGGAATCTAACTGGCAAACAACAAATAATTGATATTTTCCTTCTCACTTTTTAGAAACTTCTTTTTTCTAAATCACAGCCCAAAATTAAAAAAGACAAGTGTCGTAGAGTCAAGGTCGGTGAGTGACCTTGTATTGACTCTCCTTAGACGGAACAGAGGGTAGGAGTACAAAGGAGCGCATTGGAAAACAATAACAAACTGAGTGCGGTAGTTGGCCTAAGTTAAACAATTTCTAGGGGTTCTGGGTTGAGAGTAACTGTTTATCGAAAACTACTTTACTATATACAAAAATAGGAAATATAAGTAATTCTACAATGGATACACAATACGAAAATGAACGAGGGAGTACGCCAGGCGAGAACGGAGCTGACTCGAGGTTGATAGAGGTTTATCTGTTGACTTGAGTCTATCGGGCGAAAACGCTTCTCTTCGGTTGCGACCGAGAGAGAGTCGAGGGGGGCTCGTCAATTCACGGGCCTCGCGGTCACGGGATGGCGGGTGCTACGCACGGGGTCTACACGGTACTGCTATCCGCAACTCTACTGAATTCTGGTGGCCCTTGTTTGAGCATATACGTAGCCTCAGCGAAAGTGTATCGCTTAGGCGCCTGAAGGGAGCGCGACTTATCAGAGGAGGCGCGTCCTGAGTGGATTCTCACGGTCACGCGGAGTTTCGTATCTGTTTTGAACTCGCCCTGCACTGAACGCTTATGTTATCTGCACCCAAAGTACACCAGTTGCCAGGCGCAGCATGTTCACGTGGGGTTTTTCGTCTTTATCTGACAGCAAGTGATTAGCATCTGACTTCGTAGACGATGTCTAACCCATGAATATGACTGCTATTTTTTATTTATTAAAAAGGATATAGATGGAATCAAAACGATAATAAAAGAAAGCTTTAACAATTTGCAAAAAGAAAAGAAAAAAGAGGTTAGCAAAAGTGGCAGGAACAAGTTGTTTCATTAATAAAAACTTGAGAATAGAAGGAAGATCTTGAAAAGGTTGATAATTAGTGGTCTTTGAAGAAAGAAAGCAAAAAAAAAATACTCCTATATTATGTGGGGTGGGGGCACTCTATCAAATACTGCAACGTAAACCATTTTTGAGAGTGACAATGACTGCCCTTACTCGTCAGGAAATACCCCTTCCTAAAAAGACTCAACATGCGGTAATGCCAGATGTGTCGATGAGGCAGAAGGAGACCGCCCTCCATATGCCCGTCCACGTCGAAATGAGACAAACCTGTAAGTTTGGTTCGCATAAAGAGAACCTCCACCGTGTTTGTCTGGTTCACAGAGAAATTGAGGCAAGCATACAAATAGAGGTTCTAGCCTAGCTTTGGGGTGCTGATTTAAAATACGAAACCAGTTTTTACTCATTACCTCTAGTTTATGAGGTATACATGTATACAAATATTAGAAATTTTAGGAATTGTGTCCTTCAAAACCCTTACGCTACCAATGGGACAATACATTTGAGAAGTTTTTAAAAATACCTGTGGGCAGAATTAAGCTTAAATTAGTGTATATTTTTATCCCAATAGTAATTCTAATGTATTAGCATATTATAGAATATCTGGCAACACTCTATTACTCCTCAGTTGTTTTTGATAATCACTGAAGTAAACACGTGCTCTAAGGTAAGCATTAGTTTTATTAATTTTTTGAGAACTAATTGTTTAATCAGTTCTCAAGTGTATTAGAGAATATATATATTAGAAAATATATATCTTGCACTAAGTATATTTAGGTTTTCTACTCAATGTAATATATCTACATGGCTAAATTCAAGCAAACGGACTGCAGCAAATTTCAACCATTCTCTAACTAACTTTAATGTTTAAAAACCCTTTATAACATTATTTGGAATAAAAAAATATTCTGGTAGTGAAACTTTAAAAAAAATTAAATGTCTTATTCTTAGATTGTGTGGTTAGGGCAGCTTGATAATCATGTTAGACAAACATTTTATATTTTGGACACATGTCTATATTATGATTTTGTAAACATATATATGATAAATGTTTATTTTGTTTTCCAGATTTTTGTGAGTTGATACATATATCTACAATGGCTTCAGGCCCTTTAAAACAACGAGGATGCACCAACAAGACAAATCCATTTTGTTAAATGTGTGGGGATTTCACGACACTCGCACAGTGCCGAACAATTACTTTCCTCCTGAGAACAGCTTACTTTCATTATTTTGAGTGTAAAATTGGTGACCAGGGCAAATAATGGGCCCAACACATCTGTTGTAAGCCATGTTACAATGGAATAACTGCATGGTTTAATCGCAAGAAAACAGTCTTCAACTATGCTGTCCAGATGCTCTGGTGAGAGCCAAAAAGCCATGCAGGTGATTGTTTTTTTTTGTCTGACAAATATAACTGGTATCAATGCTTCTTCTAGAAGAAAGATGAAAAATCCCAACCTTCCCTCGTCTATGAGACCAGTTCCACACCAAATTGATCTTCCTGTTCTTACACTCACAACAAATAAAGATCTTCTTACTTCATCAGATGAAAAAATTCCTTCAGGGAAATACTCTGACAATTCGATCTCTTCTGAAGAATTCATTAATTCAAGAGCAATTAGTAATAAGCCCCACTAGGCCACGCAGGAAGACCTGAATGACCTTGCCCGTGAGTTGTGTCTAAGCAGCAAGTAGAACTCCAGGCATCGCCGCTTAAGTTGTGCAACCTGGTCAAGGTAGGTGTGAGGATCACTAGTTTCAGGACACAAACAAAGAATTTAATTCATTCTTTGACATGGAAACCAAGTTGTGCTACTGCCAAAATTTCTCTAGCTTGTTCACTTTCCTTGGTTTGCCACAAAATCTTTCAGATTGGCGTCTGTTCATAGACTTTTCAATGTAAGGTCTGAAGTCTGTGCTTCTGCACAATGGGATTAAATACCCCAGCATTCCAATTTCCCACTCAGTCCATTTGAAGGATTCGTATGAAATTCTAGATCTCCTTTTGGAAGCTGTTAAGTACAACCAGGAACAGTGGGGCCTCTGCGGGGTTACAAGGTCATCATACTCCTTATGGGCATGCATGCGGGCTTCCAAATGTACATACTGTTGCTTAGTCCGTATCTGGGACAGTCGGGCTGTGTCCAAACAATAGAAGCAGAAGGACTGTGATTCTAGGACGACTTTTGTGCCGGGTGAACATAGGGTCCAAAACATGATCTGCGGAACATGAACAAGGTGCTTATTCCTCCTCTTCCTTTTAAGCTTGGACTATTGAAGAACTTCGTGAAGGACATGGACAAAAATGGCGCTGCCTTCCAACAACTGTATTTTCTATCGCCAGCTCTGAGTTCTGCTATGGTCAAGGGGGGCATCTTCGTCGGACCTCAGATCCAAGAGGTTCTGATAGATAATGAATTTGAGGAGCTTCTTACCGTAGAGGAACTTTAAGCATGCGAAGCATTTAAGTCAGTCGGCTATAGCTTCTTTGGTAAGACAAGGGCACTAGATTACCAAATAGTGAATCGAGAAGTTGTTAGTCTTATGACTATATGGGATGCCTAATGTCAATCAAAATTCACTTTCTCCACTCCCACCTCAACTTCTTCACTCCTAACCTCGGGGCAGTGAGTCATGAGCATGGAGAAAGGGTCCACGAAGTCATTTCTAATATGGAAAGCAGCTACCAAGGCAAGTGGAACCCCTGCATAATGAAGGACTTCTGCTGGATGCTCTTGCGTGACATCCTGGAGGCAAAGTACAAAAGATCGTCAAAAAAATCTTACTTCTCTCTGTCTGCTGTACTATGATGTGTGTTTTTTACTATCCAAGTAATTTAATTCCATTAATGTTCTGTATCTATGCTGTTTTTTCTCTAATATACGTTTGTAACAGATGAAATAAATACATTATATTTAGGAATTTTTTATGAAAAATAATAAAAATGGGGTATTTGAAAGCAAAAGATCTAGAGATGACAGAGCAAAACTGTTCAGAAATTCGAAGCCACCACAAAAAATTAGTACAAAACACATATTCACATTCTTGCCTCAGAGCAAAATTTATTTTCGTTAAACAGTGTAATGGAAATTGTTTTGCGGACTTCCATAAAGTGCCATGGGACTGAGGGTCCCATTTCTATATTATATTGTGTATATTTCTGTACATTTTGGTATGTCTATTTTGATATGTTTATCATTGTATTTTCAATGAGTAAATTATGCAACGGAGTATTCTTTTATTGAAACCTTTTATTGTAACATTTAGGAATTATAAAACATTTTTTGTGTATAATATATTACTGTACAGTTGTCTAGTAAAACCTGAATGAGTAACTATAGGTGTGAAATAAAAGTAGCTGACAAAAGAAAATGAAAAAAAAAGGAATGAAAAAATAATAATATAGGTCATAAGGAATTGGAGAAAAATCCCAAATGTAATACAGTTGAAAATATAACCGATAAATGGTAAAATAATACCGGTGTAAAAAAAATGGTTATTTTACTGAAAGTTTAAAATTCAGGTAAAAGCACTTGCTGAGTCGTATTGGTCCAGTAGATTCAAAATGGGTTTAGCGTGATTACCCGTAGTTGGCCCGCGAGAGCCCGATTGGGATAAGCGCTGTTCCCCGTAATTGGACCGAGGTCCCCAATTGGGATACATCATTTTCTGCACTTTCTCGCAACATGTTGCGTCAAATAAATAAGTGATAAGAACAAAAACATCTTAGAATATTGTGTAGTTTCACATCCTAAGAGGCTTTTTCAAAATTTCCAAAGGATATATGTATAAATGGACCTTACAGAGGTAAGAAGTTAGAAAGCAATATTCTTTACTTATAAGGTTAAAGGTTATACTATTTACCTGGTTCTTGTATGTTTTGCATCATACTATCTGCATTTCTCAAAGCCCTGGAGTTACATCTTCCTTAGTCTTGTGTGCTTGCGTGTATGATTCTTTTTATATGTTAATTAGTGAGTAATTTGTGCGTTAGTTCGTTTTTTGTGGCTAACTTTGCTTTCGATCTCCTTTATTTTTGTTTTCGGATGTTTGAAAAAACACTGATATTATTCAATTTTATCTTTAATATTTTTACAAATTTCTTTTGCCAGAGAAGATATAGTGACTTTTGCCAATGATCCAATAGTTGATGGATGAAATGATAATTAATATGTTCTAAGATATTTGATAATTTTAGGGTTGAATTATCCGGAAATTGATATATTGATTCGGTTTGGCCTAAAATCATCGATATGGAAAAAAATGAAATAGACGGAATTTGATTTTCAACAAATATGGCTAGATAAGTTTATACAAACCTCCTCACTTATCTCATTTGGCCTCAAGATGTTAAAAGAAAAAGTTAGTGTTTGATCTGAAGCAAGAGAAAGTTTTCTTACTGTCATGAAAGAATTCATAAGTGAAAATATGCATAATGATGTGTAAAAACTTGATCTCTGGTTCTACACTTATATTGCAAGAACCCTTTAGATGGTGCAATGCAATTAAGAAAAATCCTTCTTTATCTGTAGAAGGAGTGCAATTTCTTTTAGTTGAAGTCCCTGAAAAAAGGGTATGAAAAGGAATTAGGGAATTAATTAACGAAATGAAAAATTTATATTTTGTTGGTAAGTAATTTCTGTTCAGAAAATTAAAGAACATATTGCCAAAGAAATTAATATCCCTGAATCATTTAGAATAAAATTATGCTTTATAATTGAGATGAGCCAATAGCGTAGTCCAGAAAGAAGTCTTTTGTACTATTTAATTTCAGGAGATATCATTATTTGTTGAAACTTATAGCCCTAAATATTAACAAACTTCTACCATTTTCCGCCAAATTTATGTGTCAATATTCCATTCAATACCAAACTTGGTTTGTGTGAATTTTAAAATTGCAAGAAGGCAATGACACCACAATGGTAGCATAATAGTGTAGCAACAGCAAATCCTAGACTGACCTGGACGTAATTCTTCTCCAGTAAAATGAGCTTTCTTGGAGTTCTAGAATGACGCCTACTCTGTGAAGCATCCGGCCAATGGTATCCTTGCCTAGAATCGTTCCATCTTCCTGCAGGTCTTTCAAACAGCTCAGCTCGGTTGGTTAATGGCGTTCGCTTCACCTTCCTGACTGCAAGCTTTGCACCGCATTCCAATATATTTAGAGGACTTCCAGCTTTCGGCCGGTAACGCCACTATGGTATTCTTTCTATTTTCAAGTGATGGATCCGACAGTGTACCCTTGCATATCCAGTTTAGTAGGTATATAGTAGATCCTTTTAAATATCTTTCGTCTTAATATTCTTTAAACTTTCAGCTGCGATGATTTTAGCAAATATACCTCATTCATGTATAAGTAATAATTGCAGTTGAATTCAGTAGATTCAACGTCATTATCGTATTAAACCTTTCGAAGTGACAAGGAACATTCTTTTTGATTAAATGATGTTTCAAGCTGACGTGAAAGCTGTAGCTAGTTGGTGTCCAATACTTTGGAATCAGGTGTTTCAATGTTTTTATTAATAAATTTGTGAATATCTAAGCTTAAATTAATTGAGGTGTAATGGTTATATTCTAAAGTATTTACTAAGTTATATAGATATACTATCTTAAAATGCACGCCCACTATATTTGTGGGCACTTAAAAAATATGCAAATGCTATATAGTGTATATAGCACTGTCGTAGAATGCCGAGCTATATATATTTATTTGTTTTATTAGCTTTTAATAAACCAAATAACTTTAAATTGAGGCGTAAGTTCGTGCCTCGGAGATCGCTTGAGGATCGGGCTCTAAGAGTGCTAAACTTGATTTTTATTCTATTGAATGAATAAACTGGGTTTCTTTCTTAGCTTTATCAAATATTGCCACTTCAACTCATTCGGGGATAATTAAAACAGTGCATTTACTAAAGAAAAAAATAGACTTTAATCAACATAACCCACCTCACTAATTAACATTAAAACACAAAGATCTAACACACGTATAAAAAGAAAATGGGATTACAGGGCTAGCTCTCGAGATACATATTTACGGGAGGAACAATTTTTAAGTTAATAGTTTTTGTCCTTAGTCAGACATCCAATAAACTAATTTTTAAGCACGGGGACATAAATAACAAGATTATCCTTTACTTACATAAGGTAATGGAGATTAATACCAGTTTCCCGTAAGAATATCTTCGGGGTTTTTGATCGCTAGATGGCGCTCGTTGACCTGGCTGGCGAGTTGACGGGTGACGTCACGAGGAATTTCGAGTTGGCGTAAGAGAATCAAAACAAAGACGCCGATGAGGAGGGTGGGTTCTCGTACGTTTATGACCTTGAAACGGTTTCTAATCTTGGGATATGATTATATTCTTTCCTAGCGATTTGTGTCTCGCTTATATAATTTCGATGTTCGATGAGAAATCTATCTAGTTTGGAGTTGTCAAACTCAGATAGAATAAGATTTGGAGTCCTCAATCTGTGTCGGTTGATACTCACTAATCTTGGGGCTTGAACAGAGCCGAGCTTCCTTGGTACAATCTGGTATTGTACAAGGACTGCAAATTCTCCTTAACTTGCAATAACTTTGTACCGGTGATTTTTGAGTCTTCTTGTCGAACTCGAAAAATCTTCTGTCAACCGGTGACTTTCTTGTCTCTCCAGTGGGAACGAACAAAAAGCCACGTTTACACGGGTCCATAGGTTATATACCCAACTTACTCCCGCTGAGGTGGGTGGGGGAGGTGGATAGGGGGGGGGGCTCGCAAGGTGGGACCTCGGGTTGGTCTGCCGCCCTTTTGCGTCTGGTATGCTCGGAGAGGGGGTAATACGAGACCTGCAGTTTGCACTTTTGAATGGGTTGTTTATAAGTACACCCTCGAAGTGCCTGCCTTTTGAGCTGAGGTCAGGAATCAGTCTCGTATCACTTACGCTTTTGCCCGTTCTCCTATGTTACCGGAGAACATCGAAGGGGCACAGCTAAACCCAGATGTCTTTAGTTATTATTTCCTTAGACTATATAAACATATATATATATATATATATATATATATATATATATACTATTTTCTTATTATTCCTCTACAAGCACTATGACTAATTAAGGTGGGCGAATTTTTAATAATGATGTTTTTACGAAAAGTAGATTGGCAGCCACATTGTCAATTATAACCGCATAATATTTTATTATATATAATTTTGAAGGTAAATTTTTCGAATTAAAATATGTTATGGAAGTTTTCTAGTAATCAATATTAAAGAAAATATGATTAATTTAAGTAGCATTATGAGGCAGGGCCAATATGTCTAAAGTCAAGAATCAAGGCATAAAAATAATGAACATTATAGTGCTTAAAATCGTCTGTCAGTTTCCTTTGAATTCGAATGTAATCCTAGGCTTTGGATTTGTGAATACTACTAGTTTATTCAAAAATATCGGGTGGGCGGTGAGGGGCAACCCTCCAAAAGTGAGTGGGATAGGGGGATGAAGTTACCGATTCATAAATTCATTCAAAATTATATATAATACAATAAGATGTGACTCCAATAACATAAAAAGGGCACTTTTGGGAATTGGCTTAAGAAGAAGCAGTCTCTAAATTAAAGAAAACACACTTGTATTTGAAAATAAAGAAATATAAATTTTCTAAATAATATAGAGCAGGTATTTTCACAAATATAATCAAAATTTAAATTCTCGATATATATATATATATATATATATATATATATATATATATATATATATATATATATATAATATATATATATATATATATATATATATATATATATATATATATATATATATATATATATATATATATACATATATATATATATATAGCTAGGTCATTTGAGGATAAGCTATGAAAGGTCGTTTAACATCTTGCCCTAACTCCCTATCTCTTCATAATGGATCTCTTCATTCCCTAAATTTGGATGTATAAAACATAAATGATCAGCAGTCAAGTATTTTTATAGAAAAATTGGAGTGTACAAAATTATTAAAAAGCTTATATTTTGGGGGGTGAATGAATCTTCGTTGTTTGCATAGCAATTAATTTAATTTTAATCTTGGTTATGTTAAGATTTCGCTCAAGTCTATCTGTCTATCATCTAGCTCATCGAAAAGCTACACTGACAAGATAGTCTTTCATTTGGAGCCATTGTTAAAGACTGCCACACGCTTCAAAAGTTTCCTTTTATAAATATTGTAAAATTATGAATTAAATATGTCAATTTTCTGCAATTTTTGAGCAGTTATGCCACCTCAAACTGATCCATGACCTAGATCCTCAAGGACGACCTCTTCACGGCGGATGCTGCAGTTTCTCATGAGGTCAATGTAATATTAAACACCACTTTATCCAGGCAGACTGTGTCAAGTGGACTAGAATATGAAAGGCATTTTGACTCTTTCAAACCCAGAGTCAAAGCATTGATGAATTCAAAAGATCAAAAAGAATCGTCTTCTATTTTCCTTCAGTTAGAATCTAAGTACAATTTGGTTTGAACATAGGGTAGGAGGTTCTTTTATCGCAGAGTAGGAGAAAAATTTATGTATATTGCACCAAAAACTCTAGTTTGGGGAAGAAAATATCATGGTTTGGAAGGTGTTTTTGCTATAAACCACAGGATACAATGAATGCATAAGTGCACATGAAATTGCTGCGAAACTGCTTTTCAATTCTTCGAGCTATCAGAGCCTTACGTGTAATTTGGTTGCAGGAAATATCCCCTGACACACAGGTGGCGAGCATATTATAGTTATTATCTGCTCTATACAGAATTAAGACCGAGATCCCATTTGAAATTTTGGAAGACCCTCGAAGAAAGTTCTAAAGCGAGTAATTCGAAAACAGTTAAAAAAATCTGGGAAATTACTCAAAATGAATGGAATAAGATTAATACGCAACAGTTGGTTTATTCCTGTTGCTTGAGATCTCAAAGCATAATCTAGAATAAAGGCTTCCACACTAAAACATAATGAGTTATTACTAAAACATAATGACTTATTTCAATAAAAATTTGTTTCTACTCTTGTTGCGATCCATTTGGCTCCTTCCATTTTTTGTCAATTACATATGTGCCTAAAAATTTAGTTTTATTATATTAAATTTGAATAGGTAGTTAATAAATGCAGATTATCGTATACAAATCTTTGACACTTTGGATGTTCTATGACAAAAGATATGCTAGATGTTGTGATGGATACGCAGACGTTATGATCTTTTTCGGAAGGTATTGTACTGATGTATCTTTTTGTATTTAACAATCTAATCTAAACCCATTTTGTCTTTATTCACTCCCCATCAGATCTGTGAATCTCTTCACAAAGGTCTACAGCCACTTTCCTATATTTTTGATTACACATTATTTTAATTGATTGCCACTAATATTTTATTTTGCCCTAAGTTTAATTTTGTACACACATTTTTGTCCTCTGCGTATCTTTCTCTGGTAATCTTTTTGCTATTGCTAATAAAATCTCTTTTTGCGGACCCGATAAGATTAGGCATCATCATTTTTTAGCTGGTCTCGCAAATAAATTATTTATTGAATTTTACCATCCATTTTATACGCATTTATTGTCTTTTTCTTTTTCTCTTTTCCATCAACTCTATTTTCTTCCTTTTACCGATCCTTCTTTTTATTCTATCTAAATACGACCTTGTCTTTCATCATTATGCTAGCTGTTACAATTAAATATCAATTTTTCAATATCAATTCAAAAGAAAAATCATTTTCTTCCCTTATTTCTATCAGATTACCTGCATTTTAGTCACGTACGAGTCTATTCGCGAGTGCATCTACATCTCACTATATCGATCGGTCTTTAGGTCGGTCCTCGTTCTGTGGTGATATGTGAATAAGACAGTAACTATTCGGTCGATTCTAATGAAATTTGAACTCCGAATGTTGTTTTGTATACTCTTTTGAATGATATAATTGTCAAAGTGCTCCCACGGATATCTAGGGAATTTATTTGAAAAACATCAAAACTATTTTGAAACCTTATATTGGTTTTATTCTCTTTCAAATAATATAATTTTCAAAGTCCTCCTAAGTTTAGCACTAGATTTAATTTGTTTCTGAAAAACAATCATAACTAGTCTGCTGATTCTAACGAAGTCCGAGACCCTTATGTTGTTTTACATTCTCTTTCGAATGATATAATTACCAAGGTCCTTTGGAGGTTATTCTGGTTCTTATTAAAATATTTGCAAGTCGTACATTCATAAATTAGATAAGTGAAAACAAACAACTTTTGCAGAGCAGACCTTGTTTTATTAAGAGCCCCTCCATCTTTAGTTACATATTTTCTTACTTGTTCTACTCAGTTTATCTATTCATCCTTCCGTTAGAAGGAAATAATTTTTTCCCTTTTGGTAGGTAAATTTAAGTTTCCTATTAAATTTATTTAACTTTACTAACTCAGGTTCTTTACGTTAAACGATATATGATTTTCTATTATTTTATTTTCAAGTTTTTATTTTTTTTCTCCTGCCTACTATAAACCAGGTTAGACGATTTCATTTACAGTATATAATACTAACTCTGACATTTTTGTCCATTCGTTTCAAACCAATCTCTCTTATTTCTTATCTTCTCTGTAATATCAAAGATTACAGTCCCTATTCTTCAACCATTTACGCTAAATAGCATAATCAAAGCTCACCCTCTGAAATTAGGTTTCTTTTTTTTGTAGTATTTCTTTTTATAATCGTTTCTTTTATTAATACTTTAGCTTCAGCACTTTAATATGATTGGGTAATTTAGCTTAGATAAAAACAAATTTACATTCTGTCTGTATAATTTTTTCCCAGGAACTTGTATTTTAAATCAACTTTTTCAGTCTTAGACTAGATATGTGATTTCTTGGGATCGCTTTTCATCTATTTGCTTTACCCTTTGCTTTTATTTATTATTAGAACTTTCTATACCTAGTTACTTTCGTTTTCTATCTTAGTCAATCAATCCCATATCATATCGTTGCTTTCGACTTAGCTCATCATCCTTCAGTGAAAAGGTAAATTTCTCGAACATTTATTTATTTTTTAATGTCGCATTTTTGGAAATAAAAATGATATATTCTTTATTCAAAGAAAGAAAATTTCTAATTTCTGGCTTTGATTTCAAAGGAAAATCTCTATAAGTATGCAATGATTTATTTCTTTGTTTTTAAACTAAGGCAAACGTTACACCAACAAATCAAAGGCTCTAGACTTTTACATCTCCGCTCCTAACATCACTTTATTTCCAAACTATCTACAAGAATCTAAGAACTCAATCGTTCTTCCATATCAAGTAGACTTTACACCTTAAATAATATTTTCTTTATTTATTTCAATAGTAATTAATATTTCAAAATTGTTAAACAGGTTTCACATTTATTTTTAGTCTGCCTGGATGCGACAATCAGAATTTCATCACATATTATGTGATTTTATTCCTTTTGAATTTGCATAAATATTAGAATGTACTTTCGGTTAGGTTAGGAAATATTTGGAAAATTTATTTAACGTATATTCAAATGTACTTTTTCACCTAAAAAATGCACAATTTGATATATAAAAAGTACTTTTTTGATGCTAAAGTGTACCAAGCCATAATCTCCCCCCGACGCTTGAATTAAAACCCGTCAAACTATGATGAATCCAGTAACAATTATCTAATAAAACTATAGCAAAACTCCGATAAAAATTCTGCAACTTAATAAATAAAACATTGACTTAGCTTAGTTAGGTTAACTATATAATAGGGAAAAAATATATGTATTCTTTTTGGAAACTAAAATATATTTCCGATAGTCAGTTTGTATGTATACATATATATCTGCTAGAGAAGACCACCTTGAAGGACCTTGAAGGCTATGAAAGTTCACCATCAGAGGTGAGTTGACCCGGAAAGTAACATGGGCTAAAATTTGGCAAAATCGTGGCTCTGAATTTCAATTAAAATATCAACATTGCCCGTGGAACAAATAAGCTTTGCCAGACCAATTATGTCACTGCAATGTTTAAAACAAGCAAAAATACATATTATCAGCATACCGAGACTAGAATATTTTAGATATTTAGTTAAAACTTCCCCCGTAAACCTAACATAAAGTTTTAGTAGCCTAAGAGAACACAGGAGAACAGAGAAACAATTCAGAATAAATGGTACGCTTTATTTGGCCATGATAAACGCAAACTTTGTCAATAATTAAGCGTTCAGGAAATAAGTTATGGAATAACTCAGAGAAATTACTAAGACATTAATGACTAAAATAAATATTAATCACTATATTTCTTATCAATAAATTATACATGAATATTTTAGATAAACTTAAGGCTAAAATCAGTTACAAGAACATGACGGTTATAGAAAGAGAGTCAATAAAATAAAAGAGTCCTTTGCAAGCAGTTTAACATTTTCTGCGGTTAAATAATTAATACGGTGTGACTCGTTATATAAATCTTTTGGCTAAAAAAATGCCTCTAATTTATTGAAACACAATTTAATATCAATGGAAGTAGGAAGAAAAAATGGTAATATGGCACCTATACACATAGACTCCTTTATCTAAATACCTAAAGTTGTCATTCAGAAAAAGAAGGATGGAAAGAAGAGAAACGTGGATATGGAAAAACAACCTCCATGAAAGTATTAACGTGAGTTGTCAACCAGAGTTTTATTAGTTTGAATAAAAGAGAATCAGTTTATGGGCAGTATATAGTTGCTCGGCTCAAATTTTATCCTTCAAATTGGTTCATATTTATTAAGGTAATTTATTCACTTCTTTGCTGCCAAATCGTGACAAACAATAATTCGTTCCTTCTTTCATATCAAGATAAATAAATAATTTTTTCCACTCGATATAATTAAGTTGTTTTCTAGAATAAGTTTGAATATCAAATTTTCACGCTTGTTTTTTATGACCAAGCCAAGAAAAATGGAATCGGTCTTTGGCCAAGAGACGCATTGTGCGGGGCGTTCTTCTCTCGCGTGATTTAACAGAAGTCCTTTCATTTCTAACCTCTGGCATATGTGAATTCACATCTAAATGAATTCTTTAGAATTTATTAGATTTATAATAGTTCGATATTTTTCAAGTCGTTCTTTTTTGCAGCCATGCTAAAATTTAGCCAATATTAGTCTTTTCAATTTAGTCAGGGACAAATCCACACATAGATTAGTAAAACTTTATTTTCTAGAATTTTGGCGACTAATTTTCAACCTATATTCTAGTCAATAAAGTTTAGTCGCTGAATTGCCTAAACGAGAAGTATTTCTTCTTAACAGAAAGACGAGGTTAACCGAACAAACTTTATGTAATCTATTATAGTTGCAAACAGAATAATTGACTTTTTTAAAGTTATTCCATTATAAGCTTCGTTCAAAAGAATCATTTACAAGAGTACAATTTCTGTTAAATAGTAGGGGAGAGTGCTATTCATGGTTGTAGGTTGATTATAATCAAGTTCACTGCAATTTTGTATTATTTGGAGAGAGTGATAAATAAATGAATTTTATAGTTCCTCACTCTTCCTGTACCTCCAATGGACTACCTACCGATTAAATCTTACCAAGAGTAAGGCGAACAAACCTGATCAGATGAAGATGAGCTGCAAAAGGTTATAACTAATTTTCTCCTCAATCTTTCGTTCGAAGATATACATTTAAATTATTTTCTTTCATTTGAAAGAGGAAAAAATCCTAAAAAAAACTGATATTTTTTCCGCTGTTTTCACCCTTTGATCCTTTATATTTCGTGCATTTTTTTACGAATTTTATTCAAATTTTCCTTTCATTTGCTGAATATAACAAATTTCATAGTAGACTAAAATAATTCACATTAACTCGTCTTGTGGAACAAGACCATGTGAAAGAAATGCGAGTTTCTCTATGCAAATTAGCAAACTGTATTATGCGAGAGAAAGACTAATAAATGAAAATTTATCGACGCTGATAAATCAAGGAATAGAGGAAAGATGTCGGAGAGAGTAAGTATTAATAAGAGGATAAAGTGAAATAAATATGCTAAACAAATTTTAGCAAATAATGAATAGCGAATGCAAGGGCTTTATATAATATATATGCTGGAATAAGAAAGAGAAAGCAGGCAACACTCTTTTGCATTGGCGATGGCAAAACTACGGGGAGGAACAAAAGGTCATGGAGATGGAATTGGATGCATACGTGTTGTGTAAAAGAATAGTGAAACGAGCTTCATTCTTATTGGTTATAAATGCAAAGAAAGCTATTTTTAGAAAGTAACTGTGCTATTTATTGATGGATTAATCTCAGCAGAAATGGCTTGAATACTCCTAGACTCGGTCTCCAGCTCAATTAAACAACCATAACCTTTAAATGAAACACGAACAAATACTCATTCACTGTTCAATGCAAAACTCTGTTTGTGTTCTTCATTAGTAACAATGGACTTCCACGTGTGAAATGTTTGTCGCATGAAATAAATATTGCGTTTGTTTCGAGGGCAAGAACTTTGCCTAAATAGCAAATTTTACTCTGATATGAAGGTGAAAACGTATATCAAAGCATATATTTCATCTGAACCGAATTACTTCTTTAAAAGGGTGGCCTGTTAAACGAGGTGTAACAGCTGTATCGAAATTTTGGTATATTAAAAAATATTTTAATCTACTTAAAATAACCAAGACGAATTCAATTTCTTGAGAAATATTTGTTGTGCTGATAAAATGTTATAATAATTGGGTTGTGGTAAGGATCTAGTGGCTGTGTTGTAAGCCATTTTTAAATGAAACAGGTTGGAAAATTGCTGGGAGATTACGATTATACTCTTATAAGCCTAATGTGGAGAAAGGCAAGTGCAAACCATCAAGATGATCCTTCATCTGATTGTTTTAATTTCGTTGTTTTGAAATATTTAGTCTAGATAGACTGGGCGTCGAAGATAAATAAGAAAAAGTCTGATAGGGCATTATCAATCTGGTTTTATAGCAGGGCTTTGTGTGGTTCAAGAGTTTAGCAAGATATGTTTGATGTGTTCTGAGAGACCCAATGCGATAGGGAAACATTATATTATTTTCAAAGTTTATATGGAGCAAGTGGAAAAGTTTGGGAATTTGTTGCCGTGTTTTAAAAATCCCCTTCATTTGGATGCAACTTTGTTTTTTCCAAATTACCTGCCCGCCTCCAAAGGATCCCCGCCCCTTGTTACCCTCCATTTCCACCATGTGGATCAATTGTAAGCGTTACAAAGCTTCCCTATTGGTGGTATATTGCGATCCTTGTTTATCAAGCATCTAAAGAGTAATCCAGAGGTCATCCTTGGCCCTGGATATGAGGAACCTAAACCTACCTGACTGCTTCCTCTTGGAATCCGTCACCCTCCCGATAAAATTCCTTCCTTTCCCAAATGGTCGCCTCTTTTATGATAACTTGCCATTTATTTGGAATTTTTATCGTGGCAAGCTTCTATCAGAAATCCTCTTTAGTCTTTACAATGCATCGCGCGCCGCCTTTACCAGGCCCTATTAATGTTCGCCCATCAACAGCGCCTTCAGTAAATTTGAAAATAATATCGCCGACGGATTGTCCAGAACCTACGATAACTTCTTATAACCTCGCCTACTACTACTCCACATATAAGCTTCATAAACATAAAATCTGCCAATGGCTTTGAAAAGCCAACTTTGAAAGGAGACAAATGTCAAATGGTTAGTCAAAGCAGTCAATTAGGTCATTATTGGACTGGAGCAGAGGTATATTCACAAATTTGTATTCATTCAGTAATTTGAAAAGAAGGGCTTTTTTCACTTGAAATGATTTAATGTCCACAAACATTTTATGTCGAAATTGTAAAGTGTGAACTTAGGCTATTTAACAACACTTACGTCTTTTCCATGTTACTTAAAAACTCATAAACTCATGTTCCGTATTTCGAGAGTCTACAAACACTTTTCTTGGGTCCTAATTTATTTTTAAAATATTTACCAAAATTAAACAATGTAAATTATTATGATACAGTGTAAACTTTATAACTGCATGAGATTTAGGTTCGTAGTCATGATTAATTTTATCACATGTAATTCCTGATCAATCCCATTTCAGGAGAAGTTTATATGTACACACCAATGTGAACAATACAATGTAATAAATCACAGTGTGACATAGATGCTCACCATTCACTATCGCCCAAATCAAATTTGTAAGGATAATTTTTATGTTTGGAGATTTATAGACAAACAGAAAACTGTCATTTGTTGCAGATTATGGTATGGTTGTATTTAGCACAAAAACAGTCTGTTGTTGTTCGAAACTGCGCATGTTACAATATTCCGATGAGGTTCATTTTTTTTATAAATTATTACCTAATTTACTCTAGTATTCAGTGAATGTCTTTTCAGTGTATAATGCTTAAAAATATAAAGTTAATACTTTGATTTACCATATTCATTAAGGAAAAACATAATTTTTAGATTACGTTTTAAATATATGGCATTCATTTAAAGTTTTCTGAGTTTTGCAGTATTTTTAGAGATCATTTTTGTAAGGAGCTACAAAAGATATCCGGTATTCAAAAACCCACACGGTAATAATCAGCTTCTACATCTCCTCTTATAATACTTCCCACGGAACAAACAGGTACATATTCCCTTTCTGCTTTCCACCTGACTATTTCAAATAAACAATTGTTGCAAGTCGAGTTTCCATATTTTACTCTCATCATATCTTTTTAATAAAACTTCTTGTCTCGCTTCCCTGCTTGAGCCTCCGGCTTAATATTATGATCTAGTTTGAGTGCTAAGTAGTGGAAGAGGCAATAAAACGTTTTAGGTTTGATTTACTATATTAAATAAAGCAAAAATTAATTATGTAACTATTGCGACGAATTTGTGCTTACGATTTAAATATCACAGGCCGCATAAAGAGACCAAGCAAGCCGTAATTTTCTCACCTTAGAATTATCTCTTATGCTACAAGGAGCTATGTGAATAAAGATAATTTATTTTAGTAGCTTATGTATAGGTATGAAGCAAGATGATATTAGGATTGCTAAGAACCTAAATAATGACTCCCTCTTTGCCAACTTGAGAATGTAGCCGAAAATTTTGAGACACCATTCGTTTTGCTTACATTATGATATTAACATAATTATCGTCATCTTGATTATCATCCCTAGGGAAGGGAACTTAATTACATTGCATTCCCCTGTACATTCGCCTCACTCAGTGAAAGAGTTTCAAAGCTCCTATTCATGAAATAGTCATAACTTCCTTACGCATTTGTATTTTACCTCTACAAGCAATGCACACTACTAGGTCGCTTCAACAAAACACGAAACATTAGTCGATCAACCAAATTCGATACTACTTAATAACATTGAAGAGAAATTAAATGAGAGATGTGGCCTTTGATAATCTCAGTTTATTTAACACATTACATTTTATGGATCAATTTAGTACATCATAATTAGAAATTCTGTACTAAGCTAAGGTAAATAAATGCACCGATAAGGAGGGAGGAATTTGTAGTCGCTTATATTCCCTACATTTGTTTACTATAAAGTATCATCTCTATTATGTTAGAGTACTCAGTATACTAGAGGTAATCATCATCGGCGATCATTTATTAGCCCCTTAAGTATAATATTAGATTAACACGTATCTCATATATTTTTTCCTCAACAAAATTGATATTAACCAATTTTTACTGATATATGATGAAGTGTATTGAGCTGAAATATTTAAAAAATTACTCCAAAAGCTTTTGTTATTTGACATGCTATATCTGAAACGACCAAGTGGTCAATTTGACCGCATGTTTTTTTCGGTACAGAGACTTGTAGGAACATGCTAACTCTTGTTGAAACACGTAGGCGCTGATACAAAGGGTTACGTGACAGCTTCTCAGTCATTGTTTGTTCTACTGTCGTGCTGCAAACATGTCTAAATAAAAACTTTGTCTGATGGTGAAATTCTGAATGTTTTGAGAACAATTCCTCAATCTGTCTCTGAAGCTGGTAATTTGTCTGATGTCAGTGAAATAGTATCCAAAGTTCATCGTCTTAGTCTGAAGATGATGCACTGCCAAATAGTGAAAGTTTGGAACGACGTGGAAGTTTTCAAATACTCGTGTGCACGTAGAACCTTCGTCACTGATTACTGATGTTTTGTGTGAGTAAAATATATTCTATTTAATAGCAGCTCACACACATACATAAGGGAGTAGATATTTGTTTGTCCGTTTGTCTGTCTCTCCACTTTTTGCCATATATACAACTTGTAATATATAGGAACCTATATATACCAGTAGATCCGGTCATGCGTATACAGTATATAGGTATATATATATAATGTATATAATATATTTTACAGTACGTATATATTATATAATGGGGCATTACCCCCAAGCTAGCAGATCGGGCTAGTAAGGCAGCAGCCAATAGTTATTATAATTGATAGTAATAAACTTTATTTTATCAAAATAAGATTTATTGGCTTGCTTCGATATTTTATTCATATACATTTCTGAAAACTTGATTTTTTATATATTTTACTGCTATCATTACAGCTTCTCTTTTACTATAACATAGAAATATTTTGAATTATAATTGTAGGCTGATAGAATCATTCCCATGTTACTTTCAGAGAAGAGAAGAGGACGTGGAACGAATGAAATCATTTAACGTGCTGCAACAGTAGGATTAGGAGAAATTGGGACAGTTCTCAGCGACAAGGATGGTACAAAAAAAAATGGCACAGGAAGATTTGGAGCTTAAATCATTCTTCGGGAATTCTCTGGGCCTACACGACCTGAAGGTAATGTTCTTAGTTCTTTTAGATTGATGATTTCATTATCAAGCAGATACAAAACTGTACTGAAACTGAAGCTCGCAGACAATTGCAATGTGACTCTTGGACTATATCATGTGAAAAAGTTTATGCTACTATAAGCATTATGATTACACGAGGAGCTTTCGCATAAGGACAATAAGTGGAACATCTCTGGTCAAAACAATGGGGTGTTCCATACTTCACCAAATCAATGGCACGAATTTCTTTCAATCAAATCATGAAATTCATCAGATTCTATATAAGATCAACACGATCTGCTCGATTGGAAACAGATAAATTTGCTATGTTATCCCAAATTTGGGAAAGATTCATTGGGAACTGCATTGCTTACTATAAACTAAGCGGCAATATAGCAGTAGATGAGCAGTTGTTCCAAACATGTACTCTTACTGTGCTCTATTCATAAAACTGTTGCAATTATGTATGATAAAAAGGAAATTCCTGAAACAGTAAAGTTTTATAACTCTACAAAATATGGTGTTGATATAGTAAATCAAAAGGCTTGAAAGTACAGCACAAAATGTGCTTCGCAGAGATGGCCAGTGCAAGTTTTTTACAAATCTTGGGATCTAGCTGGCATCGATGCAGTAATTCTGTACAGAGAAGTTACTGGGCAGAAATTACCCGCCGCAGATTCTTCTTACAATTACCTGAAGAAGTGCAGCAAAATTTCAAGAAAAATGATGCTGTAGATAATAATAGCGGTAACGATGGATCGATAGAGACTTCTAGGAAGAGAAAACAATGCCAAGTAGGAAGTTGCAATAAAAATAAAACATCTGAGCCTTGTTACAAATGTAAGAAACCTGTATGTGGCAAATGTACTAGCAAAGTGATGAAGAAAGTACTTTGCAATAATTGTAGCAATTAACTATCTATGGAAAAATTATTTTATGTGTAAGAATCTTTGAATCATAAAGTTATTTACCTACTGTTAATGAAAAGGAATAGCATTTCTTGGAATTTAATTAATTGCATTTAGTTTTTTATTAAATACATTTTTCCCTACTTTATAATTATATCAATGATTAATGGAATGTATAGTTAAAATTTAATTTAAAATATATTATTTTCTTATCCCATATTGCATATAGGACTTTGATATGGCAACAGAGATATAAATATAAGCGTTTTAAAAAAAAAGAGAGAAATACAGTCAAAATGCCCGCTGTGTCGTTCTAGGTGGTGCAACTTTCCGGACCTTCTAGTGTTAAAGTTTGGTTATTTATTGTTGGAATAGGTATTAATTGACTTTTATAAGTCTACTAACATAAAGTTACTTTACAATGCTGGTATTTTGATGGTTTAAGTTTGGCTAAGGTTAGGCATTGAGGTATAGTGAGCTCAGTTATTCTAAATGAAGTATCATGTAAAATAAAATCATTAAAAACCATAATATATGAGGAAGTTCATAAAATTAAAATGAAATATATCTCATTCTAAAATAGTAAGTTTAACTTTTATAATGAATCTAGATCTGTGATCATTTGGCTTATGTCAAGAGGACTAATAAGTTAGTCATAAACGCATCATTTCATTTTAGTCACTTTCAAAGTTGCGATCGGTGGAATCGCAATAAACTAGTCAATCTGTTCACCAAAATAGCTTAATGATACCAAACTTGGTAACACAGGGATCCATAGGTCAAATATTTGATTAGAGACGGTTATCTTCTCTTATTCTTTAAACAAGCAAGATCAGAAACTAGTTTGGAGTCGAAACCTAGTTTGCTCGAATTGATTTCTCTCTAAGATATGTGATACGAGTAGAATCGTGGGCAAAGTTAAAATAAACAACCCCAATGCTGTCGCGCTTTTGGTATTTTTTTAAATTGTAGATATTTGTTGCGTTGGAGAAAGGAATTTATTTTAGTTTAAAAATTACTTAATTTTGAAACTTGGGCAACTTTTGGCGTTTTAACGGGCACATAAATACATCTAAGCTTTTAAATCTCCCAACATGCTGTTTTCTAACGTAACAACTATTGCGTTAATGAAATCCTAAGAATCCAATATGAGTATCTTTCGCTTTCAATTTTCTCCAACTTTGTTAGCGAATAAACGGAAATATATATGGTTGTATTATAATGTTTCTTTAAAAAAAAACTTATAAATCTTTATTAATAAATGTAAATTAACATAAATATAATGTTAAACGATGAGAAAACATGAGTTACTTTCTACATGTATATACATGGTCGAAAAATAATCGAAATATTAATTGTAATTATCCTGCAATAATTTTTCGTCATTATATTATATTAAAAATAATATGATTACAAATACCTTTATAAGTATTTCTACATTTATTAATATAAGCCCTTGATTGTTTAAATTTTATAGTGTCAATAAAATTCATTAATATTTAATAATCACCTTAGTTTTTAATTGCAGGTTTTATTTTTCTTTCTCTCACATTTTAACAATTCTATCTCACTTATTCTATCTCTCTTTCATCAATATTCACTAATTAAAACTCTTTAATTATTCCTTTATGTCTATCTTTAAGTTGATTTTTTAGCTGATTTCCTGATATGTTTTATTTTTTCTACATTTCAATGTGTTTATTTTCATAGAAATTAGCAGTAGTGTCAACTGCAATTTACTTGTTATAATCACGCCCATTTTTACTCATCTCTCAAAACAGGCAGAACATTTGTTATCAATATAGGGTGCGGTTACTAATTTCTCGCCTAATTTAAATATAAAAAAAATAGCAGAGTTCATTTATATAGATATTTTTACCAATGTTACAACTTAGAGACTTGAAGGATTCTGCTATTGATTTTATCCAATTAAATCGTTGCCAGCCTCACTAGCGTTCACGACGGTCTGAAACTTTATTAGGTAAAAACTCTGATGAGTGTGGAGCTATGTCCATTTTAGTAGTGAAAGGTAACGTATTAGTCTCTCTCGCATCCACGTTATAATCCTGAGTTTCCATTCTGAGTAGTTTAAACGCCATATAATCGGAGTGAGGTTTTTTAAAACACAGTCTGGTAGCTAAGTCTGTGTTTTCCCTCTACTGTGGCATAGTGCAGAGCTCGGCTATCAAAATCAAAGAGGTAAGATTGTAGCGAGACGAAAATCTACTCTAAACTCCCAATCAATCCAACCCGCTTCCTACACTGGATTGGACAAGAAAACCGGAGGGAAAAGGAAACGATTGGATATACACTCCTCTATTGACAAAAATTCTAAAAAATATGGGGTAAATATTTACAAGAGATATGGGGTAAATATATTTGAGATCTCGATATATATATAAAAATAATCCTATCACCAATCAATAATTTATATAAATATAATTAAACGAACAAGCACCCCAAAAGACAAAAAAGAAACAAAAGAGATAAATAAGCTAACAAAAACGATAGGCAATCATATAAAGGAGGCCTAACAAACATTCCGGATCCAACTACAAAAAGAAAAGGCCTCACGTTTTTCCCCCGGGTAAAGTTCTGCTGGCTTTTACTTGTGTGATCACAATTACGGCAGAAGTCTTACAAAAAAAGCCTGCTGCCTACGAGCTCGGTATATTGTGATCTGTCCGCGTCTTGAGGCTATCAAAGCCCTCACTGTCCTGTCGGGACTCACAATAACTTAATTGCGTTATTTCCAAACTCCACTCTCAGCCACTCCTTACAAATGGTAGCGATTAAATTTTGGAGTATTTAAAAGAGTGTATAATCGCAAAAGATCAAACAAACGGGTAAATAGCTGAGGAAGAGAAAAAAACATTTTGAACCAAACATGAAATCCCTAATAAATAATATAAAGGGTATTCTAATAACTTGGACCGAATTTAAATGTGAGTTAAGTTTAAGCGTCTAATGATTTTTTTTTTTTTTAGATTAACAACTTCAATCTTTGGCAATTTCAACCACGGAAAAATTAACAATAGAACCACATGTTAAAGTTATCGAAGCCGATTACGAACATGGACGTTCAAACAGAAACGCATTTCGGGCACTTCGCAATTATTTGGTCAACATAATCGACCAACCGAAAGTACAATTGGGAAAATTGTTCGTAAATTCAAACAAACGGGGTCGGTGGCAGATATAAAAACACCATTAGATGCTCGTTTACGCCGTTCAGCTGAAAACATTGCTGCAGTGCTCGAGAATGTGGCCGAAGATCCAAACACCTCTATTCGTCATCGCGCCCAGGAATTGAACCTACCCACAACAACGTTACATCGAATTTTGACAAAAGATTTGTCTCTACACGCTTAAAAAATTCAATTGACACAAGAAATGAAGACTGCTGACCATTTGAAGCGCCGTACATCCGTTAATTGGGTGCACGAGCAAAGACAAGCAAATGATGATTTTTCGCAAAAAATCATCTTTAGTGATTAAGCCGATTTTCATCTTGGTGGATTCGTTAATAAGCAGAATTGTCGCATTTGGGCTGATGAAAATCCCAGGAAGATTGTTGAAAAGCCACTGCATCCACAAAACGACAATGTTTGGTGTGCATTTTTTTCTAGCGGAATCATTGGGCCCTATTTCTTCGTAAATAATTCCGGAAATTCTGTTACGGTGACAGGCGAGCGATACCATGCCATGATAACCAACTATGGATGTCGAAGATTTGTGTTTTCAACAGGATAGTGCCACATGCCACACAAAAGCCAATGCAACAATGGCTTTATTGAATGAGAAGTTCGCAGGTATCATCATCCCTCGAAACAGCGAGGTCAATTGGCCACCAGGATCGTGTGACTTGACGCCTTTAGATTTCTTCCTTTGGGGTCATCTCAAAAGTAAAGTCTATGCCAACAGGCCAACAACAATTCAACAGCTGAAGGATGAGATAATAAGGCATATTGGTGAGATCAAGGAGCAACTGTGCAGAGACGTCATCAAAAGTTTTAACCATCGAGTGGAGGTGTGGCGCCAAAGCCTTGGCGGACATTTAAGCGATATTACTTTTCACACATAATTGCAATCACTCAAATAAAATGATCCAATAGTGAGATCAATAAATTTTTACCAATAACACTTGTTTTATTTACTGCTAACTTCGATCCGTCTTAATGGAACACCCTGTATATATAAAAAAGGAAACAAATATTCCCATTCACACACACATTGTTACAGAGGGAGGGAGAGGGTATTGGAAGAAGGGGTGGGAGTATGGCCCTTCACGCACACCCACATTCGCTACACCACACCCCTCCTTACTTAGGCCATTCTACCAAAGTCACTCACAATACACTCTCAATCCTTACACACACAATGTTACAGAGGGAGGGAGAGGATACTGGAAAAAGGGGTGGGAGAATGGCCTTTTACGCACACCCACATTTGCTACACCACACTCTCCTTACTTAGGCCATTCGACCAAAGTCACTCACAATACACTCTCAATCCTTACTCACGGTACCTTTTATACTCAATCGCGCCCTTTTACACCCACTCGTCTTCTGTTCCCTGGCTACGCCTACCAATCTGTGGGGGTTGTTCGTCAGTCGTCCGGTTAGTCTCCTCGTCATTATCGATCATGTCGTCCACTATACTCTTATTTTTCATTGCCAGTCTTCCCATCTATCCACAGAACTCTTTCATACTCTTCCGCTCAGAACCTTCACTCTTCATACCCATATTCCTCAGCATCTCACTCATAACTCTCATCCAACTAAAGGTACACTCTTATGAAATATACAAATTACTCACATCCCCTCTACTATCAGCGGCTACACCAGAAACCCCTTCAACTTTTTCCCGCCAAACGCCAGAAAAGGCAGTCACCTTCTCATTCCCCACATCAAACTCAATTCTACACTTACCATTTGTAAAATCAGAAAAATCAGCCACACTTGATTCATTCTGCCCAAACACATTATTATTCATACTGTTTCCAAAACCAGAAAAATCAGCCACAGGCATCTCACTTACTCGTCTACTTACACCAGCCAAATCATTTACCTGCTTATGCAAACACTCAATCTCTATCTCAAGCTCTCCCATACCAGAAAGACTCTTCTCAGACTTACTTTCATTCGTACTTGCCTTCTTCCTTCCACTCTTCTTTGTAGGCTTTCTACTTCTCGACACGAAAACAAGATCTTTCGCAGACAGATACATACTATCACACTCCATCTTATCTTGTACCTTGTCGTGGAATGGCCAGACGATATATTTATATATACGTTGCTGCTTCTTGGGGATTGGCCCGAGAGGATTTAAAACCGAGATTGAGCGGGAAGTAATGGTTTATTCTTACTTTGCCGGGCCGTTTTAAACAATTATTTCAGAGTGCAAGTTAGTCAAAAATTAAAGGGGTTGTGGTAGGCGTTGGAGTTGCAAAAAGAAAGACGATGACAAAAATAATACTTTACTAACAACAAAAAGAGAATATATATATTTACATGGCAATTGGATTTAAATGGAATGGTCGCCCAGACGGGGTTAAAGATCTACACGCGATCAGGTATGTTGATTAAGGGATTTAAGGAGTCAGGTACAGTTGGTGGTTTAAAGGGGGAGTTTAACTGGGGCGTGCACACAAATAATGGAGCAATTGGGATAAACCAGATTTAAGATCAATCTGCAGGCGGCAATGGTGACGATTACCTTATGAGCTCTTTGCTAAAATGGGGCCAGTTGGGTACAGTGAAACGACGGTAGAAGTTGTTTAACTCAGTTTCAGTTCAAGGGAGCACCTGTCGTCTTCGGAGTAAGGGAATCCTTGTCCGTCCTTGCGAATTGACTCTCCAAAGATCTTTTTAAAGACCTCACACCTGACACCAGATTTTATAATAGAGTAAAGTATATATATATATATATATATATATATATATATATATATATATATATATATATATATATATATATATATATATAAGTATAGATATGTTCCACGGAAGGAAGCTGAATAAAAAACGGATTGGAGTTAGTGGAATGGCCAGACGATATATTTATATATACGTGGGTGCTTCTTGCGGATTGGCCCGAGCGGATTGAAAAACGAGATTGAACGGGGAGGAATGGTTTATTCTTACTTTGCGGAGTGCAAGTTGGCCAAATTAAAAGGTTGCTGGTACGCATTGGGGTTGCAAAAAGAAAGACGATGACGAAAATAATACTTTACTAACAAGAAAAAGAGCATATATATATTTACATCGAATTGGATTAAAATGGAATGGTCGCCCAGACGGGGTTAAAGATCTACACGCGATCAGGTAGGTTGATTAAGGTGTTAAAAGGGTCAGAGACAGTTCGTGGTTTAAAGGGGGATTTTAACTGGGGTGTGGACCCAAATAATGGAGCAATTGGGATATGACAGATTTAAGATCAATCTGCAATCTGCCAAATTGGGGCCAGTTTGGTACGGTGAAACGACGGTAGAAGTTGTTCACCTCAGTTTCAGTTCGAGGGAGCACCTGTCCATCTTTGGCGTTAGGGAATCCATGTCAGTCCCTGCTAATTGACTAGGGCAGGGTTTACTGAAGTCGAAACTTGCCGAATACCTAAGGCCGAGTCCACGGATAGATTTAGCCTTCACTTGAATCGAAATTGCTGCTGGAGGGGAGGTGAGGGGGAGAGCGTCCTTTAGCTTGTTCGTCAAAGTAGGTGGAAGTTTGGCAGTGCTTCTCTCTAAACTCCGTTGAGACGTTATATAGGCACCTGGGGAAGAGGTGCGCGCGAATTGGTGAAAAGTCAGCGACTCCTTCGGGGAAAGGGGGGAATCTTGATAAAGTTTATTGGAATGTCCAACGGATGCCAATCTTTGGGCAGAGGCACCCGCATGCTCGCGGCGAGGTTGCCACGAGAGGGAAGGGCACGATGACCTTGTTACCTAGGCAAATACAGCTGGGGCGAGTAATAACAGCGTCCGTCACCTCCTTGCCTAGGTTTTCATGCTTTCCAAAACCAGCTCCATGAGGTAATCTCTTGACCCACTTGGGTACAGGAGGGGACGTGGCCGCCATTGGTCCTCATTCTTCTACATATCTTATCTTCTCTCTCTGCACAGTTCATGCACCAGGTAGTCAGGAGGTTCTCTCCACTTTCTTAACTGATTCTGATGAACCCGCACTCTCTCAGTTACACCTTTATTCATAAGCTCCGAAACATACCTCACCCAATTATCCCAGACTCACACAACTCTATACGGTCCTTCAAACATTTCACTCATCTTCATCACATTCAGGAGGACTTTTACTTCTTTACCATCAATACTTTTGTACCTATTTCAACCGAAAGAAACCTTTCATGTGCCTGACGCCTTACACTCTGCTCACTTTAACCAAACGAAACCTATCTTTCACTCGCTTTTCAAAATTCATAACAAACTGACACGGAGACATCTTATTTGCACTATGGGCCGTCGAATTATACGCCCATAACACTCTACTCAACTATTCATCCCAGTCATTCAAAGTCATACTCACCATTCTCAACCTCTCCCTCACGGTTCTAATTGTACGTTCAGCCAATCCATTCGAAGACGGTATATACGGATTGTTCTAACATGCTCCACACCATTCTCTCTCAACATTCTCTCAAACAATTCACTCGCAAATTCAGTTCCATTATCACTCAGACATCTCCTAGGCTTCCCTACACACATAGGAAAAAACAACTGCTCAACCACACGCGCAACGGTCCCACTTCTTTTATCTCTCACAGGCGCCGCATACACAAACATACTTTTATGATCAACTATCACAACCATGCCAACATTCCCAGAACTCGTACGCGGTAAAGATACACAATCAATTACTACTAATTCAAACGGTTCTTTCGCATCAACTTTCAACATCGGCGGCTTCACTGGCACAACTTGCTCCTTTCGCTTCTAACATCTTTCACACGTAGTCGCAACATCATTCTCAACAGTTCTCAGAAAAAAATGGAACACACGCTCCTTCATACACTCCCACATCTTATACTTACCCATATGCCTATAATTATCATTCAGAACTTTCACCAGACCAATCACAACAACCAAGGACATCAGAGCTACATACATATCAGCCCCATCCTTCATATGCCTTACAAAATATACCACATCCATACAAACAACAAAATCCTCAGCATACTTTTTAAAATTACTCAAACACTCAGGCCATTGATTCAAATCAACAGGCATCATTACAGACCTCTTTAACTCACTGACAAAAGGACACATCTCTTGCATCTCTAAAATATCATCATCGCTTAAAATTTCATTCTCATCATCCATGACCAATTCGATCATACCGCAAAATTTGACAACATTCTTCGCATACTTATTCAACCTCATCTTCTCACATTTACCTTTCATAACACAATCCTTACCAGCATCCAAAGGCAAATCATAAAGTCCACAACAACCAAGAAACATCACGGCATCTGCTCATCTTTCAGAATGACAAAGTCGGACTAACCTGTTCCCATGCTACTATCATTCTATTCCCTAATCCATTTATTCGTAACTTTACAGGCCTACGCTCGCAACATCTAAACTCATCATACTTACACCGAATCCTCTCGTTCTCTAACGACACTTGCGCCCCAGTATCAATCAAACCACAGAAGAACCTTTTACCAACTTTTACTCTCGCTTCCACCATATCAGGTAATCCATGCTTGCAATACAAAGAAGGAATAACCATACAAACATCAGCACTGATATCCACACCGTCATCAACTGCCACATCATCCTTCACCACACACTCATCTAGATAATCATTCTTCTCCCTCATATACGAACACTTTTCAAGCACCCAATTGTAATGAACACCACTCAAACACTGCAAATGCCCCACATTATCATTCCAACCCTTCACTTTCTCCTCTTTGCACACAATTGGCCTCTCACCACCAAAGTGCACATAAACAATCACTTCATACAAACGACTCACTACAATCAACAACTCCTGAAGCGGCGGGACCCCTGGCATACACATCGCTCTTAATTTTTTCCTAAAGTTTTGCACCCTTGACATACCAATACATACATACTTTACTCATTACCTCTAACCTTAAGTCCTTCACACTATCGGGCACTCTCACATCTACTCCATCACTCTTCAAATCTTGCAAACCATTCCATACGCTCTCAAACAAGGAATCACCACCACTCTTACTCACCTTTCCATTCATAATCCCTTTCGGCATATACTCAGGATCACTTACACCACACACATTTTCATCATTCGTACAAGGTTACCTTGACATCAAATCAGTCACTCCATTCCGTTCACCAGGCACATACTAAATTACATAGTCCAAATCATTCAAATCTTCCAAAGTCCTCGCATTCCTACAATCAGCCCATTTTATACGTTGCAAATACACAAGAGGTTGGTGATCTATTTTAATCACAAACCTCGCACCATACAAAAAACGGACGCAACACTTTCAAACAATACCTTATCGCAGCCTACTCCCGCTTTACAGTCGAATACTTTCGCTCTGCCGCATTCATAGCCTTGGATACATACCCAATTATTCGCCTGAAATTCTCTCCATTCAAAAGCTGCTCTTGCATTAGAAAACCTTCCATACAGTGCCCACTCACATACGTATACAATTCAAGCATCTTTGCATTCACACTATAATCCGGGTATGCCAATTCAACATCTTCAGCTTCTGCCTCTTTCCATCTCTTATAGCTTCATTCATCTTATTATTCCCTCTAACAATCTTACTACCTTCCTTGCCCATCCACTCAGTCAGAGTCCTACTCACACCCGAAAAATCACGTATAAAATTTCGCTAAAACTCAATCAAACCCAGAAACGACTTTAATTGCTTCACAGTCACCAGTTTCGGAAACATTCGCACCTTCTCAACATACTTCGGCGATTTTCTTAAACCATTCTCACTCACCATATGTCCAAAGAATTCCACTTCTTTCGTAAACCATTCACACTCCGCTACTTTCATCTTCACACGAACACTGCCAACGTTTTCAACACATTATTCACTAATCTCATATGCTCTTAAAAACTCTCAGTCATAATCAAAATATCATCTACAAATACAATCACATTCTTACTTGCAAACTTGCTCAACACAACATTCATTGCCTGCCGGAAGGTTCCGGTAGCATTAGCCAAACCAAAGCTGAGGTTTTGGGACTGATAATGCCTCTTTGTTTAGGAAAAGGCAGTCACCGGCTGGTTCTACTCAGCAATGGGCATCTGGTCATACTCCCGTACCAGATCCAGCTTTGTAAACCCCTTCATCCCATGCATACTATACACACACTCAGATACCACACACATCGGAAACCTTTCTTTCACAGTCCTTTCGTTCACCATACAATAATTCACACACAGACCCAATCTTTCATCCTGCTTACGTACAGGCACAATCGGACTATTACATGCACTCTTACTCTCTTCAATCACCCCCAATTGTTTTTCTTCCACACACTGCTCCTCAATCTATTCAACAACCGGACGCAGAAAATGTCTCGGCTGCTGATAGATTGGGGTGTTCCCCTTCCTTTAGGATAATCATTAATTCCGGAAGCTTCGCAACCCTAAAATCCTGATTACCCTTACTGAGGACCCCCTTTCGTTTAAACAGCATTCGATACACATCCTCCCTTTCATATTTAGTTAAGCATTCATTCAATTCCACCATCCTTTCCACTTAATTATACGTCCATTCTCACGTCTTTTTATTCGCAACTTTTACCCTGACACACGTGCTATCATCCATACCTACCTCACTTAAAGTGAAGACGTGACCCAGTAAATCTACGACTTGGATCCCCCTCACCTGCCCTTTCACTCTGGTGTCCACTTGCACACATATAAAAAGAATCATTCACACAACTTACCTTATAACATCATCCTTCCCATCCAATATTACAGTGTTCTCACCCACAAAAAACTCACGTCCTTACTAGAACTCACTCTAAAATACACCCTTTCACCCTTCACAAGCCTTACACTCTCCATAGAAGTCATCTCAATACGGGTAAACACACTCCTCAAAACACTACCATCTTTCCCTACATACAACCTATATACCCCAGTTTTACCAATCTTTCTCTCAATCTCATCACTCGCAGGATGCACAACCATACGGTTTAATTTCATCAAATCATACCCCAAAATCACACCATACTTACTCCTCACCTTATCAATCACAGAGAATTCACACTCATTCATCAAAATACCATTCATTTGAACAGCTGACCTTATCATTTGAATCACAGGCACTCTCATAATACCAATCCCTGCCAAACTACCCTTACACTTAGACAGGAGGGTTTAATCACTCAGCTTGTCATACACATACTTATATACCAAGCTCGTCTTGCACCCAGAATCTATCAAGGACAAACATTCAATTCCACCTTCACACTCAGACAGTCATACTTCCTGCCAGACAGCATTAGCCCACTAGGCAGAATTAGCATCACATTACTCGTACTCATGCACCCAAAGAATACTTCACCAGGGACCCTCTTACAATTCAGTATCACGCTTCAGACTTTCCATGCACACCTCGCACTCTCAGTCTAATCCAACAATTTTCACTCGAATAACCTTCCATCGCACAATAGCTACATACATTCCTTTGGTTACGACACATCCTCGCATAATGGCCCGCCTTTCCATGCTTACTACATGTGTATCTTCCACTTTCCCCAGCATTTGCTCCACCATTCAACTTCGGACAATCTTTCTTCAAATGGCCTCTTTCTTTACATTCGAAACTCTCTTTTACCCTTTCCTGCCAAGTGTAGAGCAGGAGCTGCCAAGTGTAGGCCGTGAGTGGTCTTTTGCAGTCTCCTTCTTTTCTTATGTTCTTATATGCCCCTTCTTACCACACCCAAAATAAGTACCAGACGTCCACCTAGATTCCGCCAACATATGCTCCTTCCTTTCACACCTATGACATTCCACAATCTTTTTCGCACCATTCAGTTTCTCATTCACTGTGACATACCTCGGTTGCTCCCTCATATACACATTCACGCGCTTGCCAGCCAACTGCCTTCTTCCATTTTTCCATCCTTCATTCGGCCATCCAGCCTGCCAACCCAGGAAGCTCGGCATTACCCCAGCTGGCGCAGCCCTCAGAGCATCCCGATAACTAACAAACTGCTGGGGTGGAGGAAACATCCTGGGCTTATTACCCCCAACATTCACACTATACCATCCATTCTCATCCAAATCACACTTTTCATCAAATCGCCCGTTTTCCAGAAGTTCCGATAGATCGTGCCACAACAATCGTTTACCTACCAGTCTCATCCTCTCCTTTCTCTTCCCATTGAGCCATTCACTTATCTTTTGCGTAACAGTATCTAGGAAATTTCTCTTCAATTGCTTACATTCATTCACGCCATCATCACCATGCCTCTTTCTCGCCATACTATTAGCCTATGTGCATACATGTTCACACTTTTACTCTTCCCCATGCAAGCATCCTCAAATTCATTCAGCCTTTTATAGTTTAAACTCTCTTTCATTCATTTCACCTGCCCAATCAGTCTCTGCTTCACCACCCCATACCTCACTTCCCCCACTCTTATTTTTAGTCGGAAGAATTCTAATACCTTTCCTCAAAACACTCCCCCAAAACATTCATGCAGTATCCCTTAATCTCCGGGTATTTTAGCTTGCAATAGTATTCAAACTCCCCGAAGAACTCTCCCACACTCTTCCCATCATGCAATTTAAGCCTATCTACTTTCGGGACTTGCCTAATCAAAATTCCCTTCTCCAAATTCACTTCACTCTCAATTGAGCTGCCCTCACTCTCACTCATACCAATCATACCATTACTCTCCCCTTCATCCTAGGACAACAAGTCCACACTTTTCCCTCTCACCTTCCGATCCTTACCCTTTGACCCAGTCTTCCTTCCTCTCTTCCGTTCCACTATCTTCCATTATCCGTCCTTCCTATCACTCACAATCATCCTATCCTTTCTAAAGTCGCACGCACTTTCACTCATCCCATTCGTCTTATTCCCTTCAGTCGGAGCAGGGGACAAGGTAGAAGGTCCTGGCCCCTTAATCATCTCATATAGGTCCTACATCCGTTGGTCGACCTGCTTCTGATTATCATTCATTTCTTTACTCATCCTATATGTGTTCTCATCCACACTCTTCATATCACTCTTTAATCCCTCAATCACGCTCCTCAACATTTCGCACTCTTCCTCCTTCTTCCTCAATTCCAGCCTCAATCGTACCACTTCTTCGTGCAATCCATGCTCAGCAGAAGCCAATTTCCCGGATTAGTAAAATGATAGAAAAAATCAGCCAAGCTATTCGTCATTCTAATTGGGTGTGGACTGCAATTCAATCATAGCAATGCTTCCGGTTTCGGGGCCTCATGTCCCTATTTGGGCGCCAAAAGTAGCGGGCCCAAAATCTATTCTAAACTTCCGATCGATCCAACCCGCTTCTCACACTAAATTGGACAAGAAAACCCAAGGGAGAATAAAACGATTGGATATACACTCCTCTTTTCACAAAAATTATAAAAAATATGTGGTAAATATTTAAAAGAGATATGAGGGTAAATATACTTGAGATCTCGATTTATATATACAACTAATCCTATCACCAATCAATAATTTATCTAAATATAACTAAACAAACGAGCAACCAAAAAGACAAATCAGAAACAAAAGAGATAAATAAGCAAAAAACCTGTATGCAATCATATAAAAGAGGCCTAACAAACACTGTGTTTAATTTGTGCAATGTTATTTTTGTTGTCTGGTTTTCAGAGAGGTTGGAATTGCTAGGAATTAGCGCACCGGCAGAGCGCACAGAGGGAGTTAAGGCTGTAATCCAGACAAGCATTTTACTCTTCCTCACATCAACAATAGGAAAAAAATCAGGTCAGATCCCTAGCTGTTTGCCAGAGAAGATGGAGAACCCGATGGCAACTTGAAGTTGTGTTCCATCGCGCCTCAACTGTGCAATTTGATTAGCCTCCAATAGCGCAGAAGCTTAAGGTTGATTTCTGTCCTCTTCAAATTGATCGCACGTGTAGGAGGTACTGGCTTTCGATGGAGACCTCCTATTAGCCTACTGCGACAAATGTATTGTTCTCCTAACTGTTCAGAAGGTTTTTTTTTAATGTCTGGGTTATTTTCGCGCACTTTACCTGTCCAGGGACCGTGTCAAGCTTGGTCAAGGCCGCTTCTCCTTTATCCTCGGGAAGAGTTCGTTTACAACGACTTCTGCGCTATTTGACTTCTTGGAAAAGGCTGACCTACTCCATTCCATTTGACTCTCTTTGCTGTTGGTTAAATGTTCTAATGCCAAGGAAATGCAGGCTTTCTGTCGACACAGGAGCCTGATTCCTTCTTCTTCTTGCATTTGTTTTTACTTTGCTTTGTTTATTGTTCATGATTATTCAATTTGTTTAGGATTTATGATTCTTTGTTTTGTTTTTTTATGTAGCCTAATACTAGGTTATAATTTAACTAAGGAGACTCATGACCTTGGTGCCAATCGCTATATGGGCAATAATAATAGCCCTATCCAGAAAAAGTTACAAGGCGAAATTCTTTCTTGGTTAAAGTTAGTCCCAACTTATTATTAGCAATTACAATTCCAAAACTTACTCCTTCACGCCTCTCCCCCCCAACCCAGCAGGAAACGCTGACTATATATATTCTGAAGCGTGTATCCCATAAAAAGTGCGAGATTCCTTTTAAAGGACAAATCATATCATAATTCCACAACTTTCCCTTATATTTAACCTTCATTTTAGTCTGACTTCATTTCTCTAGCTTGATGCCTTTAATGCAGGTAGAAACATCTGCCAACATCAAGTCACCACGGTCCTAGCATTACAAAGTTTGGCCACCGAGAATCATTCATTCTTCAGATGTTTCCATCTGCACCATCCATTCACTCACTCATTGGACTGCAGCTGACCTTGACAATTCGAGATCTTTCTAAGTGTTTTTATTTTGTGGTTATTGTGTCCAGAAGAATTTATTAATTATCAAAAATCAATAATTTATAATATAAACAGAATGAATTTTAAATAAAATAAATAGAATACTTAAAATATGGAGATATATGGTTGGCCAGAAAGTTATGACTCACTCAAGAGGCAGAAGGAAAAGAACAAAATTTTATGGAGCAACACACACATTAGGTTAGCTAGGCTTTACTCATTGGACTACATAAAATTAGGTTCGCCTTACTCATTCGACTATATTAGGTTAGGTTAACCTTACTCATTTGACTATTAGCCTGCTACACGGCTGTTGTTGTTGTTTCTGCCCCAAAATGAGTTTGGAAGAAATTGGAATTAGAGTTTTGATTCAGTAATATTTAAAACAAACACTTGCTAAAGGATGGCTCTGAAGGACATTTTCGATACTGAAGGAGGAGGCACAGTAGGCCAGATGAAGGTCCTGATGGGGTATAGACTTTGCAACTCCGTAGATCAACCACGTCAACCATCCTCACCTTTTTGATGATTAACCACGTTACGGCCGACCATCAACCTGGTATCTGGGACAGATTTGGATGCTGTCCGATCGCTGGAAGAAGATCGTAGAGAATGATGGACTTTATTTTGAAGAGTAAATGTTGGTGTGGCTCCATTAAATTTTCTCGTTTTCCTTCCTCTTCCTAAGTGAGTCAGGACTTTCTGGCCAAGCAATAAAATAAAAACCTTAATTAAAATTATTCAGAAAGGTAAAGTATATAAGTGAAATTACAAAAGAAGTTGATAGAAAAAGGAGAAATAAAGTTTAGATGAGGAGTCAGATGGTTAGTGGGTAGTAATGATTAATAAGAATTCGATGGCACTTTCCATAAAGATTAAGGTAGAATGGATGTTGTGTGCTCGTTTTTTTCTTTTGTCTATTCTCACATCTGAATTAATTTGTCTAGGATTTCATTAACTATTTTTCTATTATAAATTACCAGAAACCAATGGCGTTTTCCGGGCATAAAAACTCTCATGGACAAATTAAATACTCTGCTTAAGTTAAAATACGCAATTTAAAGTTGGTAGGTACAAAATATAAAGTTTATTAGAATTTTGACTAATGAAGTAGTTTATAGTGAAAGACTAACTTAGAGCGATTTTCACATTACAGTAGTGCGGCGGGGCGAGCAAGCGCGTGGGGAGGCAGGCGGACAGTCAGGTAGGTAGGCGGGCAGGCAAGCAAACGTAAGTACGCGGGTGGTAGTCACAGAATTCAAAGAGTGACTCAAGCAGATGGGCGCATGATTTAACTAAATATCTAATTTTTTAGAGTCTTGGGCATGCTGATAATAGGTATTATTGCATTTTTTATTAAATTGCATTCGCATAATTAGTCTGGCAAATCTTTATTTTTTCCTGGACAATGTCTATGTTTTGATTGCAACCTATAGCCGCGATATAGAAAGGATAAAATTTTGAACCTAAGCTAACAACCAGACGGCGTAACTTTTGCCAAATCTGAGAAGCCTATGTTACTTCCATGGCCAATTTATCGCCAATGATGATGACCTTTTTTGGCATTCAGAGTCGCTATAAGTGGCCTACTCTAGTGGTCATATATATATATATATATATATATATATATATATATATATATATATATATATATATATATATATATATAAACGCGTGGCAGATATACAAATGTATATATCTCTCAAAGTAGCAAGAGAAAATTATGAAAATGAATCCATTAAACCACATTGAAAGAGAAAACGGAATAATTTTAATTTTTCCTTGCAGTAATATTTTTATTACCTTTTTTCAAAAAAATCAGTGCAAAGCAAAAGATGTTTTGTCAAAGACCACACAACATAGAAGATCAACAAATGCCCCTAAATGGCAAAACACTTTCCCAGAAGTTTAGAACTACGGAATTCACCGAACGAAATTTAAAATCCAATAAACTCAACAAACATTACGGAGGACAAGTTTTCTTCTCCCAATCTAGAAACGGAAGATTCTTGAACTTATCTAACCCAATACCTGACTAAGGAGTAAAAAAGCTCCTCGACTTCGGCTAAAACTGCCACATTCAACCAAATTACGACCAAACAAACAAACAAAAAAGTAGAATTTGAACTGCTCTAAGAGGATTTACAAAAACTAGCTAAGCAGAAAGTGCTGGAAATAGAACATGATTTTACACCTCAACTCATCACAGAATGAACTAAACAACACAAAAAGAACAAAAGCTCCCTATTAATAGAATAAATGAAAGTGTATCTAAAAAAATTTCCAGATAATAACGACACCATCAATGGAAGAGCAGAAAACGCCAATATTTTAGTTATACATAATAAAGATAAATACATGCTAAAACTAAACAACATACTAAGTGACACCTCAAAATTCTCAAGAATTACGGAAGACCCAAGAGATCAAATGAAGAAAAAAGCCAACAAAGTAAGATCCGAAAAAAACAGTATCTCCAATAAAATCCAAATCTTTCCTATTAGAGTTAAATATAACCCGGGATACATCTAAGGAAATGTCAAATCACATAACCATAATAACGCCTTTAGCTCAATCATCTCTCAAGCTCCAACGCCGCCATATAAACTCGTCAATCGTTTGAATTAATTTATTACGACATTTATCAGCTCAAAATTCTACAGAAAGTCGACCAATGATTTCGTTGATTCTCTTCACAGTTCCCTTCCAGTAGGCATCCCTGCTTCCTTTGCTGTCGAAAGTCTTTTCACCAATGTACCAATAGCAGAAACAATCGAAATAATTCTAAAGTGCGTCTACAAAATCCCCGAATCGCTTCCTCCACTAATGGAATCCAAGATATCATAGCAACTTTTAAGATTATGTACAACTGAAGGTATATTCCGAAGCCCGGATGTAAAAAGTTACAGTCAAATTTATTGAGTACAGATCGGGTTCCCATTGGGCCCTACTTTTACGTACTTCTACATGGGAAACATAAAGCAAACGCTCTTACAAAGATGCTGAACCCACCCAAAATTTCCGCTATATTTGTTGATTACATATACGTTACAACTAAGAACGAACATCAATTACTACAAACCAAAGTAAACTTAGGAGCCGATTTCTTTCTCAAATTACCGACCAGTTTAGTATAAATGGCCTTATTCCCTTCTTGCATGAAGAGGTAAAACAGAACAGCGACGCAAAATATATCACAAACGTCAATAGAAATAGAACAGACTGCGGTCGATGCCAAACGCCAAAAGTGAGTGCACTGAGAGATATAAAAAGTCAGTAATGAGCTCATTCATAGAAAGAGCTATCAAGAAGGGCTCAACGTTGAACGCACTAGATAAGAATGTCGACGATCCAAAGAGTCTTAATAAACAACCGTTACTCCAATAGAGAATTTTACATATTACAGAAGAAAATACTTAACTCGAAGTTTGTGGTAAAAGAGGAAAAGGAAAAGAAAAAAATAATACCCCTCTACTACAAGCATGAAGTGCCCCATGTTTACAAAAGAGACGAACGAATACTAGAAAACCTTATAAAAAGTAAATTCAAGAAAAAGACCACTAGTTATCTCTACCAATATATTATTAATACACACTTTTCAGCAACCTACTAATGAAAAACAACCTCCGTGAAAAGAATCGATCCTTATGCTTAGAAATGTGTCATACAAATTGGAATGCGCACAAGAAGACTGCAAGCCTCATCCGAACAACCAATTCGTGGTAGTGTTTCTTTTTGACTACGCGTGTGTTGTGCTTAAAAAAGTGTTTATATTCTTCAATGTGATAAAGTAAAGTGTAGAAACGAGTACGATTAGAGTACCTTAGTAGAAGTGCAGTGTCTCAATCATCTGGTCCTGGTAAAGGAGAAAACGGATAGGGCAAGGACGGCCAAAACACCATTACCGGTCAATTTCTACAGTTGTGAAGTATAATCTCCACCTCCCCGAGAAGCAAGTGAAGCACATAAGGGAGAAGAATAGCGCTGCCTGAAGGGGGACATGAGTCCCACTGCCCCCACGGACAACAAACTGACCCCCCTCCGTCTAATAGCGAGGAAACTAAAACCTACCAGACAATCGGTATTTGAAACGGTCATTGGCAAGATCAATATAGAGCTAATCCATCTCATTGAGACACCAAATGGGTGGGCAGCAGTCTGTTGGAAGAATAAGGATGTGAAGACCCTTATATCAGACCAGGCTAAGCAACTCCTCCGCGAGATTAGGCTCGAAGCGGTAGTCGCCCACGAACTACTCGTGAGGTGTGCCCTTATTCTCAAAAGAGTAGATCCTTATTTTGCGGAGAACTCCACGGAAGAGATCAAAGATGAGCTGAATGCCAAACAACCATGGGCTAGAGTAGACAGTGTAGACAAAGTAGGAAAAACCCTGATCAAAGTCACCTTCGGCACCATCGAGATGGCTCAGAGAGCATTAACTGACGGCCTCCAGGGCTTCTACCTTTGCGTTGCCCCAGAACAGATAGAGGCCTAAGAGTATATTTACATAGAAAACTGCCAAATATCCCTGGCCATCGAGATTCACTCGACAAGAAATTGCCCCACAAAGATACAAACCTGCGTGGCATGCTCCAAAACCAGCCACGGTTGGAGAGATTGCCGCGAAGAACAGCTGAAATGTATTAACTGCTGAGGGAAGCATCGGGCTCTGGCAATGAGATGCCCTTTACGCAAGGAAGCCATCAAAAACAAAAGATTGAAACTGAAACAACAAAAGGAGGAAAGGTCCAGAGCCATTTCATATGCCACCGCGGCATCTACTCCCGGAATCGTCACACCGATAACAGATAGAGTGACTCCGAAGCTAATCCTGCTGGCCGAAAGCAAGGAAATTATGATGATGGTCATAGTCGCCCACCTGGCGAACCTTGCACGTCCCGGCAGCTTCTCGGAGAAACTCAACACAATGTTAAAACACAACGGTGTTAAGAAGAAATTGTGGTTCCCACCGAACCCAGCATCTCATGACGTGCCGAACATCAAGGTCATTGATGACACGCAGTCTGAGAATACCGACGAATCAAGTAAAAAAGAAAAGGAATCAACCAACAATCAAGAAGAGGATGAGAGCCAAGAACGTGAAAAAGAAGATAGCGTAGAAGCAAAAAAACACCCGAAGTAAAAGAAGTCTAAGAAGAAGAGGAGAAACAAACCCACAAAACAAGTAGAAGAGGAGAGTCTAGATGGAGAGTCAGAAGACGTCCAGTCTTACCCCGGAGTTCCCCTGACCGAAAAAGTCGATGTCCTGGAAAAGGGACACTTTTTCGACGGGGAACAACTTAAACTAAAAAAATTCGGGACGACCGGATGTAGACCCGAAAAAAAGAACCAGACACATTTAGTAAAGGGCATTATGAACGGCGAGTACAAGTGCACCTTTGAGGGGCCGTGGTCCCCAAAGGAAATGGAAAGCCCCCTATGCAGCGGCACGATGTACATCCCGGAGTCCAGTCGTCACACAGTGAACTCGACAACCTACAAAAACATCAAGTGTGGTATGATGACCTCATCAATAAACTAAAAAGTAAGAAGTGACAAAAAGTGTAAAGCGCGCAAATTAATAAATAATAGAGCAGAAAGTTTAAAGTGTAAATAATTAATTAAACGTGTTGAATAGATGAATAAGCAAATAGGTAAATGTGACAATTAATAAACAAACGAATATAAAATAAAATATTCAAGTGTTAAAACGAGTTAAACAAGTGAAAATATAGTGGAAAATGTAAATAGGAAATTATAAAATTAAGATTGCCAGTCAGTGTAAAAATAAAGTTAATTAAAAGTTAAAATTAAGTAGATCATAAAAAAACATAATATGTACTGTGTAAATTATACAGAAGTACATTTAATAAAATAAAATTAAGTGATCCAGTATTTTAAATTCAAACGGTTATGTATAGAACGTATCAAATCCAGACAGTTATAAATTAAACAATAATAGACAGTAAGTAATAAAATAATAATAAAGTGTGAAGAAGTAAATCATAAACAAAACCTCAAAACTAGTGTAAATATTAAAACCCAATTAGTGGGTATAATTAGTGTAAATATTAAAACCCAATTAGTGGGTATAATTAGTGTAAATATTAAAACCCTATTAGTGGGTACAACTTAAAACTGTAAAGTAACAAAAAGCTGAGCTCCTGCGTTTATTTCTCCAGGAGAAACCTCTTTATGTATCTTTGCCTTCGACTATTTTTATTTTTTTTAACACTTTGACTATATATTTTGGGGCATTGTATAAATTTATTTATTTAATGAAAAACTACTTGTCCTCTTTCCAATAAATAGATCATCATCAAAGTGTAGAATTTAATTCATATTTTTTTGTTCTTTAATTAATTAATTAATTGAGCTGCTAAAGTTTATCTCGAAAAATAATCCTGATGATGTTCATAGTGAAATTATGAAAGTGATGAAAATCCTCTTGATAATTCCTATGACTACATCAGAAGCAGAACGATGCTTATCAACAGAGAAAAGAATAAAGACTTTTGTAAGGAGCACATAAAATTCTGAAAGACTAAATGCTCTTTCAGTGCTTTCAATGAAGAAACTCTTCCTCAGTAGTCATCCAGAGATCAAGGACAAAATGTTTATTCTTTCGCGCAAATTAAAAGAAAAAAAAGAGTTAATTTTTAAAAGAATTGATCAAGCTTAAACTGTAACAATGGTTGATTTTGTTCTGTTTAGGATTTTATCAATTTTATCTATAAATTTTCTATTTATATTTTTATTTACATGTACACAATATTATATCAATGGTATAGAAATTTTTATGTAGCACTCCCACTAATTTAGCTACGATGTCGTGGAATGGCCAGACTATATATATATATATATATATATATATATATATATCAACAAATAATTTAGTATTGACCATTTAACTGTATTATGGTACAGTTCATCATTTTAAGGACCATAACTTGTTGAAAGAAGCAAGAGCAGCAGAGGAAAATAAGATAACTTGACGATAAATATAGTGTGGATTAAATGAGTTGCTTAAATTATAATATTCCTGCCGGAGTTTGCGTCAAGCGCCACTTTACGGCCTTTCCCGGTCATGGGAGAGATACTCGGTTCTCAAAGGTGGTGTCCAATGAGAGATCGCTCGGTTAATGTTTCGAATCTGTGTACCGATTTCCCGCTCTTTCCATGTGGTATGAATGACTGTTTCTTCTTCATGCAATGGAGAAAAAACAGCCATTCGTGATGCGTGATGATGGGTGCTTGTGTATAGTCGAAACAACTAAGGAGGAGAGTAACCGAATCATTTTAGGGGGGAGATCCAGAATGAATTGATACTTGAGGGGGTTGCATTCGAAACAGAGCCCCCCCCCCCCTGATGCACAACAATACATCATTTGGATTGGAGAAAACTAGGTATCCATTTTTGGATACTCAACAAGTGGTTTGCAGATTTGAAAACCACATTAAAAGGAGTCCTTTGCAAGGTGAGATGAGTTTATGATGCCTAGTGATCTCTCCTCTATCTCTTAAGTAAATGGATTGGCAAGAAAGTGTCGATATATTCGATGTCCGCTAAGACTTGTAGCGCATTATCAGAGATCATCTGTAAATGCGCTCCAAAGTGCGGCTATTTAATTGTTAAAGAAATTTTCCACTACGGTCTCTTTCGTGATGTGCATTAGAGGGAAAGCCTCTGTACACTTCCTGACGTAAGTGATAACTATTAAACGGTATCTTATATAAAAAAGTGTATTTAGCTAAACTTTAATCATTTTTTTAATGATTACTGATTGAAAATGAAAGGGATAATGACAATGCAATTTTACGTTTGTTTTATTGCAACAATTAATGCAGATCTGCACTGAGAGGAAATTACTCTACTAATGAGGTTTTAATATTTTAATAGCACGCAGTACTATGGGATGGGCTTAAAACTCTATTTTGAAAACATGATTTTATTTACTAGAATAAATTTTCCGCAAGATACATTAATATATATATATATATATATATATATATATATATATATATATATATATATATATATATATATATATATTATATATATATATATGTCGTAGAATGACTCCCGACGATACCATATATTACACTATTCGTTCAGGGAACTTCCTTAATTATCTTTAGAGTGCGTTTTTACTGTCTGGCGGCCGATATTATGTATCTTCAAAATGCTTAAGAAGTGGAACTGAGCTCAAGGATAATAATATTGCTATCATTAATAAAATAGAGTTTTATTAATAATAACTATCAGCAAACACAAAAACGGAAAATATTGACAAACAGAATGGAAAGGGTCGTGGAGACTCGGGCTAATCCAAGGATTTAAGGGATCAAAAAAGGTAAAACAAATATGGAGTTAAAGAGATGGGATGGTTCGATAAACCATTTAAAGCACAGGATAGAATTGACAAATAAGGGATCAATACTCAAAAGGTGACGCTTGGCTTACGTAACTTCATTAGGGTGCAGTGGAAGGTACTTGAAGGAATATTCGGTCCGCTGGCGAGTTCCAGCCGAAGGGGGGGATAAAAGGATCCTGACGTGGCATCTTGGAAAGGAGAACCGTTACTCGACGAACAATGGCTGTTCTAGGTTGTTCTCTTCTGAACAAAGGGGGGGATGAGAACGGTCTCTTGTCTACGGGCTCAAGAACAATGGCTGTTCTAATGTTGTTCTCCTTTGAACAACAGGGGGGGTGAGAACCGTTTCTTGGCGAAGATCTCAAAACGAACAATGGCTGTTCTAATGTTGTTCTCCTTGAACAACAGGGGGGGATGAGAACCGTTTCTTGGCGAAGGGCTCAACACGAACAATGGCTGTTCTAATGCTGTTCTCCTTGAACAACAGGGGGGGGATGAGAACCGTTTCTTGGCGAAGGGCTCAAAACGAACAATGGCTGTTCTAATGCTGTTCTCCTTGAACAACAGGGGGGGGGGGGATGAGAACCGTTTCTTGGCGAAGGGCTCAAAACGAACAATGGCTGTTCTAATGCTGTTCTCCTTGAACAACAGGGGGGGGGGATGCCTTGGGGACTTGGCTTCACTAAAGGCTCGAACCTTTGGCACTCAAGGAATATTGTCCTCCTTCTGGACAAGTGATGGTGAATCTCGAGGTCGAGGTCCCTTGGCGCACAAAGGGAGAGAGGGTCGTGGTGATGTTTCGCGACGAAAATCTGGATCTCCAATCTGATCTTAGTGGTAAAGTTTCCATATAAATAGCCAGGACATCTCCTTGGCGTGGGGGAAAATGGAGTGAAAGCTTCGAGGGAACGCACAGCTGGGCCGGAGAAAAATGCCTCATCTGTCCATAAGCCTAACTCGATCTGGCGAGGTCGGCGTATGGGGGCGAACGGGGGGGACGATAACCTCCTTGTTCAAACATTGGCGTCCGGTAGCTGTTGATAAGACTCCAAGCCTCGAATCGAAGATGCACGTGGGTAGCCTCATGGTTTTAATAATATAGGATAGGAGTTGAAATTAACTCGTTCTATCACAGCCCTCCATTCCAGGGGAAGTTGTCACTTCGAAAAAAAAAGAGAGAAGGGACAACGATAGAGCTCCGTTGTGGGGAACTCGTTTTCTTGTACCAACCGTATCTTCCTGCACCTAACTAGTATTACCTCAATACATATGATTATTTTGATCTGTAGATTACAGGGGAAAATAACCTTTAATACAACCTAATAATAAAAAAAAGGCATGGAACAATGAAGTGATATAAACTTAGTACATACGGGACAAAATAATTTATACGTAAATTAATAAGAACAAATATATATACATAAAAAAAAATTAGACATTGAGCGTTACAAAATTCAGACATATACATTAATTAATTATATTACAAAAGAATCTTAAATTAAGTCGTACAAGACGGTATATACCTACATGGAGATACTAATCTTATGAATACAATTGTTCTACGCTATTCGGTAACGCATTCCTACTGAGTGCGTCAGCGACCTGGTTATCGGAACCTTTGATATAATTTATTTTAAATTGATACTCTTGCAAGAGTAAACTCCAGCGCATGATGCGGCCGTTTGAGTGTCTCAAATTCCTAATATAGGCTAACGGACGGTGGTCGGTTCCTATTTGAAAATCTTTACATATCAAGTACAGCTTGAATTTGTCTATGACCCAGATAATTGATAGAGCTATCTTTTCTCTAGTGGCATATCTCTTTCCGCGTGGTAATAATTGACGACTAGCATATGCAACTGGATGACTCGTTCTGTCATCCACGTATTGAAGGAGTACACCTCCAATGCCCTCGTTGATCACGTCGGTCTTAACCCCAAAGGATTTTTCCGGGTTGGGCAACTTAAAAAATGGGGGCAGAAATGAACTTACTTTTGAGCTGATTAAAATGGCAAACAGCGACATCATTCCAACGTAAACGATCGGAGAAATTCTTTTCCTGAAGGGGGCATAGGGGGGCTGAAATTGCAGCGAAATTCGGAACAAATCGCTGATAGGGAGAAGCTGATCCTAGGATCGATCTTAATGGCTTCTTTGTAATCAAGAGGGGCATGTGGGCGATTGCCTTAATCTTGTTCTCGTGGGGACCTAACTTGCTTTGTCCTATTTTGAAACCCAAATATTTGATGGTTTCGTGAGCAAAATGGCATTTGCTGGGGCCAATGGAGAGGCCATTTTCACGCAGTTGCTCGAAAAGAGCTAATAGGGTGGATAAATGGTGATTCCATTTAATTAGTTCTTGGAGCTGACTCTTCTGACGTGGTGTCAGCTGCGCGTCACTATCCAGGTCAGAGGGTTCCAAAAACTCGCATGGTAGAAAAGGAGGAGGGTACTCGGCATCAGGTTGGATGCACACTGTCTGGATTACCTTAAGGGACTCCGCGGGGCAGTGCTCTTCAAGCGCCGATGCTTCGTCCAGTTCTACGAAGGTATCTCCATGGGCGCGTTGGGGGTTCTTTATTTCTTGGGGTCCAGGGACAGTCTCCGTGTCCTTGTCTGGGGCCTTATCACCTAAGGGTGTTAGTGATTCACATTCCTCTTTTGCCGTCCTAAAGTCCTGGTTAGGGGTCTCCGAGAAATCGGACGGTATCGGGGTTCTGATGGGGACGGGCTCCTGGGCTTCTTTCTTATCTCGGCCTTGAGGAAGGGCGGCCTGAAACACAGGGTCGAAACTTACTTGGGGGCTCTGTCCTATAAGTACGGAACAGAATTTTATGGGTGCTACAATGACTTCAGCCCAGCCATTATAATATTGACACTGCAGGTAACATCTAGAGACGGGGAATCTGTTCGCCCGCCCAAGGTAGTCACGTACCACCGCAAATTTTTCGTTGTTAGAGGCCACTGGGAGGAGTTCGTCGGACACGATAAAGCATGTACATCCTGTGTCCCTGACGAGAGTCAATACTCGACAGCTGTCCACGCTGCCCTCCTCATATTTCAAAGTTTCCGATGAACTTTTACCAAAAACAAAATTTACCTGGTGGCCTGACGGAGGGGGAGAAGTTTCTGCTTGGGTCTGCACCACCGGGGGAGCCGGGGTTGCATTAATCTGGTGAACTTGGTGGGCTGGTCCGCTTTTAAGCCTAGAATTTTGGGGGCAATTCCAGCTCATGTGGTTTTCTACACCACAGGTGGAGCATATGGTTGGTCGCTTCGGGAAGAGAGATGGAGGAGAAGTCTTAACGGGAGGTTTGGAGTCCCATTGTTGGTTTTGGGGAAAGAAGTTTTGAGGTTTTACGGGGCTCGGAAACTTTGTCAGCTTCCCTGGGAAGGAGCGCGAATCCGTCCTTCTTTCTTCTCGTTGGATTACACATTCCCGTTCCTCTCTATGTATTTTTCCTTCTCGTTCTTCTCGTTGGATTACTCTTTCCCGTTCCTCTTGTCGGATTACTCTTTCCCTTTCTCTTTCTACCTTTTTTTTTTGAACTTCTGCTTTAATCCGAGCTAATTCAATCTGAAGCTCAGCTTGTCTTATCCGTTCCCCTCTTTCTGTTCTTTGCTCCTCTTGAATGTACTCAATTAGTTCTTTTCCGGAAAGTCCACAGGACTATCCTTGCGCTTTAAGGATTTCAAACTGAGTCATCTTTGCACTTGGGGGCGCACTAGTCAACCAACTAAAATTCCTCGCAACAAGAATTATGCCTCTATAGAATTAGCCTACCTAAATATGGGCACTGACCTATTCGTACTTGGTTTCTCAATCTAAATAAACACTGACTAAAATCACGAAAAAACACAAACAAATTATTATAACCGTTCCTTGAGCTACTCCAGCTTCTTAAGTTTCAAAAAAAAGGGGATAGCAATCGTTAAAACAAAAGGGAACTACTATATTCTATAATTATAACGAATAACACTATGCTTTACTCGAATGAGACCAGTGTTTGCAAAGATATAGCGTTAAACCTTACACACCTGATACCAAATTTAAATAGTATATATATATATATATGTCGTAGAATGACTCCCGACGATACCATATATTACACTATTCGTTGAGGGAACTTGCTTAATTATCTTTAGAGTGCGTTTTTACTGTCTGGCGGCCGATATTATGTATCTTCAAAATGCTTAAGAAGTGGAACTGAGCTCAAGGATAATAATATTGCTATCATTAATAAAATAGAGTTTTATTAATAATAACTATCAGCAAACACAAAAACGGAAAATATTGACAAACAGAATGGGAAGGGTCATGGAGACTCGGGCTAATCCAAGGATTTAAGGGATCAAAAAAGGTAAAACAAATATGGAGTTAAAGAGATGGGATGGTTCGATAAACCATTTAAAGCACAGGATAGAATTGACAAATATGGGATCAATACTCAAAAGGTGACGCTTGGCTTACGTAACTTCATTAGGGTGCAGTGGAAGGTACTTGAAGGAATATTCGGTCCGCTGGCGAGTTCCAGCCGAAGGAGGGGGATAAAAGGATCCTGACGTGGCGTCTTGGAAAGGAGAACCGTTACTCGACGAACGGCTTGACGAACAATGGCTGTTCTAGGTTGTTCTCTTCTGAACAAAGGGGGGGATGAGAACCGTCTCTTGTCTACGGGCTCAAGAACAATGGCTGTTCTAATGTTGTTCTCCTTTGAACAACAGGGGGGGTGAGAACCGTTTCTTGGCGAAGGGCTCAAAACGAACAATGGCTGTTCTAATGTTGTTCTCCTTGAACAACAGGGGGGGATGAGAACCGTTTCTTGGCGAAGGGCTTAAAACGAACAATGGCTGTTCTAATGCTGTTCTCCTTGAACAACAGGGGGGGGATGAGAACCGTTTCTTGGCGAAGGGCTCAAAACGAACAATGGCTGTTCTAATGCTGTTCTCCTTGAACAACAGGGGGGGGGATGAGAACCGTTTCTTGGCGAAGGGCTCAAAACGAACAATGGCTGTTCTAATGCTGTTCTCCTTGAACAACAGGGGGGGGGGATGCCTTGGGGACTTGGCGTCACTAAAGGCTCGAACCTTTGGCACTCAAGGAATATTGTCCTCCTTCTGGACAAGTGATGGTGAATCTCGAGGTCGAGGTCCCTTGGCGCACAAAGGGAGAGAGGGTCGTGGTGATGTTTCGCGACGAAAATCTGGATCTCCAATCTGATCTTAGTGGTAAAGTTTCCATATAAATAGCCAGGACATCTCCTTGGCGTAGGGGAAAATGGAGTGAAAGCTTGGAGGGAACGCACAGCTGGGCCAGAGAAAAATGCCTTATCTGTCCATAAGCCTAACTCGATCTGGCGAGGTCGGCGTATGGGGGCGAACTGGGGGGACGATAACCTCCTTGTTCAAACATTGGCGTCCGGTAGCTGTTGATAAGACTCCAAGCCTCGAATCGAAGATGCACGTGGGTAGCCTCATGGTTTTAATAATATGGGATAGGAGTTGAAATTAACTCGTTCTATCACAATATATATATATATATATATATGTAATCTTTTATCCTATTAAAATATATTTTTGTAATCGTATTTGACTATTACCCAGGTTAACAACTGTTTATTTAAAGGACTCTTAGAACCATCCTCAGATGGAGCCTCAATTTCGGTCGCTCAGTAAACCAGTGTGCCTCTAACCGCGCACATCTGGTTATACCATGACACTACTTCTTAGCCAAAACTAAAGTTAGTAGAGCCTAAAGTAGAGAAATTAGTTCATTCTTTATCTCTCATCGTCATCTCGTTCTGCTTATAACTCTTACAATCGTTCACAGGCTCGCCACTATGTATCCAAGCATCTATCTACGTTGTTACAGGTTCGTCTTCTGCTGCACAGCTCGAAGTGATAAGCTTTCATTCAACTCAGATCGACTTTGTGTCTTTGAAAAAAGGGCTTTCATCGATTTTTGTTACGAATTTTCGGTAATAGCTAGGTGCTCTTAAAAAATGTTAACTAGGGAGAACCTAATGGCATTGAGTTTCTCCTTTATTTTCTCTAATCTTACACGGTGTGAATTGATTTAATGCATTTATTATTTGTTGAATTTTTTATGTTTATTATAAATAAATAAAAACAAATCATAGTGAAATATAATATCTTTTGTTTTTAATTTATCAAAACAAATATAACAGTAAAATTTAGTTTCATTTGTATATTCAACCTAAAAATAATTACTGTATGTATATTCTGGAAAGCCTACAAGATCAAAAGTAATGGTTATCATTTTGGGACTGTACTTTTATTATACCCCTCTACCTATTTCGGCGCATAAAAAATCTCTTGTTCTTAGTTCAGTTAATATGTACAATTGAAATATTTACTTTTATGATCTTTCAAACTTTTTAGAAAGTTAGACGGTTCAATTCTTTTACTTGTTCGTCATCATCCAAGAAAACCATGCTCGATACTTACGATACATCTTCTCCCTGTAAATTTCTTAACTATGTACAAAACTTGAAATAATGCACACATAAGCGCAATAAGAGAAAAAAAATTCCACTGAAAGCACCAAGTAATGGTGAATTAGAGATTTATATTGGCGTAATCCTACATAAGTTGGGAAGTATACAACCTAGTTTGTAAATTTTAATTTCTTACTAATGATTTAATTTTGATAAAAAATTATCTTATCTGAAAGTTGTTTTTGAGATCTGACTTGGAAGAATAAGGGTTTAATACGCTTAAATCAAATTTTTTATGTAATTTATTTTGGAATAACTAGATTTATTTATGTTTAGCTTTGTATTATCTCGTATTTAGTTACCTCTTAGATGAATTTTATGTTAATTTTAATTTTCCTATCTATTTAACATATGAGTGCAATTCGTATTCGTCAACAAAACAAACCTATGTTGCAACAATCTATTTGTAAGGCCAACTTATTATGAAGAATCAATGGAATAATTTTCTTCAATTTTTTTAACTTCCATCTGCAGCTCCTTTCAAATCATATTCTTGTAATAACGAGCAGAAAATCACTATTTGGCGAGAAGTTAGTGAATAAAATTGATACAATTTTGTATGATAACCAACAAACGCAAAAACTAAGTGGCGCGTCTTTTTATTGAATACCAACTCTTATATTTTCCCTTTAATCTTTTGAGTATCATGTAAATATCATTGGACCTTTGACTAAAAAGGTGAAGAATGCTTTTCTTGTATAACAATAACTCATTTTAAAGCTAACTTATACCGCTTTCCTTCAGAAACTGGCTGGTTTCTCAAATTTGCATCCTTGCATTCTGGGTGACTAATTATCACCTTTTAGATAACAATTGCACGAACAGGGTAAATCTCTTGGAAACTAGAACGTCCCTGGCTTTTATTTTATGAAAAATTTAATGCTACGCATCATCTTTATGCGATAAATGTGAAAAGTGTGGATTAGGAATTCCTGACAAAATCCTAATAACATACGGTGCCGTTTTTAAGATACAGGATGCTCTTCCAGAATCCCTCACTTGAAAACTAATATTATATAAATAGCCATGGAATTACTACAAATTAAGCATTTGAACTCCATTTACGACCAAAAGATTCACATATGATTTACTTATCATTTGAAATCGGTTTTCTTTACTCTTATTAATATTTGTTTTAATGGTGGACTGAAATATATATTTTCCTGACAAGGTAAACTATAGGTATTCTTTTCAGTTGGAAAATGGGTTGTTAGATGAATAGTAGTAGTGTTCTGAATACACTAAATTTAGTTCTATCTATATTTGAATGATGATAAAAATATAAACCAGTTCTTAAGCACCGTTTTTTTATCAAATATTTAAATACTCATGGTAAAGTTTTGCTTTTTGTTCCCAAATCAACTTTAAAGGTCTACGGTAATTTCCAGGAACGTTTAAATTTTGCATTACCATAATTTTTATTATGTTCTAATCATGTTGCCTAAACAAAATATATACCATAAAGAAGTGCATAAAATGATATACAAACCAAAAAATGCGAATTTTGAACGAAATAATTTGAAAAGTAACTAATGAACAAATGTGATATCCCCTTAAATTGAATTTCTTATGGATGAATTTCTCAACAATGCTGATAAGACTGCCTATTTGAAAGGTGTTGTTTACTTTGTTTTCACATGTTTTAAGAAGTATCTCATACAGTAGTGATTAATAAATTAGGGCCTAATTAATAATCTGGAATCGATCGATAGTAATGCAAATGAAACCAATAGTTTGTGGTGAAGAAAAGGTAAAATTAGAATTTCTAGCAAACTGTCTATGATAAATCAATGTGTTGTGTTAAACGCAAAAGATAGAGATATGTGACACCTGAACAAAACTGGGATTTCCAATACGATGAAAGTATATAGTTGAATCTATTACTTAGCCAGGTAGCTAATTAAGTGTCAAAATTTTTCCGGTCACTCTTGAAAATTGAAAATTTTCATAGTCTATCAACAATCTAAAGTAAAGTTCATAGCAGGAATGTATGTATGGTCTTCACTCCTCCCAATTAGTTACGCCTTTATCTCCAACATTCTATAGATTTATGCCAGTGCCCATACAATTAATAAATCTCGTGTGCTTTTTATCAGGCTGAAAATTTATTCCATCAGAACTTTCATGCGTTACTTTTGGTTTTAAGAGCCATAATGAAAAATAGAAAATTTATTCGAAACTATTTTTGAAATGGCGATAATATATTTGGAAAACAAGTTTTTAATTTTGGCCAAAGGAAGATATAATGAATTACCTACTTAAGGGATTTTCCAAAATTCTTAGGAAACCATCTGGTGACTGACAATTAGGGCAAAAGTCGCCGTAAAGCATGTCAGGCTAATACTAGGCTATATTAAAAAATTAATTGCAATACGTAAATAACAAATAACGCCGATAAAACAGGACAAAGGCTAACAAAACAAAATAAAACAAACAAACAAGCATAAAGGCAATAAGAAGGTACACACTGCCATATCTGGGGTAGGTCTGCTTTCCTCCGGCACAGGAAGATGTGACCTACACCAAACATTTAAATAAAATGAAGAAGGCCAGCCCATACTTAAAGTCGTATAGCCCGCACCTCTATGTCCACGAACGAGTCCCGAGTACAAAAGACAAGCTTTAGCGACCGCGCCCATCCCAGTATCAGGACACGTAACTTGTGGGCCATTCACCCAAGTGGGATATTCATTCAAAATGTACTGATCAGTCTGTGGGATAACACAGTCGTCGCAATAAGGTGCAGGCGAGCGTTACATCAAATAACGGTGCGTTTGGCTAGTGTAACCAATTTAGAGACGACAGAAAGCAACTTAATGCCGGTGGGGAATTGGGCGGTAGATCCATGGCAACAGTCGCGGCGCAAAGGCACGCAAATTTAAGTTCACCTCTACCGCATCTCATCTTATTTAGCAAGCCTCCGGCAAGGCAGCCCATATTGCTGCAATGTAATCGGTGTGAGGAAGATAGAAACTCTGGTATGGTTGCCAAATCCTCGCGGATTCTTTGGCAACCTCGACGCTCGCTCAGTCCCCGCAATTCCTATACATCCAGGAACCAAGTAGAAGATAATCTCGACATCCACCCGTCTCGTCAAAACCATATCGTTACAGATATTGCAGTCCAAGAGATGTAGAGATTCCAATGCCCAGAGAGCACTCTGGGCGCTTTGTGGGTCGCTATAAATAACAATCTGTCTCTAAATCTGCCAGGTTTTGTTATTTCTAGCTCGGCGGTGAGGACATACGCAGCGCCTGGCAGAGACCCGTTGACTTCAAACAGAGGGGATACGGCGCGAAAACCGCTTCCCTGTGGGATTTGGAGCATTCCATATACACTGGCACTGCTCCAGGGTGTAAAGAAATGTGCTCCACAAGAGTCGAACGCAATACTTTAGCATTATCGAAGATGTGGGAGCAGAGGTGTAGAGGCTAATATTAAAGTTGGTACCCTCCAGGCTGGCGTTCTGGGCAGAACCAGAGGGCGCCACCGGCCCGAGAGCTTTACCTTACTTTCAAAGGAGTTTCCTCGCCCTAAAACTAAACGACTTAGGGTATGCCTGGCTTCTCTCGGTGGCATAGGCAACGTCAAGATCAGCTGCGGATGCGGTGAGAGCATTATACAAGCGAGTAATGCGCTGTGCACCACGTAGTGCGAGTGGTATCTTTCCACCACCGACAAGCAAACTCTCAATGGGGGACCTGCGGAAGGCATCTGTAGCCACGCGAAGGCCCGTTTGGTAGATCGAGTCCAGCTTCCCAATACACACTCGCCTGTGGATGCGTATAAAGCTCTCATCCGTAGTCGAGCTTCAAATGAACAAAAGATCAATAAAAAATTAAGCCAATAGCCCTATCAATGCACCACGTGCTGAACGTCACCGATCCAACTATATCAATGGCCCGGGTACAAGAGAATATAAGGCTTCGAATAAAAACCTTCCAGGTGAGGAGTCGATCAAATTCAAGACGAACCTCATTAAAAAACAATTCTATGTCAAGATGTAGCCGTGACTAATGCAGAACTACACCATCTTAGTCTTGTACAAGGAAAACCGAATTATTTACGCTGCGGCATAGCGAGTAACGCGGCTCAATGCCTGTTGGAGTCTTCGCTTCAGAGTTTTTATCTGGACAGCGCTAAAAGAGACCGAAAGATAAAGTTCAGCGAACGGCCTTCCGTGACTTCTCAACGCGCACTTAATGCCTTCATAGTAGCATCCTAGCTAGGAAATGAAGAAAAGGTGGGCATGAAAGACTCCAAACACGGACCTGAGCTCCGAGATATCGATTACATTCTCCTGGAGAACAGGAGGAGGATCCTTCGAAGACTTACAACGGATTATTTTGACTCACTTCAACACCTTTGCAAGACGGGTCTTCCCGTTAAGTGGGGACACGTATTCCCACCAGGAAGAGCGGACGGCGTGCTTCGAGACAGAGCGGAACCTAGCCCTAGCTCGACGAAATTCACCGACAGTCAAATCATCCAGGCGTCGCTTATAGTGCATGCAGGAATAACGCTTCTGTTTGAATTCCTCCTAACAGATGGCTGACCAACAAGGAAGAGTTTGGCGTGCAAAACGGCCAGAAGTTTTAGGAATAGTAGTTAGGCGCACGGCGATAAAGTTGCCGGAGAACAACTCAACGGCTTCATCTACCGACCTAAACTCCCCGAAGGAGACAGAGAAATCAGTTATTTGCTGAAATGCGGCCACCGCGCGCGCAACAAGCCACACCGTCGAGCTTTGGGACAGAATCTGCCCCCAAAATGATATTTGAATGGGAAAGTGATCACTACCATGGAGGTCATCCGGACAGCACAAAGATAAATCTAGACAGGAAAATGAAGCGTTTCTCTGGCAGTGATGCGTAAACTCATCCACATTTATGACAGCTATATCTGGCTCGTCGTTCAGGTTGTAGGGACCTGACCTTAGTGATTGATCAAGTAGTTTCCCCAGGGGAGTTGTCTATCGTTCAGATCCAGGAGAAATAGAAAGGGCCTCGGTACTTTTGCCGCCACGGTAAGCCCCCGCGTTAAGGACGGCTGACGATGGCATGTACGAAGAAATAAGAGTATGCCTTCTGTCCTGGTGCAGCTGAACAGCTACTGCTTAAAAGTAGGTATTCAAAGCTAAGAGAAGGACGGATACATCATACCGGGTATAAAAGACGGATAATCCTACCCATCCTCAAGCCTGCGGTGGTGACATCGCAAAACATTTATTACCCAGGAGGATGGGAATGGGACATGTGCCCAGCATTGTCTCTTGCATAAAGATAGCGGAGGCAAAACTGCACGAAACGAGCCTTTGCAGCTCCCAGGGCCCGGAGCATGCTGCAATTCCATTGAATTAATAAGCCCTCCATGTCTAACTCGGAGGAAATTAGGGGGCACTCTTCGAAGAAAAGACCCTCACGGGAATGGCCGTACGCTTTCCGGAGGCAGAACTCTGGGTGTTATTGGCCGAAAAATGCGCTGAAGGTGCTGTTTCCATACATGACTTATAGGGAGAGGTTGGGCCCGTCATGTGAGTCTTTTCCTCCGTCTGCCTCCAAACCATAGGCAGCAGGAGTGCCTTCGGAGGCACAAGAACGCCCTTCACAAGATCCAGGGCCTTCGAGTTACCCAGCTTGCACTTGATGCGCACGTAGGGGCCGAAGCTCCTTTAGTGCTGTCCTCCTTTCGGGATCCAGATTCAGGAACTCCGAAAGATGGCCTCACGATCATCTTCAGCAGTGTATTCTCCTGTGAGTCTAACGTCTCAGTGGAGGCGCGCGTCCGTTTTGCATTCCTGGAAACAGTCACGCAGGGGGAAGCAGGGGAGCCATGGTTTTAGCAGGAGCTGGTTGTGAACGCTTTGTGCCGCCATGTCTACCGAAGGAGCACCCGGAGTTCGTTAGAACCCGCAGAAGGGTTCCAAATTGGCGAGGAAACGACCGTGCTCGTAGGCCTACTGTCAATCATAGTCATCCATCCATTACAATCATATCATGTACATTTTTTATATCAGATACAAAGAAAAAGCCATGTATGCGGGTGGTAAAAAGCCACACAGGGCTTTTGCTATATCTAATTTCTGGCGCTCAAAAATATTTGATGGTAGAAAGAGGATGCAGTAACCATGCTTTCGATACTATATATCAATGTAGTATATAGCGAAAAAACGTGGCGAAAATGCTCTTTATACTGGAGGATCGATAACCCCTCAGATATATCCACAGTCATTGAAGCAACTAAGAGAAAAATCTGGTCAGAATAATGGAGAATAATTGGCTGAAGACAAATATAATTTTTTTATAACTAACAGGTTTCTAATAACCCTATTATCATATGCCCTGATAACGATTGCAATCATCTGTCATAAAGAATTTCGATGACCAACTGGTGCATTACTTACAGTCCTTATTCCACAGGCACATAGAACCAGACCATATAAGCCCCATTTTAGCGAGATTGTCTAAATACATACATTTGAAACCAGTTAATACAGGAACTACATATAAAAGATTATATAACTACAGTTTCCAGAATACAGTTCATTTTGTTCGTGTAAACTTTCAAAAAGGCTTATTCTCATATACCTGAGGGATATACTCTATTCGCTCTTATATATTTCGATTCTTTTAGTAGAAATTCCCTTTTCTTTGTTTTCGCTACTATTCTCGATGTTTTACCTATATTACTACGCTCTTGGAAAATCTATTTAGATTATAATCATCTATCCTTCTCTAAATCATATCCTTCATTCTTTGTTTAATTTGCTATTGTTAATTCTTTGTTTATTCCATATTAAGCCTCAATATTTATTATAAGCTATGCTTATTTATTGTTGTACATTATCATATGTCACGTTTATCATCAAATCAACCACCAGAAAGTGCAAGGAATTTATCTCCGTAGATAAATGCTACTTTTCTCTCGAGCTGCTTTAGTTTTCACAGTTTTAGAAACCAGAAATCATCCAATATACTACTAGGACAGTTGAACAATTGCACATATATAATTACGCTGTAGCAGGTATGGAAATGCATTTGTATACGCAAACCTTCCCTGATTGACACGATTGTTCTATTCTTGCAACCATACGTGTACATTCCCGCTGTTTAACTGAAAATTGCCTATCCGCTCACAATTTTATATACAGTTCCTCTAACAAGAACTTCCGGCTTTGTCTTCCTTTGTTCTTTCCATATAAATCGCTCTTCCATGTTAAGTATTTTTTTATTGTTTTCATATAAATAAATTGCTCGTGCTTGTTTATCGGCTAGACTGCTCTGGTTGCCATGCTAGTATGTTTTTCCCGCTAGTCTACAGCATTGTGAATTGTGGCCATTTGTCGGAGTTTCTTAAAGTGAATTTTAGTGAAGGTATATTTGTTCGACTCGCTTAGAGTAGTGAAAATTAAAATTGGTAAATGTGAAAAAGAGCGATTTGGTTCGAAAATTGGACCAATAGATTTTGATTTAAGAAAGTGTCGTGGTATAGGGAGGACTGAGTGATGGCTGGAGTTCGTACATATGGGTTGTTTTCGTACTTCACCAAAACTCCTAGATTAGGTTTTGTCTCTAAGAGTGCTCTATATTATTATTACTATCGGATTATTTCTTCTTTAATCTGTGATGGTTCCTAGTGCCTTACTTAGAGTTCGAGGATTGAATAAAAATTTGTTAGAAAGACTAAAACCTTAATTAAAACAAAAAAACATAAACCAGCGGAATTTTACACCTTAACTGCACAGAAAATATTTCAACGAAATTTAGTGAGGCTTTCTAAAATAATATAATTAAAATTATCGTGATGGTTGACCCACTGCTCACTTTAATATAAAAATGGAAACGGACTTAATTGAAAGGGATAGGGGGGTTTAAATACCTTTATAGCTTCCTATTAGAATCGGGTTTCAGTCTGACCTTGAACTCAATGATTACGTCACCTCAAGAATGGTGTTGCCGGGATGACGCGTGACGCTTGTCCAAATGTGTTCATACGGCAGAAATAGCTTTATAGCCACAGAAGAGTTTGGCGGGTGTGCCAGATAGGGAGACACAAGCCTTTGGTCGGAAATGGTATCACCAAGGGACAGTGAACGAATGTTTGTTTCTTCTCTTTGGATTACTCTGGAGCGCAATGAGTGCATACTTAAATCCTTAGACTCAGGGGAGTGCTGGAGAGAGTTCACTCGGAGTTTTTCCTCAAGGGCGATGTCTATCTCTGTGCTTTATGATACACCAGGATAGAGTGATTGCTCTGAAGAGAGTAAGTTGAATTGGCATTTTAAATCAAATTAACTAAAAATTCGGTGTGACCACCAGGAACTGGCTCAAGGATGATTTTCTTCTTATTCCGGTATTCCTCAAGAGCGAGAACTATCTTGTTGCATCGGGATCAACCAGGATATGGGTGTTTCTCTGAGGAGAGTTATTTAAACTTGCTTGTTAAATCAAATTAACTTAAAGTTCGGTGTGACCAGCAGGAACTAGATTCGAATGAGCTTCTTTTTAGTCCTCTCTGTTGGGAGCGTGGGCCTCTTACCGGGAACATCGTCGCCAAGCTGACTAATGCAATCTACCCCTTTTTTCCAAAGATATTTGCTTTTATACAACGCAACTCCACTGGAGTAGGGATAGGAGGGGAAGGGGGGTATTTGTGGACAGGCAGCAAGGAGATTCATCCTCCAATGGTTTTTCTCAGAGCGTCGTACAGCTGGCCTTGATGAACCTTCTGGCTTTAGCGCGATGCTCCTCTAATTTCGCATATGCGGTGAAATTGAATATCAGCTCTGAATGGGAAATCTTGCTGTTTTAACCGATGTTAGAGGCTCGGGCCCTGCCCAGAGCTAATTATTGCATTATGTGGTCTGGGACACAATTCAGCTTGTTCTTTTCCAGACAAGGAGCGAGAGAAATGTGGTTAATTAGTGGGGCTACGGCGTCTATATTGACAGAATGTTGTGGTTAACGACCAGTGGCTCACTTGTGAAGTGGGGGAGTGCCGATTTCCTTATAAACTTCCCTTCGAAGAACTTAATGGTGAAGGGAGGGACTCCAGTGAACAAGAATAACAAATAACTAAACATAGTCGACAAAAGCAAACTTGCATGTCTTTGAACCTACTACTGATTATAACGGCTAACTTGGGTCATCGGCCTTAATTTTTTTCAACTAGGGCGCACACGCGCGCGCGTACAAAGGTAGTGGCTAGATTTTTTTTTTTTTTCTGAGCCCATCTGGCGACTACCCACTTGGGCATAAGTCGCCGGAAACACGACAGCCTAGAACTAGGCTACTTTATAATAAGAATATTAAAACTTAACAATGATAAAACGTGAAAAACTTAACAATTATAAAGCAATCTCCGGGGTAAGGGGGAGGTCCTCCTCACCTCGGTGCAGAAGCGTGCAACCTACAAAGAAAACAATAACAAAAACAAAAAAATAGAACCTACTTTAATAAAGGGGAGAAGCCCGGCGCCCCCCAAAAGTCAACAAGTCCACAAGTCAATGTGCACGAACTCGTCCTGAGTACAAGGGACAGGCGGTAGCGACCCCGCTAATCTCGGTACTGGGACAGGTATCTTGCGCTAAGTTCACCCAGACTGGGACATTCGACAAGAATGTGCCGAACAGTCTGGGGGACGAGGCAGTCGTCACAATAGGGCGTTGGCGAGCGTTCCATCAGTTAGCGATGCGTCACACGAGTGTGCCCGATTCGGAAAGGACAGAGAGCGACCTGAAACCGTGACGGCATTGGGGGACAGGTGCATGGGAACAGTTGCGGCGCAATGGCACGAAACTTTAAGTTCACTTTGATCGTATCCCATCTGATTTTCCAAACAGTCCGAAGAGCTGCCCTTAATCCTGCCATGTAGTCTGTGTGAGGAAGAGTGAAACGCTAGTCCGGATGCAGAGTCCTCGCAGGCTCTTTGGCACCCTCATCGGCGCGCTCATTCCCTGCAATTTTTACATGTCCAGAAACCCAGCACAAGATAATCTCGACATCCACCCGGCCCGCCAAAACAGTGGCGTCACGGATATCGCGAACCAGGGGATGCGGACATGTTAATGCCCCGGGCACGTCGCGTAATCTCCCGTACCGAGCGGTGTATTGCCACCAGCTCGGCGGTGAAGACAGACATAGCGCTTGGCAGAGCGCCGTTGACTTCAAACAGAGGAAAAACGGGGTGGAAGCCGGCCCCCTTGTGGGACTTCGAGGCATCCGTATACACTGGAACGTTTCCAGCGTGACAGGATATTGGCTCCAAAAAGGTCGAACGCAATACTCCGGGCGCTGTACAAGCTTTGGGAGCAGTGGCGTGGAGACAAATAGCCAAATGTGGTACCCTTTAGGGTGGCGCCACCGGCTTGAGAGCTATACCTAGCTCTCGAAGGAGTTTCATGGCTGTAAACCCACAGGGCTCAGTGTATGACTGGCGTCGCTGGGCGGGATAGACACCTTTAAGATCAGCTGCGGATGCAGTGAGAGCTGCCGGCGAATGAGGGAGGCGCCGGGCTCGCGCATACAGGCAAGTAATGTACTGCACGCGGCATAGAGCGAGTAACATCTCCCCAGCATCGACCAACAGACTCTCAATGGGGGAATGCGGGAGGCACCGGTCGCAGGGCGAAGGCCGGTGTCGTGGATACAGTTTTATGCGGATGCATAAAACTCACATCCGTAGTCGAGCTTCGAACGAAAATAGGATCGATTAAAAAGTAAGACAGTAGCTCTATCAGCACCCCAAGCGCTGAACGACAGGGAACGGGGAATATCCATGGCGCGGGTACAAGAGACCCTAAGGCTGTGAATATGAGCCTCCCAAGTAAGGCGTTGGTCTAATACAAGACCAAGGAAACGGTGCGATTCAACTACTTCCAGGCGTACCCCATTGAGAAAAAAGTCTGGGACTCGGTTGAGCCGTGCATGGCGGCAAAAGTGCACCACTCTTGTCTTGGCCAGAGAAAACCGAAACCTGTGGGCTTCGGCATAGCAAGAGACGCGGTTTAATGCCTGTTGGAGTCGACGCTCCAGAGTTGGCATCTGGGCCGCGCTAAAACAGATCAAACGGTCGCATACGTAGAGCGTAGCGAAAACATCTTCTGGCAGCACCGAGGTGGTGCCGTTGATGCTCAGGGCAAAGAGTGTGACACTAAGGACACTTCCCTGCGGGACACCCTCTTTCTGCTCCTTTGAGCCGGAGAGGGCTTCCCCCACCCATACGCGGAATCAACGATCTCGCAAAAATTCAGATATAAACATTGGGAGAAGTTCCCTTGCCCCCATCGTGTGGAGAGTCTCCATGATACCGTATCGCCATGCGGTATCATAGGCCTGCTTTAGATCGAAAAGAACCGTAGCGTAGTGCTGTCTACGAAGAAAGGCCTTACCGACGGCATTTTCCAGTCGAAACAGAGCATATGACGTGGAGTGGAACTTGCGTAAGCCGCACTGTGCAGAAAACAGATGGCCTCCGCTGTCCAGGAAAAAGGCTAATCTAACATTTACCAATTTCTTCATCAACTTGCACACGCAAGAGGTTAGAGAGATTGGGCGGAAACCGGTCGGAGTTGAAAGACGAGCACAGTAACGATTCGCTCGGAATCTGGAAGTAGACCCTCTCTCAGATCCTGTTGAACAATTATAACAAAAATGCCATGCCTCGCTCAGCCATGTGTCGGAGCATGGTGTACGGGACATCGTTCGGACCATGGGCGGTGTCCGCGCACGAAGCAAAAGCGGAGCGCAACTCACTCACAGTAAACCTGTCGTTAAAGGGTTCTCCGCCTCTGGAGTTAATGTCCAGCCAATGGCCTTCCGCGACATCACAACGTGCATTAAATGCTGGCGAGGCAGCCTCCCAGCTAGAGAATGCGGAAAAAGCAGTCGCGAAGAATTCCTCCACGGACGCGGGGTCCGAGATTGCGGTCCCATTCTCCTGGAGAACGGGAGGGGGGTCCTGCGAGAACTTGCCCCGAATCCTTTTGACTCGCTTCCACAACTCTGCTAAACTGGTCTTCCCGTTAAGTGAAGACATGTATGCCGCTAAGAAGAGTGGTGGGCGTGCTTCGAAATATACCGGAACCTAGCCCTAGCCCGACGAAGTTCAGCGACAGTGAAATCGTTCGGGCGGCGCTTATAGGGCGTTTAGGCATAACGCTTCTGTTTGAGAGCTGTCTCACACTCGACCGACCACCATGGGAGTGGTCGGCGTTCAAAACGGCCAGACGTCCTAGGAATAGTAGTTAGGCCCGCGGCGATGAGGTTGCTGGAGAAGAACTCAACGGCCTCATCTACCGACCCAAACTCCTCGAATGAGATAGAGCATTCAGTCATTTTCTGAAATGCAGGCCTCCGCACCCGCGCCGAGAACCACCGAGGTAGGCTCTCAGGCTTCAGTTCCCCTAAAAATGATATTTGAATGGGAAAATGATCACTACCCTGGAGGTCATCGACCACCCCCCAATCAAAATCAGGCTGTGCATTCAATGAGCACAAAGATAGATCAAGGCAAGAAAATGAAGCGGTTCTTAGACAGTGATGCGTAAGCTCATTCACTTTTAGAACACCCATCTCAAGCTCTAGGATCTGATCGGCAAGGATTTGTCCCCTGGGATTTATTGAGTAATCTCCCCAGAGAGGATGCCTGCCGTTCAGATCTCCTAGCAAGAGAAAGGGCCTCGGCAACTGTGCCACGACGTGGTGGAAGTTCCTCGCTTTGAAGTCAGCTGACGGTGGAATGTACGCAGAAATGAAATTATACCTCCCATCCAGGTGCAGCTGCCCAGCCTCTGCTTGAAAGCAGGTAACTAAAGAGAAAGGAAGAACGGAGACATCATGCCGGGTGTCAACCGCGCATCCCCCAGCCCGGCCATCCCGTGGTGGTGGGGCTGCAAGACCCTTCTACCCCGGGAGGGTAGGCAGGGAGCACACGCCTAGCATGGTCTTCTGCAGATGAATAGCTATCGGGGAACGAGACGAAACCAGCCTGCGCAGCTCCTCCTAGTTGGCTCAGAGTCCACGGCAATTCCATTGAGGGAATAGGCCCTCCAGGACTAGCTCGGAGGAGACGCGGGGGCCCTTCTCGAGCAGAAGACCCTCATGGGAATAGCCGTACGCTTCCCGGATGCAGAACCCCGGCGCTGTTGGCCGGACAAAGGGCTGAAGACGCTGTCGCCTTCGAGGACTTATTGGGGGAGGTTGGGCAACCAACTTCAGGGTTGTTGCCTCCTGTGAGTCTAACGACTCGATGGACGCGCGTGGCAGTTTCGCCTTACGGGAAATGGTCACGCTGGAGGAAGAGGGGGTAGCCCTGGTTCTAGCTGGGGCTGTGTATGAACCCTTTTTGCCACCAGCTTTATCAGGGGAGCGCACAGGTTGAGTAGAGACTGCAGAAGGGCTCCGAATAGGCACAGAAATAACCGTGCTCGTTGGACTGGATGTGCCGGGAGCAGAGGGTTCCTTTCTAACTATTGAGGCATATGACGTCCCAGGCAGAGCCAGGTGCGCCAGGACCAGGTTTTTAGCCTCACGGAATGAGAGTCAATCCTGGGCCTGAACGGCCAAGATTTCTTTCTCGAGGAGATATGCACCACATTGCTTCGAAGAATGGGGCGACGGCTCTCCGCAATTCACACATTTTGCCACACACGACTTAAACTTATCGTGTGCGGCCTTAGAGAAATTTACACAGACTTTGGGTGACCCCGACTTTGCACGTCTACAAGAACGATTTGTATGGCCGAAGCAGTGACAGTAATAGCACCACCGCGGCAGTGGCGCAAATGCAGTCACGCGGTAGCGGTACTAACCGGCACGTACCGACTCAGGGAGCTTGTCACAGTCAAACGTGACCATGAATGTAGGGGTGGGTCTCGAGGCCTCTCCCTGTTTTCTCATTACACGTTTGACCTTGACCGCCCCATGGTCTTCCAGCACTAAGGTAATGTCCTCTATGGAGTAGTCAACGAGTTCCCTCACATAAACTACTCCTTTCACAAAGTTCATGGTAGAGTGCGGTTTCACACTCACCGGGGTGCCATGAAGTGTCCAAAGAGCACTTATCTTGGCCACCTCAGCGGGATTCACCGCATTCGCCAGAAAGCTCCCGCCCGAGAAACGGGTCACCTTCGGCTCTCTACCAATTCAACTAGCTAATCCTCTTCTCTGATGGATCAGCTTGCACTTAGCCAACATGAAGCCATCAGTGGAGCGAATGACGAGGAAGCCTTCGAAGCTAGCAGGCTTGAAAACGCCAGGTAACCTCTGAATCAGGCGCCCGGGGGTGCAGAGGGGCCGGATGTGCCGATTGTGGCTTGGTCGCTGGCCAAAGTGGCAGCAGTCCCATCCGTCCACGCAGCCCCCGCGGATGGAGATGAGCCTTGAGTCTTCTTAGTCTTTTTTCTTTTCTGGAGAGGAGGGTGGGGAATGAACCTTCTTCTCACCTCCACCGGTAGGAGCCCCCAGACCAGATAGACAAGGCCTCAGCCAGGTCTTTCTCTGACATGGAGAAAGTCCTGGTGGTCGCAGGGGCACCGGTTGGAGGAGATCCCTCCCCACTTTGTACTGTCTCGAAAACCGCAACCCTTTGAGGAGGACCTTGCACAGGGGCAGATTCTGGTTTCGTGCTTGGCGCGAGTCCTGATTATCTTCCATGGAAGGCCCTACCGTCTGAGGCTGGGTTGCCTCAAGAACCCTTTCTATCACAAGAGGGGCCTCCAGTTGGACTTCTACTCCCAGGATATCGCAGGTCCCGTTGGAAGAGTCACCAGTCATGTGTGGGGAGGCACAGGCCTCAACCCCGGCAAGGTTTAGTATTCTTGACCGAAAGCACCTCCAGAGAAGGGGGTGAGAGGGATTCCCCTACACCAATAGTCTTAGGAGAGAAGTAAGCCTCCCCTCCGGTTACAGAAAAAAATATGGAGTCCCCTGCGAAAGAACAGAGGGGAGAACCTCCATTTTTTCTGTGGACATGCCCGAGGGCGGCTCCGTTGATGATACAGGGGTAATTAAGAGAAGATTTTGTTTTTTGGCATCATTGGGCATGGTCACCCTAAATTTTCTGCGGGACGCAATATTTCATCACCTCTCGCAGTTGCCCGCACTGCAATAGCTGCTTAGAGGCCTGGCAGAGCCAGGTTCTGCCATTTGGGACCACCCCTCCCGCCTGGTGGTCATGCAGTCCATCGGAATGCCGGCTCCACCTTGAACACAGCGTAAAAATATAGATCGTGAAGAGGAGGGGAAAAGGGATGTGAGGAAGGTATGGGTGGGGATGAGGCAGGTTGTTAAAAATCAACCACCCCAGACCGGAGCTCGGAGGTTAGGGAACATTGTCTCCTTCTTCCTCAGCCCCGATCCGGGACGGTTGGCTAAGAAGAATATCGGCATCTACCCTGTGAAATTAGAGGCTGACCAGAGAAAGCTGTGGGAGAGGTTGTTTGAAAAGCGACGAAGTAGGGGAGAAATACAGGCTATCTGAAGGAAGGATGAGAGGCTAAGCTGGGGCCGGATGGAGCGCTGGATCCCGTCAGCATGGAGGCCAGGATAACAAATTGCCGCGCCCTTACGGGGGGTAGTGGATAGAAATAGGCCTCGCGAGCCTACTGGGGTATGTTTCACAACACAATTAAACATTCAAACAAACAAAACTTAATTCTTCGATTTCACACAAAAATGCAAGCCTGGCTAGAAGGTGTTATCTAACTAGCTACTTCCTTACATTTCTAAACTTTTAAGAACTTAAATCGAAACACTAAATATTAACACACAACAAAAAACCCAGAAAACATTGTTTTACGATTACTAGGCGTTTTTACTTAACCCTCGGTGGGGTTTTGGCTCAGGTTGTCGAATCTACAATTGTCTGAGCCTTTGATATAGCTAACAATAAAGTGGTGCTCTATGACTATTAGTTTCCCGCCCCTGATTCTGTCGTTCTGGTTATTGAGTCTACTCAAGTATGTCACTAAATGGTAGTGGTATTTCAACCTCCTTGAACTACCCTTTTTATCGTACTTGAATAATCTTAAATTAAACCTTATGGCTAGAGCAACCTATTGCATTGTGGCATAATTGGTAGGAGCGTTTGTCCCATAGTCCTCCTTTAACAAGCTACACTGGTAGATCGTGTCTGGGTTCAATCTCGCAGGTTCGAAAAAAATTTTCCTTGCGGAAGCGTTAATGGGCCTGGCGCTCATGATGACTTGGAGTTTTAATGGTAACTCCCTGGATGCTTCGTTCTGGGGGAAGACTACTGAGGGTAGGGGATACTGATTATCTGCGTCTACCATTTGATTCGGTTTACCTCGGTGTACCGCATTTACACTTCTTTATTCCTCCATCGTCACCCCATTTGACTGGGTTCTCCTCGTAAGTAATTCCTTAGGTACACATGCTTGAACCGCTTCTCTACTTACTTCTTCCTCTATCGTAACCCCATTTGACCGGTTTTTTATCGTAGGTACTTCCTTAGATAAACATGCTTGTACCTCTTCCCTACTTCCTTCTTCATCCATCGTTACCCATTTGGCTGGGCTCTCATCGAAGGTACTTCCTTAGGTACACGTGTTGGTACCGCTTTCCAACTTACTTCTTCCTCCATCGCCACCCCGTTGGACTGGGTGTTCATAGATGGTAATTTCCTGGGTATAGGCCGGGATAAAACCGCCTCTACCTCCATCTGATTTTGTGTATGTAGATGCCCTTTCTTCCTCTTCTCTTTTCCACTCTCTTCTTCTTTTTTTTGCTTTCTCTTTTCCAATCTCTAGTTTCTTCTTTGAATTCTATTATATGTTCTTCCCGGACGTAGGTAGCTATATCTTTGCCTTCTACTCCAAGCATTTGGCCATGTTGGAAAAATTTATGTACGATGTTATTTTGTGTATGTCTGTCAATTTTTCACCGATGTGCACTCAGGTACTTATGCAACCATTAAATAGCTAGCGCGCTTCCTAACTTCCCTTAATCCCAATACCTTGCTAATTGGAATACCACTCCACTAACAAGTTAAATAAGGATCTTGACAGGCTAATCACCACAAATTTATACACCGACCTAGTTATGATTATTCTTTCCTCAAACGCTTCGCACACTATTACTCTTCCTGAAAGGAATACAAGACATAACTTCTAATGAGTTCTTCCAATACCCATAAAACCTGACACGAAATATTTATGTTATGTTAGAGAAAGGAACGGCTGATAGCTGGATTTCGTACGTTTGGGTTGTTTATGTACTACACCAAGACTCCTGGATTACGTTTTATCTCTAAGAGTGCTCTATATTTGATTATTATTGATTAATACTATCAAATTATTTCCTCTTTAATCTTTGAGGGTTCCTAGTGCCTTGCTTACCGTTTCGAGAATTGAAAAATTTTTTTAAAAAAAAAACTAAAACTTTAATTGAAACAAAAAACATGAAACAACGAAAATTGATACCTTAACTACACAGAAATTAATTCAACGAATTTAAGTGAGGCTTCCTGAAATTACATACTTGAAATAATAGTGATGGTTGACCCTCAGCACACGTTAATATGAAAAAAAATGCAACGGACTTTACTAGGACGGATTATTATCGGATAATTTCTTCTTTAATCTTTCTGGGTTCCTAGTGCCTTGCTTAGCGTTTGGAGAATTGAATAAACATTTGTTAAAACAACTAAAACTTTAATTAAAAGAAAAAAAACATGAACCAACGAGATTTGAAACCTTAAGTACACAGAAATGAATTCATCGAATTTAAGGGAGGCTTTCTAAAATAAAATGCTTGAAATTATAGTGATAGTGGATCCATAGCTCACTTTAATATGAAAAAATGCAAACGAACTTTACTAAACGGATAGCGGGGATTAAATACCTTTATAGCTTCCTACAAGAATCGGGTTTAAGTCTGACCTTGAACTCAATGGTTACGTCACCTCAGGAATGTTGTTGCCGAGATGGCGCGTGACGCTTATCCAGATATGTTCGTAGGGGAGAAATAGCTTTAAAGCCACAGGGAAATTTGGCGCGTGTGCCAGATGGAGAGCCACACGCCTTCGGTTGGAAATGCCATCACCACGGAACAGTGAACGAATGTTTATTTCTTCTCTCTGGATTATTCTAGTGAATAATTCGACCTGGCGAGCGTGAGTCAATGCTTCAATCCTTGGACTCAAGGGTTTGCTGGAGGGAGTTCACTCGGGGTTCTTCCTCAAGGGCGATGACTATCTCTGTGTTCGAGATCAACCATGATAGGGGTGTTTCTCTGAGGAGAGTTAGTTAAACTTGCTTCTTAAATCAAGTTAACTTAAAGTTCGGAGTGACCACCAGGAACTAGATCCCGATGAGCTTCTTCTTTTCCCTTCTGCTGGTAGCCCGGGCCTCTTACCGGGGACTTCGTCGCCCTGCTGACTAACGTAATAAACCGTGTTTTCCAAAGATATTTGCTTTTATACGTCTCCACTCCAATAGGCTAGGTGTAGAAGGAATTTGTGGACCTGCCGCATGAATTGTCGTCCTCCAACCGTTTTCCTCAGAGCGTCGTACAGCTGGCCTTGAGGAACCTTCTGGCTTTAGCGCGATGCTCCTCTAATTTCGCATATTCGGTGAAATTGAATACCAGCCCTTAGGGGAAATCTTGCTGTTTTAACTGATTTTAGGGTCTCGGGTCCTGACCTGAGCTGATTATCGCATTATGTGGTATGGGACGCAATTCAGCTTCTTCTTTTCCAGACAAGGAGTGAGTGGGAAGGGATTAAGTGGTGGGGCTACGGAGTCTACACTGACAGAATGTTGTGGTTAACGACCAGTGGCTTACTTGTGAAGTGGGGGAGTATCGATTCCCTTACAAACTTCCCTTCGAAGAACTAAAGCGTGAAGGGGGGGGGGGACTCCAGTGAACAACAATAACAAATAACTGAACATAGTTGACAAAAGCAAACTTGCATGTATTTGAACCTACTACTGATTATAACGGCTAACTTGGGTTCTTCCATACTCTTACCTTAAATTTCTTTCAACTAGGGCGCACACGCGCGCGCGTACAAAGGTAGTGGATAGAAATAAGCCTTGGGAGCATTCTGGAGTATGGTTCACAACACAATTAAACATTCAAGCAAACAAGACATAATTCATCGATTACACACAAAAAAAGGAAGCCTGGCTCGAAAGTGGTATCTAACCAGCTATTTTCTTACATTTCTTAAACTTTTAAAAACTTAAATCAAAACACTAACTACTAACACACAATAAAAAACTGAAAACATGGTTTTACGATTACTAGGCGTTTGTACCTAACCCTTAGTGTTAGAGTCCTCAGGTTCTGACCTGAGCTGATTATTGCATTATGTGCTCTGGGACACAATTTAGCTTCTTCTTCTCGAGACGAGAAGCGAGAGGGAGGTGGTTAAGTGTTGGTGCTACGGCGTCTACACGCCAAGATGTTGTGGTTAACGACCAGTTACTCACTTGTTAAGGGGGGTGGGAGAGTATCGATTTCCTTACAGAAAGTGAAGAAGGAAATCTTCGTACTTTTGTTAGTATAAGGACCGGAGCCCCACCAGGCCTACCCGCTAGCACTAAGGAAAGTTGAAGGTAATGTGGAATACAAATACTTGGCCTTTGGCCCCTCATTCTCTCACTCTTTTTCGCTTTATACTTATTTTCAAACAAAATCCTGCTGCACTCATAATGTTTTCCTCACCACTCCATTATTAGGAGGCCCCTCTCCTATCTCATGCAAATATCTTAAGATAATATGCAGAAGAAATAATAGAGACCCTGGCTATCGAAGGGTCTAAAATCCGATCGAGGTAAAGTCTTTGAAAAAGCTTTTGGTAAATTAAGCATTGCGCTGGGCAGACTCATAGACATACCCAACGGTTACTCGGCCATCTGTGCGAGAGACGCCGATTGCGAAGCCTTGACCTCAAGCATGGCCGTTGAATGCCTGACATCGACTAACCAAAAACCTACCATACCTCCACAAATATGATCAAGCCGTAGCTTAATCTGTAGGCGTCTTGAATCTTGGGTTGGATGCCAATCGGTAGACGAGATACAAGCAGATATCGAAAGGAACTAGCCAGGGGCGAAGGTAGTGGAAGTAATAAAATTTAAAAATTACAATACTTCTTCAGGGTTATTTTCGAAGACGCGGCAATGGTACAGAAATCACAGGAGAATGGCTTGCTTCTCTTTAGAATAAGAGTCTGCCCGGATCAGATGGAACGTGTGGAGTTTGTCGACTTACAAAAGTGTTTCCGATGTTATAAGTACGACAAACACACTGCGGTCACCTGAGCAGACAAACAACTTACACTGTGTTTTATCTGTGCCAGCCGCGATCATTTTTGCTTGGATTGAAAAATCAACACCCCAAAGTGCCTTAATTGCGAGAGAAATCAGCGGACTATGTCTATAGCATATATGTTCAAAAAACGAGAGATATAAAATCAGACAAAGAAGCGCGAGAACGATGAGAATAAACCCAATACGAATTCTGGCAAAGTTTCAAAAACTGGAATCGCCGAAAGTTTGAACCAACGAACATACATACACATAGAAAACGAAAGTCTACAAAAATAATGTGGTGCATTTATTATGCACACATTGCAAACATTACACGTGCCGGTACATTCGCCACGGAAGTCAACCGCATGCTGGTTAAAAACCGCTTACAAGAGATGTGGTTTCTTAGAAAACACCATCGGAAAAGTTTATGCACATTAGTGTAGCCCCTTAGTGCGAAAATTCATTTAAAAATTTCCCACGCCCCCAAACACAGTCAGTGCACGGGACCCGCGTCTAAATAGCGAATAAACTCACAGAGACCAGAACATGCCCCCCGATACATCCGGGAATAATACCGCTAAAACATGGGACACACAAACGAACACACCTAACAAGGAAGCAGTGCTAGCAAAGGAGGCCCGGTTTCCATGATTAAGGAAAACCTCCACATCCCGCCGCCCTATCTCAACCTTCTCCTCATCGCTAGGTAGAGAGCAACAGCTCAAATACCACTCGAGGGGATTCAACCTCGAAATATTTGCCTCCGAATCAGTTTCCTTTCCAACGGAGGTCGTTTCGCGCGAAGTAGCTCAAGGTACAAACAAAAAGGAATGTTCAGATGAGGTTCCCAAGCGGCAGGTTGAAGATGCTCTCGCTCAAAATATGGATAAACTGACCCCGAACTGCTTCCAGACGATCACGGACACAGACTATAGGAAAAAAAGAAACGGCAGGGAGCGCACCTCGCCCAGTACACCACACCATGCTAAAGTAGAACGCAAATAAACGTCTACTTTAATCCTACAAACTAAATAACTAACACTAGACAAAATGGCAGACAGACTTAAAATAATACACATGAATGTCAATGGGTGGGTTTGAAAAGTTCCATCTATGGCAATATTATGCGACAGAGTGACCCTGACATAATATTTTTTTCTGAACGCAGACTAACTGCCCAAAAACATTTAAAACTATTCTAATACGATGTTATTAGCAAAAATCACAGTCAGGAACGGTATGACAGCTGCCCGACAGCCATCAAAAAAGGACTAAATTACAAGACCCTGGAAGACTTAGATGAATCCTACCTTCTCATTGAAGTATGTACTGCCTTAGGGGGACTGGTCGTGACCACGGGGTATCAACCCCCAAGACGTGGCTATATTCACATGCACAACCTCTTACAGGTGTTTATCCACCGGAAAAACCTTATCTTCGTCGGAGATTTAAACGCAAGATGCGCAGCGGCAGGTTATACCTCCTACAACAATGCAGGTAGAAACATCGAACTACTCTTCGACCGACAATACATGAGCAGAATCGGACAAGAATGCCCGAGGTACATATCTGGTACAGCAACCATAAAACCCGATATAGTCCTATCTAGTATCAGGTTGCCTTACAATTACTACATTAAACCGAGCCCCATCATTCCTAGCGACGAGCAGGCTATGAAAATTACAGTAGGAGTAAATCCAAATAAAATTAAAATCCAAGAAAGAAGAAGCTACAAGCAAGCGAACTTGGAAATTTATAGTAATTACCTCTTAAATTATATCCCCGACTCATTATATGATGCTAACCTAGAAGAAATAGATGAGGAGGTAAAGAAACCTACTGATTACCTAATCAAAGTTGATCAAAATAGTATTCCTCGTATCACTTATAAAACCCTTCCAGCTCGCCCCTGGGCCCTCCTATGAGAGCCCTGGCCCAAGAATATAGGAACCTGTCCAATGTATCAGCGCTGCTAGGCACCAACTATAATACCTACAGAAGACTAAGACAAATTACAGACAAGCAACTGACACTAAGGGACAGAGTATTAAACAGACTCGACATTGAAAAACACACACACGTTATGGCAGACGGTTAAACGTCTCAAAGGAAAACCTCCACAAACAAAAATCACAAATACTCTCAACATTTAAACAATCACTCTTGTTGAGGAGATTGAAGAAAAAATTATTATTTTCAGGTCTTGAATCTTCAAAATTACCCTGGAAGAAAATGACAATTAAGACCTTGAATTTGAAACTGATGTAATCTAACAGTCAAACACACAAATATACAAAACCTCTCCTCGCCACTGTGTGTTGCAGGAAAGATTGATGGAGGGCTATGACAGTAAAATAACTACACTAGAACTCTCCATTACTCTAAAACCCTTTCGTCAAAGAGCCCTAGGTATTACGAGGCTGACCCGCGAGTATTTCATCCATGTCCCGCATAACGTTTGGAGTGGCCTTCTGAACATTATTAACGCCACTCTGAACACGGGCTATTTCCCCGACCAGTGGAAATTGGCTAAGATGATTTTAATACCTAAAGCGAGGCAGCCCCCTGACTGCCCTGCCATCTTTTAACCAATAGCTCTCTTAGAATTTGCTGGTAATGTCTAACATTGGCTAACAGAGTCAACTCTTTTTTCGATGAAGCCAACTTGCAAAATGAGCGACAACACGGCTACAGAAGGAAAAGAAGGACTGACAAGGCACTAGCAGGCGTTACCGAAAAGCTTGCAAAGATCAAGGCAGACAAAATGTATGTCAAGATGGTGCTTCGCGATGTCAAAAAAGCTTTTGACAAGTTTTAGAAGAAAGGACTACAATTTAAGATCCTTCAAGTACGTCTCAACCCCATTCTTGAAAGAATTTTGTGCGACTACATAATGGAGAGGAGGAGTCATATTGCGCAAACAGTCGCGAATAACAATAGACATTTGAGAGAATTTTATTTGTTACGTGACCTAAATCCATCAAATAAACTCTCGATATTCAATGCGTCATTCGCTCTAGGCTCCGGTATCCTCCGGTGCCGCTGAACGCGAGCGCCGAGCCCCACATTGCGAAACTACAAAAGATCCAAAACAAAGCGGTGCTTATCATCACAAAGACACGAAGAAGAGAATACAAACGACAGAGGGAACTCTACGACTCATCGACGTCGTTCGACAAATAAGACCAAAAACAAAACAAACAAAATACTTAAACCAACAGAGTTACCCTTTCACCAGATACCTATTCATTCTGTCTCCCACACAACCTCTATTCTTTAAACTTCCTCAATTTCAACACTTTACTCTCTCAATATCTCTCTCTTTCTCTCTTCTCTCCATAAATTTCACCACTTTTTAAGTCCAAGTCCATCGGCTAATATAATGGGAAATTATTTCCCACCTCTTCAGGGATATATATCAATTAAGCATTGATTTCGTGAGGATGTTCTTAGATGCACAGTAAATATTTTTAAACATAGATATTAGTTAGAATACACAGAATAAGAATAACGAAAGAATAACAAGGGTAGATATTGGAAGAGAATAGACAAGAGAAAAATCAACGATAAAAGGGTAGAGTTGAGATGGTAACAGCAAGGGAGGAACAACTAAATCCCTATCGACAACCAGGTCTTAATAAAATGCTCGTACTTCGATACCAAATGAAGCAGTATTTGATTAGACATTGAATACAGCCCAATACATATAAGATGTATGCATTATTTCTCTCCACAATATTTTTTTTTGTAAATAATGTATTGTTTGAAAGCTTAAACATTAAAAGTAGTCGCTAATTATTTATATTTAACCCATAAGAGAAGAAAGTTAAATTTAGGAAGGATTGTATATGTTTAGGATTTGGTTCATAATGAGACAAAAATGCTCTAAAAAGTTTTATTACAAATTTAATTATTATACGAATTAGAGGTAAAGTATTTAAAGATCCCTTCGGCAATCGGACTCACTAAATTTTGCACAAAACATCCACTATATATATATATAGTTTAACCCTTATCCATAGGTATGAATGAAACATTTTGTTACATTGTTTTGGGTTTTCTGTCTAAATGGGTTAATAATTTATCTTGTAGAAAATGGTCTCTAAATGATGTTGTTGAAGCTACTTAATTTATTTCTACAGAATAAAAATATAATCGATGCAGAACATTTTGTTATTAGGTTGTGGTACCTTATCCATATGCGTGCAACATTTTGTTACATCTTGTTTATAATGGCGCACATGCGCTTTATTCATGCGTAAATTTAAAGAACATTTGAAATGCCTGTTAGAAATTGTAATTACGAAGTGGCAACCAACATTTCATAAGATTTGGAAGCTACGTATATTTTTAGAGGTAGTTACTGACTCAACCATGTTGGGAGAAGCACCTGTAAAGAGCCGGAACGATCATAATATTTTATATCAGCTGAATGTTGAAGGAATCAGTTTTGATCATGGTGAATCAGATAACGAATACGATTCATTTGAAGATATTAGAGTGAAGACAATACAGATTATCACCCAGAGGGCGAGAAGTGTAATATTCCAGCGATGATCCAAGTAACATGACAGCGATGACCCAAGTTCAAGTGACGATGAAGAAAACAATTCATCTCAGGTATCTGAAGAGGCTTCCAGTAACGCCTTTGTAAGTACCCTTTTCCCCACAAAATGACGAGATCGTAACCTTTGTTATTTTAAGCCTAAGAACCTTGTTCATCCAAATGATGAAGTTGAAGCTTTTCATCTGTTCATCACAGATAATATACTTCTGACCAGACAAAGATATACTAAGAGGAAGATCAGTTTTGTAAGGTAAGAAATTCGTAAAATGGAAAGAAAATATACCATTACATGATACCTTTTACAGTGGATGAAGTAAAAGCATGTCTAGGCTTTATCATATATACAGGAGCCTATTGTCATAACTTTACGGCTCTTGATGACCTTTGTGACCCGGTTGAAGGTAAACTGATATATCGTGCTGTTATGTCTCAAAATGGCTTTGAATTTTTTCTTCGTACTGTAAGATTTGATAAGTACCTAAATCGACAAACTCGATTACCTAGTGATCGATTTGCTGCATTAGCGAAGTATGGCCTAAATTGAATGAGAACCTCTTAAAGTTTTACATACCGGGAGACTCATTGAGTGTACATGAGCAGCTTCTTGGTTACCGAGGACGCATTAGAGGCGCCTCTTCTATACCAAACAACCAAGAAAGTATTGTCTGAAAATATTTTGGTTATGTGAAGCTGACACTGGATATGTTTTAAATTCTATGATCTACATAGGTAAACAAGGAAATTTAGTCCAGCGGCAACTTAGAAAAAATGTTTTACAATTATGCAGGCCTTATGAGAATCCGGGACATGAACTAGTTAGACATAATTATTTTTCATAACCATTCCTAGCTGTTTGACTGCTTCAGAAAAGACACCTTACTTGGGACAATCAGAATACACAGGAAAGAAATTCCTTTAACCCTCAGTAATAAAAACAGGCCAGTGCATTCAACCTTATTTGCTTATTTATGACCATAATAATAAAACAATGTTGGCCTCCTACATTTTGAAAAAAATAATGTTGTCATCCTCCTCAGCTTTTCTCATGCTGGAAATGAGTGTATTCCTGAACATGCCAATAAGCCAGCAATGATTTTACAACCACAACTTTGGCAAAAAGGGAGTTGATTAGTTCAATGAAAACATAGAAGAGTTCACTTGCAGGAGAAAAACAGTTTATTGGCCGTTTCTTGTTTTTTACAATACGATAGATGTTGCTGTACAAAGCGCTTTTATAGTTATTAAAACAAATGGTTACAAAAATACGTGTAAAGTGTTTTTGAAAAACTTACTAAAATTGCTTGTCCAACCGACGGCCCAGAAAAGGTTTGAAACAAAGAATGCCGATGAGATCTAAAGAAACTACTGAAATTTTGGGCTTTATTTCCTTTACAACAACCTGCACTACTACCGATAAAAGTGCAGATCATCTTGGGAGATGTGAAATGTGCTCAAAAGTATCTAGATGGAATGTGACAAATGCCCGAAAGGCATCTGTCCGTCTCACATCAAAATAATGAAAACATGTGTATGTCCAACATGCTAAAGATTCTTTGAAGTAAACGAGGCCTACTGGGCAAGCCACTATAAAAAAGCGAGTGCAGCCATATAGCGCAAGGTCACTTGTAAACTATGGAAAATGTGTAGGTGTGTGTAGTGCGTCTGTGAATGTGCGCATGCATGTGTGCTATATACATATAAATATATATATAGTATGTTTGTTTGTAAACATTTGTATATGCATATATATATATATATATATATATATATATATATATATATATATATATATATATATATAATTAGGTATAAGGGCATGTTTTATGCATGTACTGTTGAAATCTATAGCTGTGCCTTGTTATTAATTTTAACTTGTATTTTCTTAATATTTATTACAAGTTTTTTAACGAGGTCTTCGACGAGGCAATAAAGAATATCCGCGAATGACATTCTTTATTCCTAGACGTCTTTCGACCGTGTTAGCTTATCTTCATGGAATGAACAGAAAGAGAATTATTCTATGAACTAGAAACGATGTAAGTGGGTAGGTGTGGTTAAAAAAAGGGTGTGGGGACAGATAACTGAAAATATACAGGTGGTGAAAAGAGAAAGAAGTTTGGTAGGGTGCAAAGAGATGCTAAGTGCCTGGTGTTCAGGCCTATCTTTTCAAATAATTTCTTGTTTTGTGGTTCCTTTGTTGTCTTTTAGATAGTTTATATTATTATGGCGTTCAAGCCATTTGTCTTCTAAAAAATTAATGTTCTTGGATATGTTATGCGCATTTGCTGCTGTAGTAATAAATTTCTTTCTCTTTAGTATTATGCTTAGTGTCTTTGTTTTTTTTTGTATATCTTGTAGTGAGTGTGAATTGCTTCTTCTGTTTGTTTGTTTTTTTCTTGGATGTCTTCTTCGGGACTTTAGATCTTCATCGGTGAATTCTTGTTGAAAACGGAGAAGTTTCATAATTAGGTATTCTTTTTCTTGGTCGGTTTTCTTGATTGTGGTAAAAAGTCTTATTTTCATGGAATGGCACTTCTGCTTCGCCAGCTAAAAGCCTAGCGGAGCTCGGAAATCTGGCGCAACGTATGCCTCTTCTTTTCTGGTTAATCATTTAGACGATATCTTCGTTCAATTCTAGATTAACCAGTTCCTGCATATTTCTTGTTCGTTCTTCTACTTTTAGTAGATCTAAAATTTTTAGATATATTTTTAATGAGAGTTGTTGCTGCTTCTTTAACAGCCAATGCATAAATTTGAGGTTCATATTTTGTTTCCTTGATTTTAACGCAAGCAGCACTCGCATCGATTCCTGGTGGTTTTATTTGTATAATTCATGAGTAAGTAGAGCCAAACATTGTTAGTATTGCTAAGGCCAGTTTTATCATTGATGCAAAAGAGTTAAGCAAGGAATTCCATTCTGCGGAAAGGAGGTTCTAAGTCGTGCTTTCTAAGAAATCGTGTTCACTCGATTCACGGCCTGATTGTTTAACTTCATTCTTTTGTAGCTTCGAGTGTAGGGCCAAAGATTTTCTTTTCCACATTGCACTTTCTCAGAAATCTATTAATTCCATTTCCAAGTTACTGAGATCAAGCCAATGAAACTGAATTTAATTAAAAATCTTGAAACTGAATTTTATGAGCGATTTGGATGACCTATAAGTTGTTAACGAGTTCTTGAAATTGAAAGTACCCCTAAAATAGTAAAGTTTGGGCAATCCTTATTATGAGTGAATACTTGCTACGTATAGGTTCTTTTGCTCCTTCGTTCTCAATTGCAAAAATGGAAGTTAGGTCGTTTTCTAATTAAGGAAAATATTTTAACTTGTTTCTTCCAGATCTTTAAAAGATATTTCTAGTTTCATCCTAAAAGCTTTAATATACTCTAAAAGTGATGGAACAACACATCCACTACCATGTAATTCTTATATAAGTTATCGTAATGAAGTATGCAATCAGCCAAAAATATGTACGCCATTCACCCACTTATATCTGTCCGTTCTGGAAATTCATGTCCTTTTTCGGTTAAGAAAACTCTTCTTTGTTTTTCTTCTATTAACTCCGCTAATCGGTTCAGTTCCTGGCGTTGGCTTAACCATCTGAAATTGTTGAACAAACGTAACCTGAGAAACTGACTATCAACTTCATTGTGTAGATTTGTTAATTGGTGTTTGTTAAGTATATGAGCAGATATATACTTCACAATATTTGTTGCACGGTCAGGAAATTTTCTGATGATTTTAAAGTGTTTTTGCGCAAGGAGATCTTTGATACAAAATGCAGTGAAAGATAATTCAATTCTGGGTTACTTCCTGTTCCACAAGTTGCACAGATCCAATATTTTTCCAGCCATACTTGGAACTCTCAGTTATCACAGATACATTTTTTTTTAATTCAATGCTAATTTTTCACTAAAATCCTTTCTAAATTCATCAATAATATCTTGACCGTTAGTCTTTTATGAAAGTGTCATCAATGTAATCAGTTCTTTCTTTATTATTTTTGCTGGAGGGAATCTTATAATAACTGCTAAATGAGCGAGCGATGTGATGTCTGTACTCTCATCCAAACAAATTGGAAACATGCGAGCGTTAGTTAAATCTTGTATAAGTTTATCAATTAAATCTTTTTCCATTTCAATTATTCTCTCTTTCACTGTATTCCTAGATAAAGTAACTCATTAATTCTATTGAGGATTTCGTTTTTATCTTTAGTCTTCAAACAAATAATCTGACCACTTTAAAAAGCTCTCTTCTATATAATTACCATAAAAAAGGGGATTAACATGCTTATCAATAGTAAAAGATAACTGAAAACTGGCTGCAGAAATTTGATCATCATCATTATCGCTAACTATAATTTAAGAAGGGGATTTTTTTTAGTATTTAAATAATATTTTCATCTTAGTTTGGTTATGACTTTTTAACAAAGTTATTTCTAATAATTCTTTTATAATATCAAAAAACAAAATCGTAAAGTTCAGAAATAAATATAAGTATCGAAATTTTGTAAATTTTTAAAACCCCAAGAATTACAAATGGTGAAGTTCAGAAAATTTATTTATATAAAGCTTCTATAACTCTATATTTTAGCAACGTCATATTTTCAAAGGGAGGAAATTTAATTTCTAGTTCCTTTTTGAAATTATTATAATTGGCGAAGTTCAGAAATTTAAAAAAAAAATAACCATGGCTGCATTTCTTTAGATTTAGATTTTAATCTTAGTAGCGAAGCCATTGCCTGGTTGTTCTTATATTTTGGTTTAAGCAGCACTTTAAAATAATTACATTATTATTGCTATTACATTTTTGCTATTCTTTTTCTTTTAATCAACATAGATTCTAAGGATTGTTTTCAAAATGGTGCTTAATATTATATGAGCGCTAAGTAATTGACTCCTTGCAAAGACAACAGAGTGCTCTTTTGCTATGCTCATTAACACTGTAATTTTCGCTCCATTCTTCGTGAAACAGCTATTTTTACTACATTCTCAGCTAATTTCCTTTTCTGTGTAAACATTTTAATAGATAATAATTTACACATGCACAGAAATGATCATAAACTAAATTAGCCCGATCGCAAACACACGAGTAGATATTAACACTAAAGATTGACTACTGATAAAATACAAAGAGAAAATAAATCAGATAACAGACATAAGTGTATAAACTATTTCACATAAAGTTTCGTTATTATTTTATTTAAATTGGTTTTATAACAGTTTTTGAGCCGTGATTGAGCACAACATTGTGAGACTAGCCGAGAAAGGGATGGAACAGTTAGAAACATCGTCCTACGTTTGGTAGTGTTGCAAAACTTCTCAGAGATATCTCATTTTTTTAAATAAAAAATCAGTTTCTTCCTTGTCTTTAGAATTAGGTGGTGGGTCAGTTCGTGACCTGCCGGTCAGTGGTTTGCCATCACTGTCCTACGGCAGCCTCTTTATTATGTAACTCAAATGCTTCATCCCCCCTAAATATAGAAAGCGCCCATGCATTCAAGAATTTAACTACGAGTCATTTGTTACTCGTAATCATGAATTCTGATCACTATGTAACAAAATTTCACCTCTTTCTTTTTGGGGGGTTATAAATGTTATTTCCCAATCTTCCGAAACATAATTGAAGCAAAATCTACTTTTATCATAAAACTTTGCTATCGAAGTTAGAGTACTGAATTTATAATTTGACGATTTGGAAAATAACACTAGGGGGATTATCAATTTGGGCAAAATTGAAAAATTATAAAAGGCTCTAGACTTTATTTATTGCAAAGCATGCTAGAAAATTATTCTTATTATGAAATCATTGAAATATTGAAGAATAATATTTATTTTGGGCACGTCATCCAAAAAATTCTAGAATTAGTAGAATTTTATAAAGTTTTAATAATGTTTCAGATTTCGCCAGAAAGAAACCCACGTAACTTATATAGCCTTTTGAAATACTATTTCAGAAGTATTTATACAGGCCTTCATAAATATTTTATATTTTGGCTCTAACTACCTTAGTAAACACATTAGAGAAGAAATGGCATTAATAGGTTGTAATCATTATCTGGATGCAGGTTGGTATATCTGCTCACAGTTCAACAAAATAAGAGCAAAAATGTTTTGTGTGAGAGCATTTATGATAATGTTAGAAGCTTACAAACCATACTTTGGTATGACAGTTTTTGAAAAGGACAACACTTTGGCGTATTATTGTGGTCTGAAACAATGAAAGAAAATTTGAGAGGACTAAAAATGTTGTTGTTAAGCAAAATATTAAAATTACATATATTTTATCTATTATCTTTTTTTTCAGCCAAAATATAATAAAGTATATAATTTTACTCTAATAGAATGTTATAGAGGGAAAAGACGAGCCGAGAAGTTTGCCATCCCAGGAAATGGGCCTAAGCCCACTGGCTCTTCAAGCAACTAATAGTAAAGCGTAGTGGACCCTTTTAATCATGGAACTGGAAAAAGTGCATCTTTTATTTCCACTTCCGATTTACTATCGTTGTCGTAGAATTCCCCCTCTTTTTGTTCTATCTCTAAGAGTGCTAAGAGAGTCTAATATATTGATATCATAAGAATATCTTAAAGAACAGAGCCGTTACGAAACACGTAAGGATATATATATAAGAGAAGCGAACATTAATCCCAAAATAAACTTAAATTTTACCTTTATCAATTGAATACATAACTTTTATACATTAACTACAGCAATACTCTGAATATTATCTTAGACAAAAATTAAGTAAATTAGTTTACCCACAAAAATTGGTTAACGTTTTCTCTACACACAACAATAATATTAGAATTAGGCTTACGGACTCATGTGGAGTTAAAAGGCCTCAGAAATGTTATTGACTCACGACGCGTGCCGTGTGTCCAGATGTAGATGGGCGGAATTCCACGGTTGTTTTGGTGAGGGTGGCAGCTGGGATGTCCACACCTTCTTCCGGGAGGAGGAGTTCTTCAAGGACGAGAACCAATACGGTGCTTCATGCAACACCTAGGCAGTCGTGGTCTCTCTGGCGAGAATAAGTTGAACTTACCAAAGTTAACTTATCGTTTGGTTTGATAACCAGGGACTTAGCCTGAGGATAAGCTTCTTGTTAGCCCCTTAAGGTAGGTAGCCCTGCCTCTCTTGCAGGGTACTTATTGGTTTGTCGAGCCAAGTACACTACCACTCTAGTGTCGGTAGTTCGGTTTGATCCGAAGACTTCGTCACCTAGAGACTGACGTATACTACCTATCCAGTCTAGGTAGCCCGGTTTTGGATCCGAGGACTTCGTCCCTTGGCCTGCCGTATACTACCTCGATTTTCCTCAGAGTTCCTCATTTATACCTCGTCACCCCACTGGGGGAGTGGTAAGGGGGAGAGGGGCTTGAGGACGGCCCCAGGTGAGTTCTTTTTCCTAACGGTTTTTCACACGAAGTCAAACATCGGCTCCTCGTTAGCCTTCGAGATTGGGAGAAACACGTCTCCAATTTCTTATTTAACGTGAAACTGGATCTCACTCTCCTGGGGGAGATCTTACATTTTGACCTTTAGGGTCTTTCATGGCACCGAGTTGTGCCACACTGCGGTTAAGCACTGAACCCGCCGATGCCTTCGACGGATGTCTTTGCGGTAACCACCTTGTGACTGCACCAAGAGTGAACGGGAGGGGGGGGGGGGGGTGACCATTTCCCTACAACACCTCCCATCGAACAATTTAATAGGGAGGGGCGATGCTCCCGGGAACTCAAAACAACTTACTCACACTAGTCGAGATTAGCAAAGTTGTATTTCTTGAGCCCTTTATACATTAAGTTTCCTTATACATGTACGCCCTCGCGCGCGTTTACACAGGCAATATGTCAAGCTAGACATACTCGATTTACAATTTTACATGAACATAACAAAACCTTAATTTATCGATTACATACAAAAAAAAACAACAACAAAACAAGCTACTTCCTTACATTTCTAAGTTTTTGACAACTTAAATCCTACCGATAAATATTAACACGTACAACAAATGAAAACATGGTTTCATGCTCATTAGGTGCTGAAATAACCCTCAATGGTATTTCTTCTCAGCCTATAGAGCAGCTGTCCTTTATCGGCTCCTTTGATGTAGCTGATCCTAAAATGGTGCTCTAAGACCAATACTTTACCGCGCCTGAGTCGGCCATTCGGGTTATTGAGTCTACTTTAGTATGTTACTAAATGGTAGCGGTATTTCAACCTACTCGACTTACCCATATTATGGTACCTTACTACCTTTAAATTGAACATTAAGGCTAGAGCGGCCTGTTGCAGCGGCGCATGATTGATGGGAACTTAGGTCCCATAGCTTTCCTTTAACCAGGTACACGGGAAGATCATGTGAGTTCGATCTTTGGGGCTCGAGAAAACTTTTCTCTGCGAGGTCATTAATGGGCGTGGCGCTCACTACGACTTGGCAAATTAGCGGTAACTCCGTGGACGTTCCGTTCGGAGAGGAGACTACTAGGGGTAGGGGATACTCATCCGCGTCTACCATTCGATTAGTCTTACCTGAGTGTATCGCAATAGCACCTCTTTCCTCCTTCCTTGTCAACTCATTCGACTCACTTCTCTTAGTAGGTAGTTCCTCAGGTACACCTGCTCGTACCTCTACCCTACCTTCATCTTCCCTGATAACCCCATTTTGCTGGGTTTCCCTCGTAGGTTTTTCTTCAGGTACTTCTGCTGGTACCTCATACCTCCTTCCTACTTCTTCCATCGTTACCCCAATTGGCTGGGTTTCCCTCGATGGTCATTTCTTAGGTCCAGGCCGGGCTACAACTTCCTCGGCCTCTATGAGATTCTCGATAGGTGCTCTGTCAAGTGCGAGCAATCTTTCCTTTTCTTTTCTCTCTTCTCTTTCAGTTGAGCACGTACTTTTTCCCTCTGTATTCTTCTTTCATCTATTTCTTTTTTATTCTTTATTCTCCTCTCTTTCGACTCTTTTTCCCTCTTCATTCTCCTTTCCTCGGCTTCTTGTTCTGCTTTCGCTATTTCGTTTTCCCGTCAAAGTTATTCTTTTTCATCTTCCAGCTTTATCTTTAGTCTTCTTTCTTCATCTTCCATTTCTATCCTTATTCTGAATTCTTGTGCTTCTCTTTTCAACAGTATTATTCTTTCGCTTGTTTTACATCCTCTCAGCATTCTTCTTTCCTCTCTTTTTAAATTCCACTGTATTCTGGATTCTTCACTTTTCCGGTTCATCCGTATTTCTATATTTTCCCTTTTTCTATCAAACTCTATTATTTCTTCTTCTTCTTCTTTTTGTATTCTCAATTCTTCAACAATGTAGGCATCCATATCCTCGCCTTCAAATTCCAGAATTTGGGCTTGTAGGTAAAATCTTTCGACTGGATCCATTTTGTGTTGGTCCGTCGATTTTTCCTTTCTTTATTCTCAGGTAATTATGCCACCACTCACCAGGTAGCGCTTAGCATAACTTACCCTTAATCCCACTACTATGCTGATTAAAATAACACTCCCGACAACAAATTTACCACTTGGCCTACTAATTACCTTTAGATTGTTACCACATCTAACTCTATTAATTTTCCTCTCGTCAATTATTCTCTTATTCCTGATATGATATTCCTTTACGTGTTGGCTCTTTCTTAATTAGACACTGCTTGATTCTTTCTAATAACAACCTACAAACCTGACACCACTTTTATTTATGTCGTAGAATTCCCCCCCTTTTTTTTCTATCTCTAAGAGTGCTAAGAGAGTCTAATATATTGATATTATAAGGATATCTTAAAGAACAGAGCCGTTATGAAACACGTAAGGATATATATAAGAGAAACGAACATTAATCCCAAAATAAACTTATATTTTACCTTTATCAATTGAATACATAACTTTTATACATTAACTACAGCAATACTCTGAATATTATCTTAGACAAAAATTAAGTAAATTAGTTTACCCACAAAAATTGATTAACGTTTTCTCTACACACAACAATAATATTAGAATTAGGCTTACGGACTCATGTGGAGTTTAAAGGCCTCAGATGTAGATGGGCGGAATTCATCGGTGGTTTTGGCGAGGGTTGCAGCTGGGGGGTCCACACGTTCTTGCGGGGGGGGGGTGTTCTTCAAGGACGAGAACCAATACGGTGCTTTATGCAACACCTAGGCAGTCGTGGTCTCTCTGGCGAGAGTAAGTTGAACTTACCAAAGTTAACTTATCGTTTGGTTTGATAACCAGGGACCTAGCTCGAGGATAAGCTTCTTCTTAGCCCCTTAAGGTAGGTAGCCCTGCCTCTCTTTCAGGGTACTTCTTGGTCTGTCGAGCCAAGTACACTACCTCTCTAGTGTCGGTAGTTCGGTTTGATCCGAAGACTTCGTCACCTAGAGACTGACGTATACTACCTATCCAGTCTAGGTAGCTCGGTTTTGGATCCGAGGACTTCGTCACCTGGCCTGACGTATACTACCTCGATTTTCCTCAGAGTTCCTCACTTATACCTCGTCACCCCACTGGGGGAGTGGTAAGGGGAAGAGGAGCTTAAGGGCGGCCCCAGGAGAGTTCTTTTTCCTAACGGTTTTTCACACGAAGTCAAACATCGGCTCCTCGTTAGCCTTCGAGATAGGGAGAAACACGTCTCCAATTTCTTATTTGACGTGAAACTGGATCTCACTCTCCTGGGGGAGATCTTACATTTTGACCTTTAGGGTCTTTCATGGCACCGAGTTGTGCCACACTGCGGTTAAGCACTGAACCCGCCGATGCCTTCGACGGATGTCTTTGCGGTAACCGCCTTGTGATGCACCAAGAGTGAACGAAGGGGGGGGAGTGACCATTCCCCTACAATCGTCATTTGCACCAGTCCCAGATATTGCTGATCCTTTTGTACCTACAACACCAGAAAGGTATAAGCCATCGTCTTAAGAACGAAAAAATTTAGAACCTGAAATGAGCAGTAAAGATCTAGATTACAGTTTTCAATATATGACTGTTGGGAGGAATCAATACTATCCAATTCAAAGCCCCCTTAATGACCTAGTCACAACTCTTGGCTTTTTAATGTCAAATGCCGAGCTTTTGATTTCCAAGCACAAAGTGTAGAATTTTATAGATAAGAAATTTTAACTGCCAAGCCAATGTAAAATTGGTAAACATTTCTCAATATTCTTTACTTATCAAACTGAGTAGAGTGATGAGTTAAACCTCTTTTTTGACAGCGCCTAAAGAATTATTAAACTTGTACTTCACTAGAATTGGAATAAGCTTGGAGTTATAAAGAATATCTTTTGGAATTGATTGGGACCTTTAAAATTGTAGCATGTTTTATCAGTTTTCGGGCTGCTTGTATTATAGTCCATGTCATCGCTGTATTTGGAGCACAAGGGATAACAGAATACATTACAACAAGAAGCACTGGCCTAAAGGATTGAGTTCTCTGTTTAAGGAAAGAAGGTCAAGCATGAGCAATTGATAGTTCCTCAAAAAGTGTTGTACCTTCAATTAAATTTAAAACTCGGACTCATGAAGCACTTTGTTTGAGTTCTTAAGAAAGTGGACACCACATTAGGGGTCCTTCAAAATTTCTTCCACAATCCCTCTTAAGCAAGAGTGAAAGCTATTGTTTTTGTTGAAACAGAAATTAAGAGAATCATTGAGTATTCCTAATTCACTAAAAGACCTAATATAAAGGAAAAAGAAGACAAAAGAAATTTGTTTGGGTGTTTTAGAGCGTTTAGGGCAACCTAAAGTCGAAAATTATGTGGAACTAGTTAAGAATTCAGTGCTCATCCTTGAGGCTTATTTTGATAAGTTCAAGTGAATATTTGGAAATTATTCATTAGAGCCCGGGGATCGCTTCCATTAAGATATACTGAGCTTTGAAAATAAATAACAAGAAATATAATAAGAAAAAATGATGAGAGACTACATTTGTTGGCTTATATGGGAAATCATAGAAAACTGTTAACTGATAACTTTTTTCTTATTGTTATATATTTATTTTTCAAGTTTTAATAAAATTAAGTAAATTTAACTTTGTTTTTAGCCCTTTGATTGATGAAATTCTACAAAATATGCCTAGTTTACTAAATATTTCATCATACAAATCACAAAAGGAAGTAGGAAAATAACAACTACTGGCAAGGATTATTACATAGTATAATTAATCTTTCCACACTGCAACTAGAATCCTAGAATATATTAGAGGTGATGATAACGTCATTGAAATATAAACACAGCCACTCAACTTCTGTAACCCTCCCTCGACACTCTTTACGAGTTTTTTACTACTAATAGAGTCAAAATAGCACGAACCGAATTCATTCTCACCCTACTTACAACTACAAAGCAGTGCACCGCTTCAAACCCCACCTTACTTTAAACAGGCTCACGAGAAGCAGACAAAAGATTTCATTGTAACATAAAACACGTCAATTTCATTCAAACAGACAAGTATACAAATAATACTAATATGTAAGTGCTGCGAGAGTTTCCAACCTGACTGACACTGACCTCTAGACAATACACAAAATACATAAAAAACCCTTAAAAAGCACTGGATACACAGCTACTACACACCTCCAGATCATGTGAACTAAGGAATAAAAGTTATTAAAGTCAAGCATGAACTTAAAATGTAATTTAGACAAATCTTTACTGCAGCTTTCACAAACCATCATTAGCCTCCACACTACATTGCATCACAAATACATACACCAAGAAATATCAAAACAACCCTGATCTCTATACACTAAAAACGGACATAGAAAGCTATCCCTCTATTGCCACCAAAACCAGCATTCAGAATAGCGTACACAATGAAATCACCCACAGCTCTTATATCGTGCTCACCAACAACACCAAACTACACATACTCCTGCCTCCAATAAAATACAGACATCTGAAACCACCTTACCTCGCAAGAACAGGACGCACCTGACCAGACCCAGATTTCAGCACCACACAGCCCTACTGAATTAACAGAAAATGTTCGATGACTTAATCGAGGACGTCTCTCGGGTTGTAACAAATTCAGTCACACAATAAAATACAATGAAAGAATCCCTAAACTACAACACATTACGCAACATAGACTCACTGGAATATTTATGCGGGAAGCTTAGTTCCGGCGATGTCCTTCCAACAAAGGAGAGGCTGTATTATCCGTATGATTGAATAGCTTTCCCTCTCTCCTCTCTCTCTCTCTCTGTCAGTCTCTCTGTTTGTCGGTCTGTCTGTCTGTCTCTCTCTCTCTCTCTCTCTCTCTCTCTCTCTCTCTCTCTCTCTATATATATATATATATATATATATATATATATATATATATATATATATATATATATATATATAATCCAGGTAGTTTCTGCTGTGCAGTCTTAATTTAATTTTCAATAAAAAGTAATGGTGAGAAAACTTAAATCCAGTATGAAAAATATTTATTAATGTTGAATAGCGCAACGTTTTGACTTTTAGCTCATGGAGCAAAGCAAGAAGTACAAAAGAGTACTTCACAGGTTGAGCAAACAAATTTAGTTCTTTTATCTATTTTAGATTTGGAACAATGAACACATCTTCTTCGCCCTTGACGTTCTTTTGGAATATTATTCTCTATGTTCAACATTACTTTTGCCCTTTTAGACCTAGGATCTCTAGAGCTTGGATTCTTTTGAACAACCTTAGCTGTCATACATCCAATCATCACAAATCGTTCTGCTAGGTTAACCATGAACGAAAGCAGTTGGGTTTGTTTTTTTGGTAAAAATTGGTGAAGAATGTCGGCATTTATTACAATAGCTAAAGCTAGCCTATAATACACTTTTTTCCAACCTGTGCCAGAAATTGTGTTGTAGTTTTAGATGGTGACATTTGGATCTAACAGATCAACACCGCCCATTGACTCGTTGTATATACCAATTACATAGGAGCAGGCTACATCAATTTTTCCACTGTCCTTTTGCTTCTTTTTTACATTCGTAACTGTTGCCTTTAACAATTACTTAGAATAATAAAATCTTTGCTATCCACTCAAAAACAAGCTAAACTTCCAATTCGTTAACACGAAATTCTGACTTATCTCTTTTGAGATTTGAAACCAACTTCCCGTTCGAAATGCATGTTCCGATTGCTGGTAACCAATTTTTCTTATTAGATTTGGACTTGTGAAGAAGCGATCAAAACTGCGTATAACTTCATCACAAGTAATAGTTTAACATACGAGTAGCTTGTTTACAATTCGTTCTCCGTCTATATCCCTATCAGTAAGGACATCTTTTTAACTGTAGACATTTAGGTCATGGGTATAGCCAGTTTTGCATCGCATCTCTCCCACACTTTAATACATTTTTTTATTGGTTTACTTGAAACATATTGGTTTAATGAGGATCTGTCCTTGAATTTGATCATGGATTCGTCAATGCTTTGCTAAGTACTTTCTGTCCTTGCCCTTTGATATATGAATTTGAAACAGTTTACCAGCTCATTTCTCAAAAAGTTTAATCAGCATCAATGGTTTTACTGGATCATTGAAATACACCCTAGTTACTAATATTTGAAAACTCGTTCTTGCTATAGCTTTCTTTATAGGTGGATTACTCATAGATTCATTTGAAGAGCAGTTATCACTTATATTTGGAAGTTTGTTATAGCACATTACGAGCATTTTTTCCAACACAATTTTCATTTCTCTAGAATCTGTGGGCTGGATGGTGTTTGTTTTTCGCGATTATAAGTAGCAATACCTTGATTTGTGCATTCAGCATATAAACATAAATAAACTCTCTGGGAATAACAACTTGAATTATTCATTCTCATAAATTGGTAATCTTGCACATATATAGACGAATCAGGCTTGTATTCAAATAATGTAAAGTGTGGGGTGAAGTTTGTTGAAGGGTAACCCCAAACTATTGATTTATCTAGAGATATTTTAGGCAACTGTTTACTTTTTGGAAGGGCAGCTTTACTGGTTTTGTTGAGTGATCTTTAGTCAAGTACTTTACCTTTTGAATGGCCTTTGGAGATCGGTACTCTTTCTGAAGCTAATTTCTCCTCTAAGGATTATTATTCTTCAATTTCCGATTATAATTCTTCTTCTGAAAATGAGTGTCACTGTCTACAGCTAAAAATTCTGAATTGGATCTCCATAACTCCTCTTGAATTTCAGAACTTAATCTTCTTTTCCAACTCATCTAAAATGGAGAAGGAAATAAATGAAAAGTAAAAAAATATTTAATATTAAATGAGGCATAATTTGATTTCAAGCCATTTTCACTCCCGATATTAGGAAGAAAAGGAAAGTTTAGGTTAGGTTAAAATAAGATAAAAAGTTCCAATTATAATAAAGGGATTTCCTTCAATCCTTTATTGCCACCCATCATCGGCTTAGCAATAAAACGCCAAAAAGCCCTCTAGAAAATTCCTCAATTTACCCATGAAATTTCATAATTAATAGTATTGGGCTATATTATCCTACTGTAAGGTATTGTTAGACAATATATCCGCAAAATCTATTTTCTTCTCAGACCTTTAATGTTTACTGCGAAATATTATTTAAAATTATTACTGATTTTACTATTATACTTGCTTTATAATGTTTTCAGTTAGCTAAAAAGTCTTTTTATCGTTTTAAACCTCACGCGTCTTCTAATAACAAGAATACATTTGTACTTCCTTTTAATCCATCCTTTTCTTCTCTCCCTGAGATTTTAATATCTCTTGGCATTTGTCTAGTATTTAACTATAATAATACTATCTCTAAACTCTTAGTTAAGAAGGTATCTTCCCCTAATGCTAATGTATATTGCATAAAATGTATCAATTGCTCTAAATATTACTTTGGCCAATCAGGGAAATGTTTAAAAAAACGAATTTCTCAGAATAAATATAATGTCCGTTGGGGGGAAGATAGCAGCTCATTTTATGTTCATATGTCATATTTTAATCCCAATATTGATTGGAATTCCACTAAAATCATGTCATAATAACGATACAATTTCACGAAATATCATTAAATCGACCTTTATTAGTAAATTCCCAAATTTTAATTTAAGTCGTGGCTTATACAAATTGGATGGTTATTTTTTAAATTATATTCACAATTCACTGTCGCTAATTTTAATTTGAGACTAAATATTTATATTTATCTTAAACTATTTAATTTTATTTCTTTTTGTGCATCTATGTAACCTTATGTTTATCACAGTGTATTTATTTTCGGTCGAGTCGAGTCTTGACCTCTGATGTTAATCTCTCACTCAGATTTTCTCCCTCCCTAATTGCTTAGGCGATATTTTAATCCTCTTGGCAACCTTTAATCTTTGGAATTTACCTGATTTAATGAACTTAGTTTGTATTTATCTTCGCTCCTCCTAAGGTTTCCATTTTATTTTGTTGATTGCTTTTGGGCTTTTAGTGAGCGTTCCCTCTCCTTTTTATCATCATAATATATAATACAATTTTAAATACTTTGGTTATTCCTTGATAAAGAGCTCAAAATAGAGTTCGAAAGTCCTCGAAATCCTCGTATTAATTTTCCCTCTGGGCTTTGTGGAAATATATATATATATATATATATATATATATATATATATAATTTTCAATAAGAAAATAATGGCGAGGAGTAGACTTAATTTCAACATCAAAAAAATATTTATTACGATTGAGTAGTGCAAAGTTTCGACCTTACGGTCATCTTCTGGCTCTAGAAAACAGATTAAAATATACAAAATAGGTTTAAGTGTTCGCCACACATTATACTTATAATAACAGGGGAGTAAAATACAACGATTTAAGAATAGAAGTAAATTAAAATTGTACAGAAAAATCAACTAAAAAACTGACTAATAAAAGCTTAAAAAACAACAAAACAAAAATCAATACAAAACAAAACAGATCAAATGAGTAACATACCTTGAATCTTTGATATCCAGTGAGAATATGGTGTGGTAGAGAGGTGACGGGAAATATAACAGTTTGACTAGGAGTAGTTGTTTATAGGATGTTTAATGCAATGGAAGAGGAATTTGAATTAAGTGAGTGAAATAGTGTTTGAAAATAAATAGATTTAGAGATACTTAGTGAAGGGGGTTTGAGTTGGAGTCCAAAATCTTAAAGTCATTCAGGGATGGAATTGTTTGGCATTTAATCGAGTGCTCTCCTATAGAAGAATGTTCTTTTTTATTAAGAACTTTCCCTGTTCTAAGGTTGATGCCCATGTGAGAAAAAAACGGGCCTGAAGGGTACGTAGGGTGCTTCCAACATATTTTGGAGAGGTACACTCTGGAAAAGAGTAAAAATAAACTACACCACTACGTAAGTCCTTAGGAGTTTGATCTTTAATTTAAAAAAAATTCCAATTGTGTGTTTTGTCGGAAAAACAACTTTAAATTCAGTTTGAATAAAAAATTTTGCTAATAGTTTAGAGATATCTTTTCTGAAGGTTCGATTCAAAAAACGCATCTCAGAAACAACAAGAAATCTACCTTCTTTAGGTGCAGTGATTTCAGGAAAGGGAGGGTAATATATGTTATTTAAAAACTGTTTTATTGTCCTTTCAATTAAGAGTGACGAAAAGCTGTTTTTTATCCAGAGTGAGTTCAAGTTCTGGAGCTCATGGTGGATTTGGATGAAGGTTGAGCAAAGGCGAAAGCTCCTGTGTACAAGAGACTTAATGGTAGAAATTTTATATTTAAAACCAAAGAAACTATAAAAGTTAATCCCTAACCCTGTAGAAGTCTGTTTTCTATGGATGGATGTCAAGATATTGCTTTTTTCTTTGGAAATTAAAATGTCTAAAAAGGGGATACAGTTATTATTTTCTGTTTCAATAGTAAAAGAAATATTCGGGTGTAAATAATTAATAAAATCAAGAAACCTTTAAGCTTGTAAAGGTTCATTAAAAACTGCGAAGCAGTCATAGACAAAAGGTCGATAAGAAAGTGGTCTTTAATCGTCGGCAAACAGATAAAAAATTAAGTCTTCTAAAAATTACCTAAAAATTCACCAGCAGTTAGGCCTATAGGGGGGTGGGGGCCTCTTTATTATAAATTTATTCATTTATCAATATTAGTTTTGCTTTTTCTTTTGATTTTATCTTTTTTTGAATCTATTTTACTTCTTTCTGACTGAAATTCCTTTATCTTTAAGTTGCCACTTCAAACATTTGTCTTTCATTTATTTTGACTTAGGTATTCTTGCTGGCTGGATGGTCCTTAATCTTTGATTTCCTTCAAGGCGTTTTCTTCAGTTTTCTTTCTTGGGTCTTCTTTATAAAAGTTTTTGGACTATTGAGTTTTGAATGCGGTACCGTTGGATTTAAACGCCAACACTCTAGCCTCACGACCGGCTTAAGTCCGTCCTTTGGTTGGTAATTTTATCGGCTATTTATATTATCGAGTTGAAAGGAATTTCTGTGACATATTTTCGCACCCCTACAGGCCAATAGGAGAACCCATCGCTACCCAATCTGTCAGTTGATAGATATTACTATCGAAAGTGAAATAGGACTCATTAAATATAAGTTCTAAAAGTTGTTTGAAAAGAGGTCTAGAAAATCCCTGAAAAGTTTCTTGGTGTTTGAAATTTTTTTTAAGAATTATTTCAATGGTTTTATTGACAGGTACATCTGTGAAAAGTGATTTGACATCAAAACTTACAAAATACTAATTATGTATGAATTTCTTTTTTAGGATATACTTTTGAAATTCATAGGAGTAAATTACAGTAAATTTATTACCTTTAATAGGAGACAACAGTTTGACAATAAACTTCGCTAATTTATAAGTCAGTAGAGGGTATGAAGCTATAAAAGGGCGTAATACAATATGAGTCTTATGGATCTTTGGCAGACAATACATTTTGGCCCAGCCAGTACCCGTAGCGAAAAGATCCTTATAGGTGCTCTGATTAATAATTCCTTGGACTTTAATTTCCTGAAAAATCTATTTACTTTATCTTCCATTCTTCAAATCAAATCTTTGGCTAGTTGGTTTATAAGCTTAAACTTATTTTGGTCGTTTAGGATATCTTTTGTTTTATTAATATAGTCAGCACGATTTAACAGAACCAGGCCGTTTCCTTTATCAGGTTTGGCCATAATTAATTTAGGGACAAGAGCGAGTGTCTTTAAAATACCTCTGTCGGACCTACAGAAAATAAAGGAGCTAATACAAGATTTTCTAACTTTGTGATATTATTCATGTACTAGATTAGAAAATGGTGTTCGAAAGTCAGTTAAATTACCATTAATTGGAACACTTGTAACATCATGAAAGAACTTTTCGAAATAGAGAAAAAATCGTGGTTTCTGAATTTGGATATAGGTAACTTAAATTGAAGTCCTAATGAAAGCAAAAAATTCTCTCGTTTACAAAACACATAGTCAGAAAGATTAGTAATAACTTCTTTAGGTCGAAAGGACTCGGGGGAATCAAGCCCCAGAGATCTAAGTCTACGTTTGTGGGTTTCGGAAACAGAATTTATAAATTTTTGTAATTCTTTTACTACGAGTATGATAGAAATTATGGCTAGCTAATCTAGAATGGAAACTGTTTGATGCAAGTTGTCTAGACACGTATTAACAGTTATGGTATGGTTTTCAATAAGTTTCAATTTGTGATTCACCACATTATTTAATAAATAATCAAGTGAAGATTGGTAAAATTCAGAAGTGTACAATGAGTCACGGTACAATTTGAAATAAAGAAACTTGGGATAAACCTGACTAGATCGACATTGTTCAAGAAAATTGCAATCCAACTTAGCTTTCGTAAGTTTGCGAGAAGATTTGATGCTAGTATGAAACATCTTAACCCTATCCTGAAGGTATTTTGAGTAAATATAATTGAGGTAGTTTCCGCTGTGCAGCCATAATTTAATTTTCAATAAGAAAACAAAGGTGAGAGTAGACTTAAATCTAACATCAAAAAATCTTTATTACGATTGAGTAGTGCAACGTTTTGACCTTACGGTCATCTTCTGGCTCTAGAAAACAGATTAAGATATACAAAATAGGTTTAAGTGTCCACCACAAATTATAATTATAATAAAAGGGGAGTAAAATACAACGATTTAATGAAAGAAGTAAGGAAAAATTATGCATAAAAACAACAACTAAGAAACTGTCTAATAAAAGCTTAAAAAACAATTTTACTTTACTTCTTTCCTTAAATCGTTGTATTTTACTCCCCTCTTATTATAATTATAATTTGTGGTGAACACTTAAACCTATTTTGTATATCTTAATCTGTTTTCTAGAGCCAGAAGATGACCGTTAGGTCGAAACGTTGCACTACTCAATCGTAATAAAGATTTTTTGATGTTGGATTTAAGTCTACTCCTCGCCATTGTTTCTTATTGAAAATTAAATTAAGGCTGCACAGCGAAAACTACCTGGATTATATATATATATATATATATATATATATATATATATATATATATATATATATATATATATAATTATACTTACCTTTAGACACGTTGCAATTAAAAGACTCTGAGGTAGACTGACGCCATGTTGAGAGAGTTGCCAGATGTCTACAAGATACATTAGACTATAAGGTATCAATAAAATGAAAAAATGCTTTAAAATAAAATATTTGGCCCAAGAGAAATTTTTAAAATTCGTTGGGACGTATTATCCTAATGGTAGTGAAAGGGTTGTGTTCAACACGAATTATAATTTAAAATACAGGAGAGTTAAAATAAGACGATTTATCGATAGATGTAAAGTAAAATTGTACAGACAAAAAACCCGACTAGCAAAAAACTAAAAACCAAACGGATCAATTTTGAAAAATATCTACTGAGAATATGCTGTGGTAAAGATGTCACAGGAAATAAACAAGTTTCCCTACTAGTAATCGTTTAAAGGGTGTTTAATGTAATAGAAGAGGAATCAGAATTGAGTGAGGGAGATAGTGATTTCTTATGAATAGATTAGGAGATACGTAAAGATACACCCCAACTTCGAACTGGTGACACCGTAGTGAAGTGGTGGTCTAGTAACCAGTTTATGGAAGAGGTACGTCACCAGATTTTGACATCGCCGTTAATCACCAGTTTTTTGAGGGAGCGACTAGTGCAAGTTTTGAGGTGAAAGACGGCTTTACAGCGAATTTTTATGCGGCCCCAAAGATAAATGTGTGTAACGCTGTTCTTCTTGGCTGGACTTTAGCTAAGATTCAAGGTAAAGATGGACTGGCTAAATATACTCTTTATTCTAACAACTGAATCTTATGATTGCAATCCGCGAGAGAGACAGAGTGCATTAAGCTAGAGACTAATAGTCTATATATTATTTGATCGTAGTAAGAGTTAGGGGAAAGATAAGATTTGGCGTGAACGCGGAGGTATTCGTTATTTTTCTCTCTGATTCTTTCTGATTAACTACCCATTAACTGACTGTCTTCTTTCTATTTATATTTGTGCTCTAAATACAGATGGCATTGCTTAGATATGGGACGGCTATCGTCGGATGGCCAACCTCCATTCCTCGTTTTTTCCCCAACCTGTGTTTACTTGGGCCCTTTCTAAATTAATATCCGTCTTTGATTACTCTATCTCGAGACACAACTTAGGTAGCTTTATCAAACGCAGGTGTTCAACCATTTCTTTGCTCGTCTTTTATCACTCATGTTTCTTGCTACCTATGTACATTTACAAAACTATTTTTAAAATACATTTGGATCAATACATCTATTAGGGCATGCTTGGATTTAATAAGACCAATTCGCGTCCATTTCTGGAGGTATCTTTCGGGCCAATTGAATTCAACAATTTTTGGGTTACCAGAACCCTACCTATGCGTAATCCGACCGCTGCAAATATTCCGATGTAAAGAATGAATAAAATTGAGGAACTGTTGAGCTTATAGGGGTTCATTAAAAAACTGAAAACACTCATCGATAAAACGAAGATAAAATATTGGTCTATAATCGTTGGCACACTGATGGAAAATTAATTCTTCTAAAAATTACTGAAAAATTCAGCAGTGGTTTGGCCAATAGGTAACTCTATCGCTACCCTATCTGTCTCTTGGTAGATATTATTATCAAATGATAAATAGGACTCATTAAATATAAGTTCTAAAAGTTGTTAGAAAAGAGATCTAGAAAATCCAAGAAAGTTTGTGGGGGATTGAAAATTATGTTAAGAATTATTTCAATAGTTTGATTGAAAGGTACATTCGTGAAAAGTGATTTAACATCAAAACTCACAAAATAATGATTATGTGTGAATTTATGTGCTAGGATATCCTTTTTGAAATTTATGGGAGTAAATTAAAGTAAATCTATTAACTTTAATTCGAGACAACTGTTTCACAATAATAATCGCTAAGTTAACACTCGGTAGAGGGTATGAAGCTATAATACGGCGTAATGGAATACGAGTCTTATGGATATATATTTGCCAGACAATACGAGTACATTAGGGCTAAGCCAGAACCTATTGGGAAAAGTTCTTTATAGGTGCTCTGATCAATAATTCCTTAAGACATAAATTTCATGAGAAATCTATTTACTTCATCTTCCATTCTTAAGATCACATCGTTGGCTGGTTGGATTATAAGCTTAAACTTATTATGGTCATTTAGGATATCTAAATTTAAAGTTGTTTATTCAAACAACAATACAATTGCATATTTAAAAAAAATAAAAGTTTAAACTCGTAAAGAGTTATGCAGTTGTGTAGTTTATTTTTACTCTTGTCCAAAGTGTACCTTTAAAATATTTAGGAAGTCTCCTACAAATCGATCAGGTCCGTTTCTTTTCTTACATGGGAATCGCCAGCCTTAGAACAGCGACACGCCTTAATAAAAGAAATTCTTCTATAAGAGAGCACTCAATTAAATTCAAACAACCCCATCACTGAATGACTTCGAGATTTTGCACTCCGACTTTAACTCCGTATCTCTAAGTATCTCCGAATCTATTCATATCTAATCACTATCTCTCTAACTCAATCTGATTCCTCTTCTATTACATTAATCATCCTTCAAACAACCACTACTAGCGAAACTGTTTTATTTCAACCTCTCTACCACACTATATTCTCATTGCATATCAAAGATTCAAGGTATGTTTCTTATTTGATCCGTTTTTCTTTGATTTTTTTAGTTTGTAGTCTTATACTAGCCGTTTTTTTCAGTCTGTACAATTTTACTTTATATCTTCCTATAATTCGTCTTATTTTAACTCCCCTATATTTAAAATTATAATTCGTGTTAAACACTAAAACCTATTATATATCTCTCAATTATTTGTAGAGCCAAAAGATGAGCGTAAGGTCGGAACGTTGCGCTATTCAACCTTAATAAAAATTTTTAATGTTGGTTTTTCCTTAAAAAATTTATATATATATATATATATATATATATATATATATATATATATATATATGTGGAGCCTAATTCGTAGGAGGAATATGAAGAGCCACGTGATAGTTCCATACATTTCATCTTACCGACGTTTCGGTCATTAACAATGACCATGGTCAACGAATTGAACTCTAATACGAATACAAGAAATTTTTATAGCACAACATCCCAAATTTGCAAAAATAAGGCAAACATTTCAATATTAGTTACAATATGAAAAATATGTAAAAAAAAAGCAAGACAAGAATCAGAAACGAAACCAAAAATAAAAGCAAGCAATTAAATATCAGTTAATTTACGGATATATGATAATGAAAAATGAATAATTCAAAAACAATTGAATACAAGGGGTAAAGCGATGAATATATACAAATTTGACAAAGAAAGGAAAATTTAATACTTAATCAAACAATATTCCTGGAAATAACAAATATCAATAATAAACAGGAATTAAACTCAATGGGAATAAATGAAATCTGTTTTAAAGTAATACACGACCAAATTGTAAGGGAAGAACGAAAGATGAAAAATGAAAGGTAAGTAAAATAAAAAAGCCAGGAATCACGAAGGAAGATAAAATGCAAAGCAAAGAGTTCAATATAGGATAACAATACCAATATATGATAGTGAATAAAAAATGTGACCCAAACGCTCATGTGATAGAACGGGTTGAGGCCGCGTTAATTTCAACCCCTATCACGTGTTATTTAAAACCACGATGCTCCTACGTGCATCTTCGCTTTGAAGCTTGGCGCCTTATCGCAGCCACCTGAGTCAATGTTTAAACAAGGAGGTTTATCTTCCTCCCGTTCGCCCCCATACGCCGACCTCGCCAGATTGAGTTAGGCTTATGGGCAGATAAGGCATTGTTCCCAGGCTCGGCTGTGCATTCCCTCGAAGCTCCCAATCCATTGTCCCCCACGCCAAGGGAGTGTCTCGACTATTTATTTGGAAACTTTACCACTAAGATCAGATTGGAGATCCAGATTTTCTTCGCGAAACATCACCACGACCCACTCTCACTTTGTGCGCCAAGGGACCTCGACCTCGAGATTCACCATCACTTGTCCAGAAGGAGGACAATATCCCTTGAGTGCCAAGGTTCGAGCCTTTCGTGACGCCAAGTCCAGAAGGCTTCTTCCTCGTTGTTTAGAAAGAGAACAACGTTAGAACAGCCCTTGTTCGTTCGAGCCCGTTGACCAGAAACGGTTTCCACCCCTTCGCCTGTTGTTCAGAAGAGAACAACGTAGAACACCCATTGTTCTTTTGAGCTCGTTCGCCAAGAAACGGTTCTCACCATTCCCCCTTGTTGTTCAGAAGAGAACAACATTAGAACAGCCATTATTCTTGAGCCCGTAGACAAGAAACGGTTCTCACCCTCCCTGTTGTTCAGAAGAGAACATCGTAGCACAGCCATTGTTCTTCAAGCCGTTAGTCGAAAAACGGTTCTCATTCCCAAGACGCCACGTCAGGATCATTTTATTCTTCCCCCCTTCGGCTGGAACTCGCCAGCGGACCGAAAATTCCTTCACGCCGCCTTCCACTACACAACTAGTATAAAATAACGTAAGCCGAACGTTACCTTTGAGTATTTAACCCTTTTGTCAATTCTATCCTGTGCTTTAAATGGTTTAGCCAACCATCCCATCTCTTTAACTTTAAATTTGTTTCACCTTTTTAAATCTTTTAATCCTCGGATTAGCCCGAGCCCCCACGACCCTTTCCATTCTCTGTTTATTTCAATATTTTCCGTTTTTGTATTGTTGATAGTTATTATTAATAAAACTCTATTTCATTAATGATAGCAATATTATTATCCTTGAGCTCAGTTCCACTTCTTAAGCATATCGAAGATACATAATATTGGCCCGCCAGACATCCACGCACTCAAGAGATAATTAAAGAAGTTCCCTCAACGAATAGTTATATATGGTATATCGTCGAGAGTCCATTGTACGACAGCTCAATATATACAATTAAACTAAGAAACAAAATTGTAAAACTTAATTAAGCAATAGTGAATCAGCAAATAAGAATTATAAACATGAAACTATGGAAAAAAGATTTATATATAAAATCATTTTGATAAAAAGGGGACATTTTGGGGGGAAATAAACACAAGAAATAAAAATGAAACTGAAAACTTTGAGAGACAGAATCTAAGCTTATTTTGTTGGAGTTTATAATTTCAACTGATTACACTTTACGGGGTTGGCTGGTCAAAAAAACACAATTGAGTCGCTGGAGCCTAGCTTGGTGGTTGAGGCTTTATACCACGAGGCGGGGGATGGGTAATTGAACGAGTAAATTGTAATCAATGGAGTTTAACCTAGAGGAGTGAATTCGAGGGAGTACTTACGCCAATCGAGGTTAAAACCGAATCCAAGGATAACCAACTGACAGGGGCTAAATTCCTTCGCTGAGAATTATTGCCTTCGAGTTCGAGAATGGGAAACAGACCTTAATCGAGTAAACGACATACCTCGTGCAGAAAGACGGGCCTATACTCCTTATTTTTGCGGCTGTGTATAGTATTATATATCACCCAGCCAGAAGCGAAAATACCTCAGGCCAAGGAGGGAGCACTCCTTACCCAAAGATTGCACCGGGCAATAGCGATGAACTCCAACTGGGTTTCATGATATCGCCCGGAGAGTCGGGCAGCCTCTCCTTGCACCTGCGCGCTTAGAATTCTTGCTCCTGCCTTATCGGCGCAAGAGGCTCGATTCTCTTACGGTTCCTTCGACTTTGCTCTGTGTTGCTCGACCTCGTTCTTGACCTGATGGCGGATTATCCTCTATTCCCGACAACATATATATATATATTTTTATATATATATATATATATATATATATATATATATATATATATATATATATATATATATATATACATATATATAGGTTATCCCCCCAAAAATGTATACACATTTTAAATAATTGTAAAGTAGGTGTTTATTAAAATACATTTCATTTTAAAAATTTCATAAAATCTACAAACATTATTTTATTGGTTTTTTAACGTCTGTTCTCAAACTGACGTCCGTTCTGGTCCAGACACGGCTGACAACGCAAAGCAATGGAATCGCAAACATCACGAAACAATTCGTTTTTTATTTGCGTGCATTCACGTTAATGGCTGCTTTCAATTCAATAACTGTTGCAAGTTTCATAGCGTAGACTTTGTCCCTTAGATATCCCATAAAAGTCTAGTGCCGGGAGGTCTGTTGAACGCGGAGGGTATTAAACGAAACCCCTTCGTCCAATCCACCTGTTTTTGCAAGTTCTCATCAAGGAAAGATCTGACTTCGTGATGGTAGTTTGGAGGTGCCCCATTTGCTGAAAATAAAACTCCTCATCTTTAAAGTTATTCCTAATATTTGGCATGGCAGACTGTTGCAGTAACTTCAGGTAAACGGGACCAGTCACATTTACATCAAAAAAGAATTGTCCAACTAATCCTCTTGATGATAAGCCACACCACACTGTAACTCCTGGTAAATTAACATAGTGTTCGACCATAACATGTGGATTCTTAGATCCCCAATGGATGCAATTGTGGCGGTTAATTGAACCATTTAATTTGAATGTGGCCTCATCACTCCACACAATCTTTTTTTGAAAGTGTGCATTTTCGACACATCGTTCCAAGTAGGACTCACAATACTGCACACTTCGGTCTAGATCATCGTCATTAAGAAGATGAACTAATCTTGGGATGTAACTTTCCCATTGAAATTGCTTCATAATGCGATGGAGAGACGATTTTAAAATGCCTACCTCACGACTGGCTTGGCACACAAATTTTCTTGGACTTCGGTGATACGTCTGCAACACTCTTTATTACTTTGTAGGGGATAGAAATGTTCGTGGTCTTCCAGAACGCTTCTCGTGGACGTTCTAAACAATTCCATCGGCTTCGAACTTATCTCTAATTCGAATGATGATAAGGCGCGTTGGTGGTTCTTTTGCTACTTCCAAAAGTATTTCAGAATGAATTTACTTTCTTCAAAGTTTACTCTGACTGCTATCATCAATTCTGCAAAGAAAAAAAAATCATTTAAATAATCCCCTATTTTACAATTATTCAAACTGCGTATACATTTTTATTTTATTGAGAAAACAATAAAATAATGTTTGTAGATTCTATTAAATTTTGAAAATGAAATGTTTTTTATAAACACCAACTTTACAATTATTTAAATTGTGTATACATTTTCAGGGGACACTGTATATATATATATATATATATATATATATATATATATATATATATATATATATATATATATATATATATATATATATACGAGTATATATCAGAGTGTTAGAACTTTGAGTGTGCACGCAATTACTCAAGTATCCTATGCGAGGAATGCTGAGCAAAGGCTTCCTTCTCGCAGATATGACTACTTCAGATAAATTACATTAGAATTCAGAGAATGAATTTATATCATGAAATTTTTATGCAATGATAGAGAAAAACAAAGATTTCCTAAGTAAAGGATGAAAAAAACGAGTAAAGCTGACTCATTGATTTTTTACGCTCACGTGTCTGCGAGTGTCTGCAAACAAAGTAACACTCATTGTCTCTACTGGAATCCGGAAATAATCAAATTAATAATGAGATTTTTTTATAATTAAAGTTTTACCTACTATTATCCCTAAACTTAGGCTCCATGGCAAATAATAATAATTGATTATATAGACAAGTGTAGAATTTGAGTTTTAAGGTTGGGTAGGTGCGTTTTTGATGAAATCGACATTTATTTAAAAGGGGTCATAACCCCAAATTGGAATGAGTACTATGACTCAATGATCTTTTTAGGGATAAAGAATAACCATTATTTAATTGCAAACAGAGTGTAATTAAAAAATGGGATACTTTTTCTAATTGCTTCCTAGCTCATGCGGGAAGCAATACACTGAAGAACCAAAGTCATGGGATAGGCATCTAGTATCGGGTAGGATACTTTTAGTCGAACAAAATGTAAAAACTCGATCTGGCCTCGATTCCATAATATTGCGGTAAACCTCTGAAGGGATGTTTATATGTGTATGCCGTTTTGAAAGCTTTCCCCTTTTTCCCATTATGAATATAATTTGGGCAGCACGTTGAATAAATTCTCGATCGGCCTCATTATGGGTGAGGATAGTGGCGAAACGTTTCCTTGAAAATCTGAAGAATGTTCCCAGAACCAATTACCGCCAACTTGGGCACAATAAAACGGTGCATTATCATGATTGGCTATTCTCGTTGTTGAGGTACATAAAGTCACCAAAACGATTGAAATGGGCACCATGAAGTGAAAAGAAGCCGTATTGGTAAACGGCCTATTTAGTCGGACCAACATACCAATCCACTCACCTGAGCACACCCCACAACAGTGTAAAATCAACATCAGCTTGCATGATCCCTTAGATGCTTTGCAGAAAAATCGATTTCATAGCCTCATAGTATCTGTGTCAGACCCGAAGCCTATCATCAGCTTGATGCTTCTATTACGGGACAGATTTAAACAAGCTACCCGTTTCCACCCTCGAAGGTATAATTAATGACGCCACCAGCTCAAGTGTAGTGATGTGTCCGGTGTCGTGGAATGAATAAGAACACTCTAGTGAATCTTCTGCTTGAATTTCCCATGAAAGGTGTGGAACGCTCTACTGAATAGATTAATAAGCGTTTGATAACTCCTACATTGAATGTGCAGTCGATTTTAACCAGTGTTAGTTGTCTGATACCATAGACTTTTGAGGTATTTTACCGATTTGCACAATATTTAGGTACCTGTGGTCGGCAAATATGCTGTTCAAGGCATGCAGTAATGCGTTCCAGGAGATGTTCTACGTATGTTCAGGAAACACCAGCATACTCGTACTGTACTTGCTACTGAACTTTTCTTTAATTTTTATGTAAATTCTACAGCAACATACTGTATTAAAAATGAAATAACATGAATTGTTTCGTTGAAAATGACAGTAAGTTAATAACGTTATAGCTCCAGTAAATTGCGCTAAAAATTACAGTATAATCATGGTTTGGAGAGACTCAATGTGGTCTCACAGCAGATTCACGAGGGCGTTCAGCTTAGGTTTAGTATGTAAGTAGTGGGGAGCAAAGATTCCTCAAGAAAGGCTGACATGTCTTCAGGAAATATTAAAGGAAGATCATCTTCGCCAGGGGGTTTGATGAATAGACCTGCGAAGAAAAGTGTTAAAGTTACAGGAATTTAAAGTATGTGGAAGTTATGGGCATTTAATTTTCCGTAACTCAGCTGCAACATTGTTTTGCATGCTACTCCTGACATCCTTTTGCGGAGGAGATGTGCAAATTATAAAAAGATTAAAAAAATCATGGGTAGAAAAGAGAGGATTACTTGTATTGAAAGAATTTCACACGCAACATGTAATTGAATAAAAAAATCCTTCAGGATTAAAGGAAAAAATATATCCATAACTTTACAACAGAACTATCAAAATGCAAAAATATAGCAATTAACTCAAACCAAAGGAGCACCTACTAACAAGAATTATAAGTAAACCAACATCTAAATATTCGCATCCCAATTTTAATATTAGAACAAATGAAGAGTGGATTCAATGACTATCAACGCAAGTTATTCTTGGGTTGTGTTTTTATTTTAGATTTTTTGGGGGGTTATTAAAGTCTTCAATCTTTTGCTTACTAGCCTGAAACCGATATTTTAGTTATTTAACTCAAATAGTGAGTCATAATTTATATTATTGAACCAGTTTAGTATTTTCAAGAATTGAAAAGGTTGGTGGTGTTGATACCGCTCTGCCAAACTAAGTAAATTTCTGTCTCTTTCTCTTATCTTTCGAAGCATTTTTATTTGAAGAATTAATTTCGTTGTTCGACGCTGAACGACTTCCATTACTGCAATGCCCTTTCGGAAGATCATATGGTAAGGAGAAATAAACCAATAAACCGCATTCTAAGAATGAGATCTTACAACTGCTTTATACATATTATCCAAGAAAATATCTTTCATTTAAAATCATCTCCGACTAAATTCTTTTCTACGTTGACTTTGCAGTACATATATAAATTTTAACACTCATAACTTAATCTATTTGTGAATTATCTTTACCTATATGCCTTAACTTGCAGTTACTCTCATTGAAGTGCATCAGATAGTTCGTCTCATCGATATATTTTTAAATTCTACATAATATATTTAGGTTAAGGTCGTTTATAATAAGGGCCAGAGAACAAATCTTTGAGGGAGCCACTAATCTTCGATGCCCTTAAGAATTATGTTCATCAACAGCGTTTTGTGTACAGTTTTACACCTAGTCTTTAATCCATTTTAGTACACTGCCTTTTATCCAGCGCGCTTTTAGCTTGATTAAGATTGCTATATGAAGCATGCTGTCAAAAGCCTTTTTGAAATGGAGATAAACCATAGCAACAACTTTTTCTTGGTCAAATGTCGCAATCATTCCATTATTAAAATTGAACAAATTGATTAAAATTGAGCGTGGGAGTCTAAAACCTTATTGTGTGTCATATATTAAGCGGTTTTCCTCTAAATCCTCTATCATTCTGTCTCTGATAATCGACGTCACGAGTTTATTGATGACAGAAGGAAGGAAATTTGGATGACATTTACCGGAATCAGCTTCCATGACATTTATTTTTTAAATTGCTGTTACATTTGCATCTTTTAACTTTCTAGGACATATTCTCTTAGTAATATCACTTTTTATATTTATATATATGAGTTATATCAATCATTATTTTAATTCTTAAAATGGATCGGATAAATTTTCCGGATACTAGGCCCTATAGATAGTTTCAAATTCTTACTAGTAAAGTTAATTTCCCTTTCGATGATGTATATAGTTGAAACTGCTTCATTTTCATAAAAAAGTATTAATTTTGTTATTATAGGTAAGTAATTTGTATCTTTCATGGTAAAAACTTTGGTTACCATTCATTTAATGTTGTAACTACATACATATGTTAGCGTTGCTAAGGGTGACCTTGGCCTTCTGGAAATACGCAATGTACTCCTTAATTTGCTTACTTTGTATATATATAAGCCATGGACTCATGTTTTAAAAGAGAAGCTTGAGCGTTGCGTGGTTGTTTTAGGTGTCCTCATTTTGCATTTAAAAAGAAATTGATAATAAATTCATCATTGATGATGATGATCCATAGAACTGCTGTTGTTTAATAAAACTTATAGTATGCTGCATTGTATGGTATTCACCAAAACCATAGGCCTTTCGATAGGGAAGTCTATAAACTAATAATGTCTTAATAGACTAGTTTTCTTTTCTTAGCATGCGTAAATGATCTAATAGAGTGGCATGAACAGGCAAATCAATTCACATCTTATGATCATAAATGAATAAAGTACACATGAACTCGATGCGTAAAAAATAAATATGAGGCTATGAATAAAGACAGCTAGCTTCGGATATAATCGAAAGAGAAATAAAATTCTAGACAAAAGAAATGCAAAAGCTAGCTAAGGGGGAATAATATAGATGAGAAAAGGGAATGAGTAAGGAACTATGAATAGCAATGCCCTCTGGTATTCCTATAAAATATTAGCATACTTTCCTTTTTAAATCCAATGTTAAAATATCTAATTATTTTCCCATTTATTTTCAGCCATTTCTATTCAATCTTATTTATAAATTATCAATCAAATCATCTCAAATAATCCTATATTAATTTATTAATAAAAAATCTTAAATATTTATGTATATGTATTTTTCATTATTTTTTTCAATAAATGATTACATCCAAACTTCGTGGCTAAGATACATTCTTTTGGCCACATTTCCTTTAGTCAAACACACAAACTAACACGCTTTCGCGTCTCGTCATCCTCATCGTAAAGGTCAGTAAATATTCCTTCTCCATGTAATCATTTAACTACAAAAAATTAATACTTAATTCAATTCCTCTTCCTCTCATTCCAGCCCGCCATACACAATAGTTGCTACCTATTTAACTTGTGACCTATCTACCTTACACCAAGCTTAGTCACGAGGAAAATTCAGTATTAAACTCATGTTCACTTTTCTATAATTAAATTCAATCAATATATTTCAACAATGTTTCATTCCTGTTAATCTATAATAATGTATATTTTGTTTTATCCTCGTTCACTTCCATCCATTCCTTAACGATTTCGTGGTCAGCGACTAAGCCTAACTTTGCCATAAGCTCAGTCCCTTGAACCTTGTTAAATTCAATAACTCTCCTCAAAAACTTATAGATATAGGTTTGTGGTGAAGTATCTATCTAGGTTCATACGGCGATGGCCCTATATCTATAAATTGGTGCCCAAAATTTGTTTAATTATCTCCCGTATTTTCAACCCAGTCATATTGTTTAATATATTTTTGAGCGCGCCAGCCAGTTGAGTTAGTTGGTCATTCATTTTTCCGAGCGTCGACTCTTAACACGTGTTAGTTTCGAATTAGATCCTTAATTAAATTAATAATATCCTAATTATATTTATTATATTTCCATAAATACGACGAAAGAATGCTATTTCTTTTTCCAATAAATTTTTAAATTTTACATTCGGTTGCGTGACTGAGTTTTGAACACTCATAGCCACACACGCACATCAATCATATCCATCCATCTACAAATGTGAACAAACCCGGTAGCGACTAGCATGGAAAATCAGATGACCTCAGGCAACGTCCCATCGAGCAAATTAGGGAAGCCCCTGCCCCAAATCCCTAACTCATCCAGAGGCACGACAACGCCTACATCTCTCTTCTCGTGTACGATCCGGCAAACGCTATCGTAAGGCTAGCGGTATCAGCTCTCATCCTTTAGTCTCAGCATGTGATGCACGAAGAGAAGATAGCTGCCGTCGTCCAGCACCTGTTCATCAGTATTTTCAAAGAATTTATAGAGCTTCTACTAGATGGGGGAGCGGGCGAGCATTCTGGAACGCCTCAGGAGTGCATTTAATGAACGACCTGAGAGAGCTCCTATCCATTCAGGAGATGGGAGATAGGAGCACTTCGGAATTTCAAAACATTTGAAGGCTCTTATCAGGGTGAAAGGTGTACAAATCGAGCATCTTAACTCCCTCCTCACTGAGATCTTCATGAGGCTTGTCCCAGAGAGGATCAGGCCTTTAATTATTAACGAGGGGGCTTCATCGATCGAGCAGCTCGCATCTGCCGCTGACAAGTTATATAACAAAAATTATGTTCAATGGGCAGCGGCCCATCTAATAACATTAAACCATCTAATAATTTATTTAAGCCATCAATATCCCATCTAGGAGGTCGACGAGCTCCTCTGATGACAGCAGTCATAGTTTAGAGATTCTATCCAATTTATCGAGGGACCTAGAGGCCTCAATACGGAGGGTGGAGGCTGACATCCAGAGGTTAATGCTGCAAGGGGGTCACGGCGCAAGTCCCGTTTAGGTTCACGGAAGAGATATCAACGAGAGCATCTCAATGCGAGGGGTGAGACTCAGCAAATTTCTCAAGCTTCTTCCGCCTATCTTCATCATCTTCCACACAATCAGGGCCTATGCTGGTACCATCAAAGATACGACACTGTTCACAGCCTTTTAACTACCGTTATGCTCTTTCACATACTACGAAAGGTGGTCGCCCGAAGTAAAAAGTTTCCTTTCCTTCTCAGCCAACTCGGTGGTGCTGGTATCATAATAAATATGGTGCACAAGCCGTAAAATGCTTACAGCCTTGCACATATTTACAACCAGTAACTCTACCTCCGCCTAATCTAAAATCTCCACTCCTCGCCGATCAATCTACATCTCCAAACTCCTCTAATCTTCACTTTTAATCACCAAACTCTCCAAATCCTCAATCAAATCTTCATTCCTCAAATTCTCCAGTTTTCTCACTTCACATAACTCGACCACTTTCTTTAAATCCTCTCATTTCAATTTCCCAAACTTCAAATTTTCACATTCCTTTCATTCGAGCCTCTCAATCACAAACTTTAAACTAACAAAGCAAGGGATAAACTGGTCTACATATCCTGCCCACACTTCATTTCCTCGGGCAGGTCCTCCTTTTCACATTTTTAACCACTTTCTGGCATCTCATTTCCGATGGACACTGGAGATGATTGCAGTGTCCTACCAATTTCCCAGGTCAAAAATGCTTCTGCCCCCTCAGATTTAGTTCTGAAGGCAGCTAATTTAACCAAAATTAGGACTTATGGAAGGCGTAACCTTCAAGACTCACTCGGTCTCCATCGTGTTTTCCGATTGAATTTCGTCATGGCCGAGGTAGAGTGTCGAATATTGGGCCTAGATTTTCTTTCGGCTCACAAACTCTTGTTCGATTCTCGTCATTGTCGACTGCAAAACTCTCCTCCATTTTTTCGGGTTCGTACGCGGCTTCTCAGAGTTCCCTCCGCTCCGTTCGTCTCCCACTTTCCGAGAAACTATTTCAGGGTCTTCTCATGAGTTTCCTGAGCTCACCCTTCCACTTTAGAAGGACATGGCAATTAAACATAGTGTGCTGTTTCGGATAGAGACAACAGGAGGTCTTGTATTCTCACAACCACGCCGTCCAGCACCAGATAAACTGTCTGCTATGCATGATGAATTTCAGTTCATGATAGATGCTGGCATTTGTAGGCCTTCCTCTTCTCCTTAGCCTCTCAACTCCACATTGTGCCCAATCCACGCCGTGAAAATTCAGAGCAATCGGGGATTACAGAACTGTAAACGGTGTAGCAAATACTGATCGCTATTCTTTGCCCTACTTAGTCGATTTCACCTCTTCTCTCCATGGCTGTACGATCTTTTCTCGCCTGGATCTGGTTCGTGCTTTCAACCAGATCCCTATTTACCTAGAAGATGTTGCAAAGACTATCATCACAACTTCGTTTCGTTCTTTAGAAATGATCAAAATGCAATATAGCTTGTGTAACTCTGGTCAAACTTTGGAGCAGCTTATGGATTAAGTCCTTAGGGATATTTCTTTCGTATTTTGTTACATCGATGACCTCCTAATATAGTCTTCCTAGCTGGAGGAACATTTTTCTCACTTTCACTAAGTTTTTTCTTGTTTTCAAGAGTAAGCTATCGTGCTCAACGTTTCCAAGTGCATTTTTGGTTTTCCGCAACAATCCTTTTTAGGTCACCATGTCTCGAGAGCAGGGATTAGTCCACTCGAAGATAATTCATTCTGATGCGAAATTTTCTCGTCCTACATCACGCAAGCAACTCAGGCGTTTCTGTGGCATGATAAATTTCTACCATAAATTCATTCTTAACTGTGTCCAGGTCATGCGATCTATCAATTCTATGCTCACAAAGCCAATAAGAACTCTCCTCTTGAATGGTCTACCGAGGCGTGCGATTCATTCTCTTGCACTAAATAGGCTAATGCTCGCGCTGTGGAATTGGCTCATACTTCTCCAGGAGCCCCTTGATTTCTTCTTCCGCTCTCTTACAGTCTATCAAAAGAGATTTTCAACTTTCTCTTGAGAAGTTCTGGAATATATCTCGCTGCCTGCCACTTTCGCCCTCATTTTGAAAGGCGTGAATTTACCATTTTTACTGATCACAGGTCTTTGGTCGGTGCCTCTTCATCTCTTAGTACTTCGTTAGTACACATTGCAGTTGACACTCGTCAACTTGATTTTATCCTGCAGATGACGAACGATATTCGCTACCAACTTGGTTCTTGAAACTTTGTACCGAACGCGCTCTCGTATTTCATCTATTTCGGGCACGCAACTGTCTCACACTGCGCCAATCTATTAGGCAGTAATAACACTTGCCCAGGAAGAAGATGAAGACTCGCAAACACTGCATCACTCTTCTCAACTCGTAGTTCGCCAGATCGACTTGCCAGACAGTACTTCCAGACGTATACTGTTGACTAATCATTGCCTGACTGTCCCCGTCCTATCATTTCGTCGCTTACCGTCGGCACATTTTCGACAAAATTCACGGTCTTTCTCATCCTGGTGTTAATGTCACAGGCAATATCGTTTCCCAACTCTTCTTTGGGCCAGGTATGAATGCCGACGTGACAAAATGGACTCGCTTATGCTTGCTATGCCAGCACGCCAAAGTCCATCGCCACACAAAAGTTCTTCTGGTCCCTTTTCCTCTTCCTTTGTTGCGTTTAGACGCCATTTACGTCGATCAGGTAGGTCATCTTCCTTACTCCCCTGGTTGCAATTATCTTATCACAATGATCGATCGTTGTACTTGCTGGCCAGAGGGGGTTTCTATCTCGGACATCAGAGATCCCACTGTCACAGGAGCCTTCATCTCAGCATGGGCTGCTCCTTTTGGTGTACCCGCAACGATCATGACTGATCGTGGCAGCCAATTTGAATTCCATCAGTCGGATGCACTCTTGTCAGTGCCTGGCTCCTTTCGCCTTCTTACCACAAGCTACCATGCCCAAAGTAACTCTGCAGTAGATCGCTTGAATCGGACCATCAAAGTAAGCTTACGCTCCACCGATCCAAACATCACTTGGGTGGACAAGCTACCTTTGATTCCTATAGGCATTCGCTCGTCCTTGAAAGAGGATGTGGCTTGCTCTGCAGTGGAATTAGTTTACGGTACTCAACTTCTTCTACCTAGTCAATTTTTTTCTTTCTCTGACTTACCTCTACCATTTCATCTTGATCCTTTATCATACGTACATAATCGTGTACAGGTAATGGCTGAAGTTAAGCCAACTGCTTCTCGAGTGCCTGCTAATTATAAAACATTCGTACCGAAGGAGATGACAACATGCTCCCATGTTTTCGACTGTCGCGATTCGACTTTCACTTCAATGCAACCAGTCTATGACGGAAACTTTCTCATCATCTCCAGGAAGCCGAAATTCTTCTTTTTCGTCTTCCCACCAGGCAGGATACTGTCTCTATCGACTCTCTACACCCGCCTATACCAAAAATGTTCATCTATAGCCACTATCACCTCCTTCTTCTTCTTCCACTATAACCCTCTATGGAGCAGTAATACCCCAAAATAAACCCAATAATACCATTTCAACCACCCATGCTACAGCAACATCCCCTTTCGTTTTGCTGACTTCTCCTCTTTTGTTGCAGGAACCCATCGTTGGCAGATGTGGACAGTCAGGAGAAAATCTCTCCCCCGCTGTTCACTCCGTCACCGAAAAACGGGACTCAAGATTTCCACAACCCGCTTGACGCTATCTTGCAAAGAACTAATAAACGGATCACCTTTGTTTGCTCCATCAAGCTTCTTTTATGCCAGTGCCTCGTTCAATGATACTGGTACTCCCACAGCGAATCCGTTTCTGCGCACTCGCAATCAAACTAATGGCACTGTCGCATCGTCAGAAGGATTCGGCGGTACTCAGACATTGGGTCCTAAATTAATTAGGGGGTACATTTCTTAGAGGGAGAGTGTTATAGCAATGCTTTCTGCCCTTTTTATAAAATATTACCATACTTTCATTTATAAATCCAATGTTAAAATATCCAATTATCTTCCCATTTAATTTCAACCATTTCTATTTAATCTTATGTATAAATTATCAATCATCTCAAATAATCCTATATTAATTTATCAAACAAAATCTCGAAATTTTTAAGTATATGTATTTTCAATATAGTTTTGTATAAATAATTACATCCAAAAATCCTGGTTCCGATACATTTTTTTGGCAACACTTCCTTTAGTCACACACACAAACTAACACGCTTTCAGCAGTTCCACATTGAACACAAATATTTTTTATTCGTGTCTCGTCATTCTCATCGTAATGTTCAGTCAATATTCCTTCTCCATTTAATCATTTGATTTCAAACAAATCATACTTAGTTTAATTCCTCGTCTTCTCATTTAACACTCCCATACCCACTAGTTGCTACCTATTTACTTGTTAGCTATCTAACTTACATCATGCTTAGTCACGAGGAAAATTCAGTATTAAACTCATGTTAATTTTTTTAAAAATTAAATGAGTCAATTAATCTATTTCAACTATATTTCATACTTGTTAATCTAGACTAATATATATTTTATTCTATCTTCGTTTTATTCCATCCATTCCTTAACGAATTCGTGATCAGCCATTAAGCCTATCTTTGCCATAGGCTTAGCCGCTCGAGCCCTGTTACGATTCAATATCTCTTCTCAAAAACTTATAGATATAGGTTTGTTGTGATGTATCTATCTAGGTTCATACAACGATGGCACTATATCTTTACCGCCTAATGTGGAACATCAGATCGAACATTCGCCGCAATATTACAAGTACAAACGAACGTAGTAAGAAATGGTTACAGAAACCGGCAATACTTCATTAAAAACTGAATTATTTACAGCGTGATCGACAGTATCATATCCATGAGAGATATCACGTATTTCTAGATTAGAGGGATGACCGACATAAGCCGGTTGACGAATGCGCACAATTCAAATTTAGTAGAGGAGTGTCAGTATTGCAATCAGCCTTGAAACCAACTAAAGATTTCATTAATTTTAGACACCATTTCCTTGCTAATGCCGTTTTTAATTTATGTAAATTTTCGCCCTACTAATAAAATTTTGTACTTAAAAAAATATATAATGGTGACATTTTGGGGATCTGCCAAACAGTAACAAAGAGATAATTTCTCCAACTTCAAGTTAAGGTGCCGGATAATGCCTTGGAAAACCCCTTTAAGATTGGACCTTGCTCACCTAAAGGCTCCATCAAGCGACACAAGTAGTATCTTAATAGGATCAATTATTTGAGGTCTTGTACTGGATACAAATAGTATTGCTAGGCGAGATTTAAATCTCCTCGAACCCCAACTTTGGTCAGTGAGGTGAGGGTTCGAATTTCACACCACTCATACCCCAACCCAAAGCCTTGTTTAGTGAGGTTAGGTCCAAGACTCCTCCCCCCCCACACACACACTACCGACCTTTATCCCAAGACTTGATCAGTGAACTTTTTATAGGAATCTCGGTCTGTACGCACACATAAGCATACCACAAATATGAAAGTAAATCAGTCGGACACTTTTGAATTATCTTGCATTATCATGCATTTTCCTTTACCCACATAGCAATGGAGTTGCTTCTTAACCTTTGACAATCCTTCGATTGGTCTGTCTCTGCCGCTTAACATTTTAAATTCCTTTAATTGGTCTGTCTAGATTTATTTTTTAATTATTTGTCGCAAAAATACTCTGTCTGCCACACGGTCTAAGATGATCCTCCTTCCACTCCGTATCACACTCAGACTTTCAAATATTTTGCCACCAAGATGTGTATGTATAGGATTATAAATTTAGCCCAGACTATTCATATCCGGTTGATTTCTTCGACTATCTTTGTAGACTTATTCATGAACACCCAATTGATTAGATTGATTTTATGTATAGGGGCTCAGTACAATCGCCCTTCAACTACAATAACGGAAAGGACGTACTTGAACATCTCAAGTTTAAGGATTTAGAAGATTAATCATGGGTAAAAAATTAAAACATAGGTGTTTAAGTTTTTTCTGCATATTACATTCTAACATGGTGAATGATCGCGAGAAAGTAGTGAATTTCGCTATATTTATCACTAAAACCATGTTATTTCGTTTTTTCTCGTGGTATTCCCATCAATTTAACAGTTAAAAGATGGAAACCAGACGGACGAATCAAGGAATTGTAAAAGTTTAAGTGGCAATTCCCCACAAGTCAATTCATGAATATTCAAATCGTCTCAAAGAAACTCTATTCTATCAGACTTTGTATCAGTGGCGGTCCAAATCTTCTCGAATACTCACTCGTAAGATGCTGTTTTTATTCCAGGTAAATAAACTTATAAGAGAAAAATATAAAATTAATATATTCAGCTTTTTAAAGATTACCAGAACAAAATCCGGTTATGTTAGAGTGATCTTTCTAAACACCTGCGGAAGAACTCAATATAACGATTTAACTCGCAAATAGAGCCTATATATGAGGCAGCAATAGCACTTGCAGGAACAAGATGAGGACATTTAAAAACTACGTTACTCTTCTCAATTCCTCGTCTTGCCAGACAGTCCTTGTAGGCGCATCCTGTTGACTATTTATTGCCTGACTGTCCCCGTCCTCTCATTCCTGTAGCTTACCGTCGGCACATTTTCGACGAAATTCACGGTCTCTCTTATCCTGATGTCAATGTCACACGCAAGATCGTTGCCCAACGCTTCGTTGGGCCTGGTATGAATGCCGACGTGGCAAACTGGACTCGTTCATGCCTGCCACGCCAGAGCACAAAGTCCATCGCCACACAAAAGCTCCTCTGGTCCCTTTTCCTCTTCTTTCGTTGTGTTTTGACGCTGTTCACGTCGATATAGTAGGTCTTCTTCCTTACTTCCCTGGTTGCAATTATCTTCTCACACTGATTGATTGTTTTACCCGCTGACCAGAGACGGTTCCTATCTCGGACATCAGAGCTTCCATTGTCACTCGAGCCTTCGTCTGACTCGAGCCTTAGTATCAAAGAAACCTTATCCTATCAGACTTTCTATCAGTGGTGATCCAGATCTCCTCGAATACTCACACCTAAGAAACTATGTTTCGATTCCAGATAAATAAACTTATACAACAAGAATATGCAATTAATATATTCAGCCTTAGGAAGATTAATAGACAGAAATCCGGTTATGTTAGAGTGATTTTTATAAACACCTGTAGAAGAGCTCAATATAACGATAAACTATTCCTAGGTAAAGATGAGTTTTGGCTTGTGTTTGGGGCAATACACAAGTTAAAACAGCAAAATTTCCTATATATCAATCAAATAGTGAAGAACTACGCTGTAAAACAGCTAAAGTTTAGAGTAAACGCAAATACAAAGTCTATTTCTAAGTATACATTTCGGTATTTACTGGAAAATAGATGAAAACTTTATTCCTACACGATATTAAAACGCGCTGTACAATGAGTATGATGTTAATAATTTTCTAAAACTTGAAGACGAATTTCATCACGTTTTCGTCGGATAAAGTGTTTACACAATGCGGTTGATGCTTGTTATCTTGCATTCAATGATGGAGTCGATGAATGTCGAAAACCTAAACCTACCAGAAGATGAGTATATAAAAAATGTATCACTTGATGAGTTTCATTGTTTTCTCAATAAGAGAGGGATCACTATTGAACATGTGAAATAATTTGTCCTGGAAGATCTTTATGAATACGTAACCATTAAGTGTAAAGAAAATTTAATAAAATATCTATCTATCAATCAGTCTCTCCATGGAAGTCCAGTGAATAAATTGTCCCCAGCAAAGGTCAATCAAGACTTGCAAGAAGAATTTTAAGTTCCATGCAGATAAAAATATTTTTTATGAGAGCATAATTCCTTAACAAATACGAGGGGCGGTAAATAAGTTTGGCAATTCAAATATAAGGAAACGAGATATGAAGAAAAGTATTTTATTATTTTTCAAATAACTACCCTCGACTTCAATGCACTTGCACCACTTGTCCCTGACGCTTCGAATTCTCGACAACCAGAAATCTCCCGACTGCTGTTCAATCCACTCCTGGACGGCAAGCTGGACATCTTCTCCGTTCCCAAACCGGCGTCCACGTAGTGCAGCCTTGAGCTGGCAGAAGAAAAAACAGTCGCTAGGGGCCAGATCTGGACTGTAGGGGGGATGGTTGAGCTTCTCGAATCCTCACTCGTGCAGGGCAGCTTGTGCAACTCTGGCCTTGTGGACTTTGACCATGTTGAAGTCGATCATGGGGCGTGAGGGTTCTAGGGACCCCAACGGGCAGAGACCTTGGTCATGGCCAATCCACTTCTGCACGGTGAGCTGGACATCTTCATCGTTTCCAAAACGACGTCCTCACAGTGTAGCCTTGAGCTAATGAAATAAAAAGTAGTCGCTACAAGCCAGGTCTGGACTGTAGGGAGGATGTTTGAGCTCCTCGAATCCGCACTCACGCAGGACAGCTTGTGCAACACTATCCTTGTGGAATTTGACGACTTATAAGTCGTCGATTTTCGAGGATCATCCTCTCCACACGGGCCACATTGTCCTCGTTGGTCACAACCATGGGGGAACTCCCTATTTCAGCGAGCAATGGTTGCATAGGAAGGGGCGGTGTCGGTGTACACTGCAACCATGCGCTTATGGATGTCTTTTGCATTCTTGCCTTCCTTCATAAAAAATTTGATCACTGCGCGGTGCTCAACCTTCTCCATTGTTGAAAAATTTGTGACTGACGATCTGTGATTAGCTACTGCTTCTTAAATAGACGAGGCATGAGCGTGCGGCTGCAGGTCCTGACTTGTCATAATTTGTCCTAACACCCTCACAAACAGCCATCCCCCTTCCTCTGTTTCGCCCTACAGATTCGCAAAATTTATTGACCGCCTCTCGTAGGTATATTAAAATTCTTGTTTATATAAAAAAAATCTGATAATAATTTTCAAAAATAAAAAGGTGGATTAAGAAGAAATATTGGTATTTTTTATCTGTTGCATATCGAATACCGTTTTCCTAACCGGATTAACCAAGCTTTTTTGATTCAGAGAATCAGGAAATGCATTTATAGTAATAATGTTACTGACATCCATGAAATTCTAATTGAAATTATATATTTTACCCTAGATGTAAAACTGAGGTTGTTTTTTTTTAATTTAAGCTGTCTCTTATTGAGAAGTTATATAAGAGTGTTAAACTGACCAGATATTCATTTAAAAATGAACCGCCGATTGTTACACTTATATTCATCCTTGAGTTTGCCAAAATCTTTCGGCGAGTTAAATCGGCTATTCCTATCTGTAAAAAAGATTAATAAAAGACCTGATGTGGAAATGTTTCTGTTAGATTTAGATAGCTATACACTACACAAACCCGCGCGAAGGATATTCAAACAAAACACGTGAAATCACCAGATCCAAACGAGATTTAGTAGGTAGATCTTACTGTGATGTCTAAGTTTGAAAGCTTTAATAATGGTCAAGGTTACAGACTCTTTGTTTTTGACGTATATTCTAGATATCTCTCTCTAATTCCTTTAAAGGAGAAGACAGATAAGATGGTATCAAATGCTACACGAAATCTCATGAAAGAAGCCAGATGGATTCCAGGTTATATATATATGTTCTGATAATGGAGGAGACTTTAAAGGAAAGAAGATGAAATGCTTATTGAGCGATTATAATATCGGCGTATATCATAGGGGAAAGATTTTTCAGATGTGTTAGATGATTTTTCAAGGGCTTATAATAATTCTAGACATAGCATGATTGTGAATACACTGTTTAAAGTTATATAAGATCGGCGATTATATTCAAATCTCACTCGTTTCCACTATTTAGCGGGCAAGTAGCCCACGTGGGATACTTAATACCACGTTTTGGGTGGAATGTGGTACAATACCTTGATGGCGTATACGGCTTTGGTTGGTTTTAGCCAATGACGGAACTCCTTGGCTATTGTTTTGTACCAATCAGAGCTCGCTAGCCTGTGCGGGAGCTTGGCCAGCAAAGGTAGAAGCAAGCATTCTCTGTTTAGACCCTGTACTAGCCAGATCTCTCTCGAGTTACTCTGACACACACGCCACCCACCGCCCCCCCTAATGGAGGTAGATCTAATAAAATCTAATAAAACATAGCCAGATAAATGTTTTTCAATTTAATATTGCTGTTAAGTGTAAAATGTGAAAAGAAATTGGTGAAACAAGAGGGTGTCCCGCGCGGAACATTTGCTCGGCTCATGGGGAACCATACCAGTCCCGTACGGGATACTGTGCCCGTTCTACGGGAAACCATATTAGTCCAGCACGGGACTTTCTGCCCGCTATAAGAATCTTTTTTAAAAAAATAAATGGTGATTTGTTTATGGTGAAAGGAACTTATGGTGATGTGGAACATTTATCTGGTTTGTGTGTGAGACCCATGCGGCATATTTACTCGAAATACTAGTGTTTTATGTGATTAACTGCATTATATTTACTTTTAATGAAGGTTATGGTGCATTATTATTGTGTTTTTAGATAACTAAGGCACTAACTAATGCCATGCTTACTCATTTCAGCCTTCAGCATTCTACTCTGGGGCCAATTGGACTAGGCAGCAGGCTCAGAGGGAAAGGGACACCCACACCTACTTCCTGATTCCTCACATCTGTTCCGACCGCGACATGCAAGTGGAGGACGACGCACTCGATGAGGTCTTTGATTACCATACCCTGGACCCTGACTTCCTCCTTAACCTCCCCTATGATTTCACTCCCACAATGAAACTAATGTTTTAAAGAGCAAGAGTGTTTGTTTTGCTTCCATGTTTAGAAGGCCAAGTGCTGTGATGTCATTAGCATTTAATTTGTGAGCTACAGACTTAAAGAAAAGCCCAAACAGACTCATGTTTTGCTGTGAGTTATTTGAATGGGTGTCATTTAAATGGCTGCAGTGATCATTTTTCTTCCATTTTTAAAGGGACAAGTCTAGTCATTTGATGGAAAAGGCCACATCTTTGTTGTCCACAGGCGCTGTCACCAGAGTCAGGCCACAGCCAATGCTAGAGGAGTCCATCATTGACGGTAAAGATAAAAAGGAATCAACTGGACCGGCACCAAGATAGCTAGGAGAGCCCAGAAAGATGTTCCATAAAGGACATGGAAGAAAGAGGACATCAACTACCCTACACTGTCTGACTTTACCTACCCTGCCCCTCATGATCTTAGGTCACCCTTCCTGTACTTCCAGCACATGTTAGCCACGGCCCTCCTGGAGGATATCATATACCAAACAAACCTCTATGCCTGGCAGAAAAACGTCAACACCACCTTCCAGATATACAAGCATGAACTCATGGTGTTCATCGGTATCGTACTGTACATGGGGGTCTCCATCTTGCTTTTAATTGAGTACTACTGGGAAACATACACGAGGGTGGTGCAGGTAGCTGAAGTAATGTCCTCTAATCGGTTCCGGCTGATCAGATCCCGTCTACAATTTAACAACAATGAGAACCTCCCTGGCACCAATGACCGCCTTTTCTAAATTCATCCCATCTTTGCTTTTCTGACAAGGCAGTTCCTGCCGGTGAAAGCAACCCCCACGCAGTCCATCGATTGAGTCATGGTATCCTACAATGAAACCAGAGCGGGGACCCTGAGACAGTATATCCAGATCAAGCCGGACAAGGGGGGGTATAAGCTGTTCTGCCAGGCAAGCATTGATGGCATCATCCATAATATCTTCATGTACCATTGAGAGACTACCTTCAATAGGCACCACACCAAGCTCTCCCAGGAGGAGTCGGAACTGCTTGTCTCTACCAAGACCATTCTTGTGTTGGCAAAGACCCTGAAGATACCTTCTCATTTAACTATATATGCCTGCCGACAACTACTTCACCACCATCAAGCTCATAGAGTATCTGAAGGTTAAGGTGGGCTGCCGGTACGTGGGGACGGCGAGGGTCAACCGTGTTGGGCGTGCTCCTCTGATCTCTACCAAGGAGCTGGGCAAGAAGAGGACTCCTCGAGGCCAATACGACTACTACTCCAGCAACAGGATCCTAACCCTGTGCTGGAAGGACAACAAGAAAGTCACGGTCCTGTTTTTTGACGTCGGTGTCGAGCCCGTTGGGATACGACTTCAACACCAAGAAGAACGTGGGGTGCCCTGCCCCAACGTGTTTAAGCACTACAACAAGAATATGGAGGGCATTGACAAGTCCGACATGTGGACCAACCTCTACAAGAACCCAAATGCGAGCCAGGAGGTGGTACATGAGGCTCTTCGGGTATGCCCTAGACCTCTGTGTTTGCAACGCTTGGATCCTCTACAAGCGGGACTGTTAGGCCATAGTTGATAATCCAATGCCCCCAAAGCTCTTCCGGCTTGATATCAGCCGCTTCGCCCGCTGCCAAAAGACCATGGGCTTAGAATCACGCGGGCATCACATGATCAGCCAATGTCCATCCACGTTGAGGGTACAGAGCCGAACTCCCCAGTGTGTAGCAGCGCTATGACGACTCAAAGTCACACCTGCCCATCTTCGTCAATAACTGGCAGACCTGCAAGCACTGCTCCACCAAGGCCACAATCCACCGCTCCAGGTGGATATGCGATGTCTGCCAGATCGCGCTCTGCCTCTCCGACACTCGCAACTGCTTCAGGCCATTCTACACCACCCAAAAGATGTTGAAGAGTAAAAGTGTCTTAGAAATACATCTAGTTTATGACCCTAAGAGGAATTTTTTATATCTCAAGTATTTCTAGGTGTGCCCTCTAAAGGTTTAAAAAAGGAAACGAGGCTGGTGGAGTGAGGAAATCTACAAGATATATAGGATTTCAAATTTATTACACCTGTATTATATTAAAGATTTAAATGGAGAACGTATTGAAGGTGGGATTTATGAAGGAGAACTACGGAAAGTACAGTTTGACTCCGGTAAGAAATATGTAGTGGAGAAGATAGTTAAAGTGAAAGGGGATGTAAAAAATGGGGAAGTAACCCAAATTAATTCAACTCATATGACAAGGCATGTGATATCACTTAGTAACCTTGAGCACATGCATTCGTGAAATTTTATAAGGTTGGGAGATGAGTAAGTTTTGTATTAGTTGTGAAGATGGAGTCAGAGAGTTTTTATGTTACCTTTCATTCCTCATCCTCCCTGGATATTTACCCTCAAAATACCATGTGGGACTATAGAATTAAATTGTATAAATCCATTATAACAGACTACAGTCAATATGAAGTAGGACTTTGTGAGTTTCAATTTACAGGGTATATCTATAATATTACTAAGCCTACACATGCATTCACAGTCTATTGGAAAATGACGGAAGTAAATAATTATGCATCGAATACCATATTTGCAAGAGGAAAGGCAACAAAAATAAAAGATATGACTATCCTTATAATGAGATATGGATAGACGCCGAGTATTATAAAAATAAAAAAGCACTCCTAGAGAAAATGAATCTGAAAATGAGACAGAAATTATCATCTCAAGATTTACGGTTTCAATCTGCCAAAACGCAACGTAAAATGTCTACTGACTATGTGTTAATGCTCACTTCAGGTTCATTGCTCAATGTTAAAAGGAAAGAAAATCTATTATTTCATCTGTCAGCGCGCCTGCGCCTGCGCCAAGCCCCATTGAGGTGTGCTTTCAGGCGGCAGTTGCCTTGAAAAGGTTATTTAAATGGGAAAGTGATCACTACCATGGACCTCATCGACCACCCCCCTATCAAAATCAGGCTGTGCATCCGAAGAGCACAAAGATAGAACAAGGCAAGAAAGTGAAGCGGTTCTCGGGCAGTGATGCGTAAACTCATCCACATTTAGGACACCTATCACAAGCTCTTTGATCAGATCGGCAAAGACTTGTCCCCTAGGATTTATTAAGTAATCTCCCCAGAGAGGATGCCTGCCATTCAGATCTTCAAGTAAGAGAAACCGCCTCGGCAACCGCGCTACAGAGCGGCGGAAGTTCCCCGCGTCAAAGTCAGCTAACCGCGGAATGTAAGCAAAAATGATTGTATACCTCCTATCCAGGTGAAGCTGCACAGCCACTGTCTGAGAGGAGGTATCTACAGTGAAAGAAAGAACGGAGTCATCATGCCGGGTGTAAACCGCGAGTCCTTCAGCCCGGCCATCTGGTGATGTTGTAGTTGTAAGACCCTTAGACCCCGAAAGGGCGGGCAGGGGGCACGTGCCTAGCATGGTCTCCTTCCGAAAAATATGCTAACGGGGAACGGGACGAGACGAGCCTCCACAGCTCCTCCCAGTTGGCCCGGAGTCCACGGCATCTCCATTGAAGGAATATGCCCTCCAGGCCTAGATCGTTGGAGACGCGGGGGCTCTCTTCGAACAGAATCTCTCACGGGAATGACCGTGAGCTTCCCGGAGGCAGAACCCCGGGCGTTGTTGGCCAGACAAAGGGCTGAAGGCGCTATCGCCTTCGAGGACTTTTTGGGGAAGGTTGGGCTCGCCGTGCGAGTCTTCTCCTCCCTCCACCTCGAAACCTTAGGCAGGCGTTGCGGTTTCACAGGCGGAGGGGCTCTCTTTTTGAGGAACCACCGTCTCCGAGCCACTTAGCCCACCACTAGGCGTGGGCGAAGGAGCCAAAGCTCCTTTGTTGCTGTCCTCCTTTCAGGGACAGCTTTAGGAACCCTGGAAGATGGACTGGCGACCGATTTCAGAGGTTTTGCCTCCTGTGAGTCTAACGACTCGGTGGAGGCGCGTAACCGTTTCGCCTTACGGAAATCGGTCACGTTGGGGAAAGAGGGGAGGAGACCTGGTTTTAGGGCTGAGTGTGAACTCTTTTTGCCGCTAACTTTACTAGGGGAGCGCCCAGGTTGAGTAGAACCCGCAGAAGGGCTCCGAATGGGCGCGGAAACAACCGTGCTCGTTGGCCTGGATGGACCAGGAGGAAAGGGCGCCTTTCTAAATATTGAGGCATAAGACGTCCCAGGCATAGCCGGGCGCGCCAGGACCAATTCCTTAGCCTCGCAGAATGAGAGTCGATCCTGGACTTGAACGGCTAGGATATATTTCTCAAGGAAATATGCACCACATTGCTTCGAAGAAGCTGGGTGCGGCTCTCTGAAATTGACACACTTGGCTACACATGATTTAGACTTATCGTGTGCGGCCTTGGAGCAATTTACACAGACTTCGGGTGACTTAGACTTGGCACGTCTACAAGAACGATTTGTATGGCCGAAGCGATGAGAGTAATAGCCCCGCCGTGGCAGTGGCACGAATGCCTTAACGCGGTAGCAGTACCAACTTGCACGCATCGACTCAGAGAGCTTGTCACAGTCGCATGTGACGACGAGTGGAGGTGTTTTCTCATTACACGTTCGACCTTGACCGCCTCATGGTTGGCCAGCTCCAAAGTGATGTCCTCTACGGAGTAATCATCGAGTACCCTCTCATAAACTACTCCTTTCACAAAGTTCATGGTAGAGTGCGGCGTCACACTCACCAGGGTGCCATCAAGTGTCCGAAGAGCACTTATCTAGGCCGCCTCGGCGGGATTTGCCGCATTCGCCATAAGGCTCCCGCCCGAGAAAAGAGTCACCTTTGGATCTCTACCAAATACACAAGCTAATGCTCTCCTTTGATGGATCTTGTTGCCCTTGAGCCAACATTCTGCCATCAGTGGAGCGATAACTAGGAAGCGCTTGAAGCCAGCGGGGTCGGGAACACCGGGTAGCCTCTGAATTAGGGGCACCGAAGTTATTGAGGCTCCGCCCTGGGCTCTTTTTGTCTCAGTCATAGTCGGGGGCTCCGGACCCGGGTAAGGGCAAAGGGGTTGGATGTGTTGATCTTGGCTTGGTCGCTTACTAAAGTGGCAGCATACCCATCCATCCATGAAACCCCTGCGGATGGAGAAAAGCCCGGAGTCTTTTTCATCTTTTTTCTGTTCTTTTTCTTTTTAGGAGAGGAGGGAGGGGAATAAACCCGCTTCTCCCCTCCGCCGGCAGGAGTCCTCAGGCCAGATAAACTGGCCTCAGCCAGGTCCTTCTTTGAAATAGAGAAGATCCTACTGGTCGCAGGGGCATCGTTTGGAAGAGATCCCTCCCCTCTTTGTACTGCCTCGGAGAACCCAGCCGTTTGAGGAGGACCTTGAATAGGGGCGGATTCGGGTTCAGTGCTTGGCGCCGAGCTCGGATTCCTTCCCATTAAAGGCCCTACCGTCCAAGGCTGGGTTGCCTTAACAGCCATGTCTATCACCGGTGGAGCCTCCCATTGGCCATCCTCTCCCAGAACATCGCAGATCCCGTTGGCAGCGTTACCAGTCATGTGTGGGGAAGCACAGGCCTTGACCCAGGCAAGGTTGAGTATTCTGGCCAGCACGTCTTTTGAGGGAAGCGGCCGAAGGGGCCTGTCTTCCCTCTCCCCCATAAGGCGGTTTGCCCTACCGAGCTGCTTCACTGCTGGCTTTCTTGGCAGTCACCTTAGAAAGAAAAGAGGGGAATGCCGTTGGAAAAAAGGAGGTGCCCGAAAGCACTTCCAGAGAACGATTAAGGCGAGTCCTTTACACTTTTAGGCGAAGGAGAGAAGTAAGTCTCCTCTTCAGTTAGCAAAATATAGGGGGTCCCCTTCGCAAGCACAGGGAAAGGGAACCTCCATTCTTTCTGTGGACCTCCCCCAGGGCGGCTCCGTCGATGACACAGGGGAAATTAAGGGGAGATGTTTAATATTCTCATCATTTGGCATGGTGACCATATTTGTTCCACGGGATGCAATAGCTCATCACCCCTCGCAGTAGCACGCTCTGCAAGGGGTGCGTACAGGCCGGGCAGAGCCAAGTGCCACCATTTAGGACCACCCCTCCCGCCTGGTGGCGTAAAAATATAGATCGTGAAGAGGAAAGGAAAAGGTATAAGAGGAAGGTACGGGTGGGGATGAAGCAGGTTGTTAAAAACCAACCACCCCAGACCGTAGCTCAGGGGTTAGGGAACATTGTCCCCTCCCACCTCAGATGAAATCCGTGATGGTTGGCTAAGAAGAAGGTCAGCATCTACCTTGTATACCTGCATATTTGTGTGAACCTACACTTTTGAGTGAACCTGAATGTTTGAGTGAACCTCAATGTTTATGTAAGCCTGAATGTTTGTGTAAAACTGCATCTTTGTGTAAACCAGCCACTTGTACGAACATGCATGTTTGTTTGAATCTGCGTCTTGTTAAATGTTTGTGGTTTTGCACAATCGATTAAAATGCTATTCCTTTGTCTAACTGCGATTTTTTAAACATGTTCATAACGAACTTTTAAGATAATTTTGTTCTTGTCAGAAATCAGCGTTTTACAGATGATGATTTCTTTGTCATTACCATTCTGTTTAAAAATCATTTAAATCACAGATATTCTTAAAATGCTTTTCTTAACTCTCATGAGCGATCTTATTAGAATGCTCTTGGCTGTGTAATCCACGCTCATTCATTATATGTTCTCGCCATCAACGATCCTTTTAATTGGCTGTTGTCCTTAACACCCACCTTCATTCCAATTCTCTACCTTCTCTACCTATAAGATCATTTTAACTTACAGTTGTCCTTTTTTTCAAAATGCAGACTGTTTTATTTTGTATTGGGAGCTTTGTCCTTTGAAAACAGGAGCTCTAGAGGCTGTTGACAGTAATGAATAGATCACCTTGGGGGTTGGACCAAGTATAACATTCGAGTGAAAATTTAAACGGGTCAACCATTGAAGCTTTAAATGGGAAGATAGACTTCTGGTATGTGATATTCTCTTTTGTAAATGGGAAGATGGAATTCCTGGTATGAATTATTCTCTTTTTTAAATAGGAAGATAAACTTTCCGGTGTACGCTGTCGGTGAAGGAGCTTCCCAAACCCGTTGCCTCCTGTGCCGGGTGGTGAGGTAAAGAGCTATTGTGATTGACGTTTCCTTGGAGCCTCATTCGTGTAGGTTACAGAGAGTGACAATGTTGAGTTGATGCTACTCAGAGCTTCTTCTGTTACTCTACTTGTAAGACCTGGTAGGCATCTGAAGTCTGATTGATCGCTTAAAAGGTGAAAATTAGAGGGAGATAGTGAGAGAGTAAAATGGTGAAATTGTGTGGGGTCAAAGAATAGAGGTGGTGTGGGAGACATAATAAATATGTCCCTGGCGAAAGGGTATCTCTTTTTTGTTTTTATGTAAATTGGTTAGTTTTAAGTGAGTTTTCTTTTAGAAACTTTCAAATTTATAGCTTATTCTAATTAATTTAGCCCGGAAGCTAATAAAATTAAGTTAGATTTGATCAAATTGGTATTTAGGCCTTTATCAAGGGCGGGGGTTTGTTCCCCCTATGGGTTTTTGAGAAAGGTTTTAAAGTGAATTTCAGCCCTCGATTTCATTTTGAAAAGATTTAGTACAAATTTGTAATTTTAGTGTTAAGTGATTAATACCAAATAAATCTGAACATTGCCCTAGTCATTTGTTGTATTTTGTCGTCTTTGTCATATGTAATTTGGAGTCATTTCGCCGTCTGCCAAAACCTTTAAAAGATTTTATTTGTCGAGCAATCTCGATGTCCAATTGTGTACGAGAGAACTCGTGGAGAGACGAGTGCCAATGGCTTGCCAGATCTTCTTTGCTCTGTCTTGGAGCGCCACGTTGATCGGAGATAGCCAACCGATGCGTGGAGTTCCCTATGTCTTTTTTATTCACTTCTTCGGGTGTTTGTAATGATAAGCACCGCTTTGTTCTGAATTCTTTGTAGTTTCACAATGTGGGTCTCGGCCCTCGTGTTCAGTGGTACGGGGTTTACAGGAGCCTCAAAGTGATGCAGGCATTGAATATTCTTAGTTTCTTTGACAGATTTAAGGTACGAAACCTATAGAATTCTCGCAAATCTCTCTTGGCATTCGCGACAGTACGCTCAATAGGACTCGTGTAACCTTTTGTGCTGAGATTGAGCTCCAGAACATTCCTTTCTGTGCAGTAAGGGGTTCTCTCCCCATTTACACGTATAACGTTGAAGTTCTTGCGAAAAATGGGAATTTCTTTGAAATTTGGGGCATTGGTTGATATCTTCCATCTCCTCTCGTAGAAGTTAATACTAGCTATCTCCTTAGCCGTGTTTCTTGCCATAAATTCGCTGTTAACATAAGCGGCTGTACAAATTTGTGATATATCGTCAGTGAACTGAACCTATACCAAACCCTTGAAGAGTGGTCGTGGTAAGTCCCGTGTATGAATGTTGTATAAAAGGGGATTTAAACAGCCCCCTTCTTCGAATTTGAATTTGGGGCCTTTATGTCCTCTGATTTGTATGTATGCTTTCCTCTCCATTATGTAAGCGCAGAACATCCTTTCAAGAATGGGTTTGAGGCCTACTTGAATGATCATAAATTGTAGGCCTCTCTTCCAATCCTTGTCAAAAGCTTTTTGACATCGCGGAGCACTAGGTAAGCATGCCTTTTATCTCCCTTTATTTTAGCGAACTTTTCTGTGACAAAGTCTGGCGCCGTGTCAGTCCCTCTTCTCCTTCTGAAGCCGTATTGCTGCTCGTTATTCAAGTTGGCTTCAACTAAAAAAAGTTAACCCTGTTTCTCAATATCTTCTCGAAGACCTTGCCGGCAAACTCTAAGAGATATATTGAACAAAACCTGGAAGGGAAGTCTGGGGGCTTTCCCGCAGTTGGGATGAAAATCATCTTGACCAGTTTCCACTGGTCGGAGAAATAGTCCGTGTTCAGGGTGGCATTCGTGATGTTTAGTAGGCCGCTCCAAACTTTAGGCGGGGCCTGGATATAATTTTCGCTGGTCAGTCCCGTGTAACCCGAGGCTCTTTGAAGAAAGGATTTTACAATAGCGGAGAGTTCTAGCTCAGTGATTTTGATACCATAGTCCTCCACTTATATTTCCTGCGAACCACAATGATGAGTAGAGGATTTATGTATTTGTGTGTTTAGTTGTTGTATAACGTATTCTTCAAATTCGAGGTCGTAGTTGACGTTTCCTTCTGAGGTAATTTTAAAGATTGAATACCAGGAAATTCTAAAGTTTTCTTCAATCTCTTCTGTCCCCGTCAATGTTTTGTTGTTATGTTTGATCGTGTAATTTGTGCGTGGATGTTTTTCCCTTTTAGACGTTTTACTTTCTGACCTAGAGTGTGAGAGTCCTTTCTATGTCAAGCTTGCCTATAAGTCTGTCCCATAGTAGTGTTTGTTGGTCCGTGATTAGCGTCCGAAGTTCGTCTCTTATTTCTCTTAGTCTTCTGTAGTCAGTGTGGTTGGGGCCTATCAACGCTACTACATTGAATAAGTCTCTATATTCTTGGGCGAGAGCTCTCATGGGAGGGGCCTAAGGGCGAGCTGGTAGAGTTTTATATTTAATACAGTAATACTATTTAAATCTGCTTCTATTAAGCAGGTTGAGAAATCAACAGGTCGTGGATGTAATTTTAAAGGAAATTTCTGTAATTTTTCCAGATTTCTTGCTTGTAGCATTTGGGTTCTGGGATTGATATTAGTATAGGGTTTACTGCTGACGTAAATTTAATATCTTGGTGGTCGCTCGTAATAATGGGACCCGGTTCAATAAAATAGTTGAAAGGAAACCTGTGGCTAGAAAAAGTATGTAAGGTTGTGTGGCTCTTGTGGCAGTTGGAAATGTCGGGAAGTCGGATCTTATTCTTGTCATATATTGTCGGTCGAGCAGTGTCTCTTTGTTTCTACTTGCGCTACTGTAGGAGGTATATTCTTCCGCTAAACATCTTGCTTTTAGATTGCCAGTGAAGAGAACGCTTCTCCGGTGGCAAATATCTGCCAGATATTGTGCATGGATACATAACCCCGTCTCGGGGATGGGGCCCCGTAGGAACGACCAGTCCCACAAGAGCAGCACCTACCACAATAGCGAGGTAAGATTCAGCTAATTCTCCTAAGGTTTTATATTTTAATATTTTTTTGACGGCTATTGCACATCTGTCATACCGGTCCTGACTGTGGTTTTTGTTAATGACGTCGTAGTGAAAAAGTTTTAAGTATTTTTGTGGAATCAGTCCATGTTCCGATATGAGTTTTAAGTAAGGTTTACTCTGTCGTATTATATTGCCATAGGTGGGAAATTTTCCGTCCCTCCGATTTACGCTCATGTGTAGTATCGTACGTCTGTCTCCAAAAGTGTACTTTAGGTTCTTTAGTATGTGCGATTAAAGTAGACTTATACACGTTCTACTTTAGCCCCATGTAGTGTAATGGGTGGGGTGCGTTACCTGCTGTTTCTTTTTTCTCTATATTCTGTGTACATGATCGTGTGGAAGCAGTCCAGGGTCAGTTTAACCAAATTTTGTGCGAGAGCATCTTCGACCTGCTCTTTAAGAACCTCATCTGAACATTCACACTTGTACCTTCCGGTCTTGAGAGCTTCTATTATTTCGCAAGAATCCAGCTGTATTTGGAAGGGAGTTGATTCGGGGACAATATTTTGAGGTTGAATCGCCTCGGGTAGCATTTGAGCTGGTGCTCTCTACCTTGCGATGAGGAGGAAGTTGACCTTGTACGGCGTGTTTTGGAGGTTTTCCTGATCGTGGTGACCTGTCCTCCTTGGGTCCCCCTGCTTTTGTTTCGGCGTTATTATTATTGAATGTTGTGGGCGCTTGTTCTGGTGTCTGTGAGTTTATTGATCTTTTTAGACGCGGGTCGAGGGTTTTGGAGCGTTGGATTTTTTTTACACGAATTTTCGCACTGAGGGCCTACTCTAATGCGCATAACCACTTCCGCTAGTGAGTTTTCCGAAAACCACATCTCTTGCAAGCAGATTGTAACCAGCATGCGTTTGACTTACGTAGCTAAGGTACCAGGATGTGTAATGTTTGCAATGTGTGCATAATAAATGCCACACATTATTTTTGTAGACTGTTCGTTAGTTATTACTTTCAGCGAGAGCGGCTTTTTCAACTTTGGCCCAAGTTCTATTGGCTATATTGTCTTCGTTCTCGCGCTTTTTTGTCTCTGCTTTTGATTATCTCATTTTTAGCCGGATATGCCATATACAGAATCCGGTGATTTCTCTCTCATTTAAGTCATTTTATGGTGTTGCTTTTGCAAACACGCCCAAAATAATTCCAGCTGGCGCAGATAGAATACAGTGTAAGATCTTTATCCGGGCAGGTGGCCTTGGTGTGTTTGTTTTACTTATAGCATTGGAAACACATTTGTACGCCGACAAACTCCTCCCATTCCATCTCCTGCGGAGAGACTTTTACGCTAAATCGAAGCAGGTCATTCTCCTTTGCTTTTTGTGCCATTGTCCTATCTTTAAAAGAAACCTTGAAGACGTGCGTGTAATTTTTACATTTAAGTACCTTCCCTGCCTTCGCCAATGTATTGTTAATTTCGATCTCTGTTTGAATTTCGTCTACCGATTGGCATCCAACCTAGGTGTTGTAGGTTTTAGGTTAATCGATTTCAGGCTTTCAACGGCCTTGCTTTAGGTCAAGCCTTTGCAATTTACCTCCCTCGTACAGATGGCGGAGTAAGTGTTTTGTATGTCTACGAGTCTGACCAACGCAATGCTCAATGTACCAAAAAATTTTTCAAAGACCTTACCTCGATCCGGTTTGAGATCCTCCGAGTGGCTTCGGAGAGTAATACGGACGGTCTATGTCATTTCACTTTCATGTTATTCTGAGAGATTTGCACGAAATAGGAGAGAAGCCTCGTACTTGTGGAGTAATGAAGAAATGTATATCAATACATCCGTATTTTGCTTGAAAAAAGGTATAACAAATGAGAGGGGAAAGGAGAGACAAGTCCAATAATTCGGTTTCTCACTTTACCTTTGACTTCTTTGGGGCTTACGAATTGGCTTGGCCAGTCCTAATCCTTTAAATCTAACAAGGGGGCGAAGATTCACCCTTAACTTTCTTCCAATAAAAAAGCAGTGGTCCACTTTTCTAACGAAATCGCGCTTTATCGCTTTCATCCTAATTTATATTCCCTACTCCAACGAGTCGAAAAAATTCACCTTCCTGGACATTCACTTTTTTAACAATCCGAAAAAATAAATAGGCACAATGTTCTACATACACAAGCGAGAAAATAGGATAAAATGCCGGCACACCTAGCAGTCAAGCTCGTAATGAATTTCAGCCGTTTTTATATGAGAAACGGTTTGAGCGTTATTCATTCTCTTAAATCAGACTTAGGTTGTTATTTCAGAAATGGACATAAGTATGATAATTAAATGTGTCTTAACCCTGATTGGTTGAATTTTGTATGTCAAGGTATGCCTGTGTATAATAGTTCGTCGCACAAGGGCGTACACAAGCAACGGGAGACAGCTGACCTAAGGTTGCTTTAGATATGCTCTGGGGAAACTAATAGAGACTGCGATTAACTGTTGACTGGGACTTAACTACTGGCTTGCCAAGTTGCAACTTAAAGGATATATAAAGAATAAGGCCCAGAATATAATTTTAATATATATAATAAGGGGGGCAATATATATATACAGAAGGGGAAAACAAATTACTTAATCAAGGTAGTTAAATGGATTATGTCGATTTATGATATGACGGAGAAAAAATTAAAGTTAACTCAAACGAGAGAGTTTTAATTACAATCTAGTGGCAAGTCAAAGTAAAGGTGAATACCAGTGAAGATTAACTAGGTAATCTGGAGATGACAATACAAGATCGCTTCACCTTCAAGCGCAGGCGAATTGGAGAGGGTGGGGTGACGTAGAAGAAAAAGGTGCTGGTCTTCAAGACCATAGGTGAGACCTGACAACGAGTCAAAGATAGCGTTTGATTACTTCATGATAAAGAATAAGATTTTCTCTGCTATAGAGAGCCTTAATCCAAACTCGAGGCGATTGTACAGATCACCTCAGTCTAGAAAGAACGGGAATCATGAAATGTTGGGGAAGATGAGAGGGCTGCCCAACAATTTGGGAAGCAGGAGTTTCGATAGCTTTCCTCTGACCAGGCGCCAAAGTTAACGAAGTTAGCAGGGCTTCAAGAGAAACAGACAGGCATTCTGAACAGAGAGATAATGGCGGGCATTTAATCTTCTCGACAAATGGAGAACTTCGGGCTAAATAGCCTTGTGGTTGGTCTGATAGAGAGTCTCGGGACCTGGCCATCCTTAGGTTATTCACAGCACCAGTATAAGCAAACAGATTTCGTTATAACGAGTCAGTCCAGACTGTATAACTTGTCTCGTGATATGGTGGTAGAGTTAATGTTGCTGCCATTGAGGAGGAATAGGCAATCCTAGGAAGCATGGTGTAGAGTTATAATGGCGCCGTTCACGTTATCGCAGGAACGGCGGGAGACAAGTAGGGCCGGAAAGTAAATACAACTGCGTCAGGTGATTTGGAGCATGGCTGAATACATCTTGAACTTTCCAATCTTCTCACGCTAGGCGCACGTGTTTTAAAAAAAAGCAATTGAAAAGTGGTATTTCGAGATGGCACCCTCTCTCGCTGGTTCTTCGAGGGCATCTCCTAACATTGTATAATTATGAATAAATGGCATGACTATTTATACAGCTATAGTTTGTGGTTTAGTGTGAGGAGTGCTATGATTGATTGTCGTATTTACATCTCTTTCGTATGTTCTGATCATTATGGCGGCAAAGATAAGTGAAATTTAAGGAGGAAAAATCAAGCGAAACAAAGGAAACGCTATAATTTTAGCATTACCACAGCTAAACTGAAATTTTTTTTCTTCGAATGATTCCAATGGAAAGTGAAGTGCCGCAATAATTCTAAACTAAGTGCAAAGATTACAGCAAGTAAGAAGAAAAGAGAGAAACCCCCACCACGGACAAAGAAAAGTGGTGTTGGCCGTAAAATTCCTTCTCTTTCTTTCTACTCTCCCACTATAACCACTACAATCATCAAAGAGATAGCAAGAAAAGGACAGACCATGACAACATGACGGGGGACACCTCTTCTCCCTGACAGGTCAAAACCAGACCGTGGAAAGGTCTTTGTCGAAGTATATGGGGAATGAAGTATCATATTAGTTAGACTAATAGTTGCCCCAAATGGATACACGGCAATATGACACAAAAAGGTTGACGCTGAGCTTTTTGCCTCATCAAAACCACCCAAATCTCAAATAAGATCAACTTGACCCACAAAATCCCCCTTCAAATTCAAGCTAACAGGAGCTTTACATAGAGACGCTTAGACTATTGGGTAGGACATCTCTCAAGCGACGAAATCATAGAGGAAGTACAGAGGAACTACAATTAGGCCAAGGAATCAGAGGTAATCAAATTTAAGGACTACTCACATATCTTTAAGGTTATTTTCCAAGATGCAGGCATGGCACAGAATCAAAATTTCTCTTTCACGTCAGGGTATGCCCTCACTAAATAAAAAGAGAGAAGTTTACGGGATTGCAAACATGTTTTAAGTGCTATAAATACAACCAACACACAACGAAGACATGTTCGCAAACACAAGATATTTGTTCTATGTGCGGTCAAGTTTGTGACATCTGGCGTGACTGCAGGAACAGGGTGCGCAAATGCGTGAATTCCAACGGAGACCACGGGCCCATAGCGATTTCCTGCCCAATAAAAAAAACAACAACAAAAGAAGGACGAGGAAGAGGATAATACGAGTACTAAAAGATCGTATGCCAAGGTAGCGAATGCAGCGATTAAAGAGGCTACGAATCAGCAAACCTACCTCAAAGTATAGAGCGAGCACTTTACCAAGATTATGTACTTTATATAATATGCACACATAGTCAACCACACCAAACTGGGATCATTCAAACTAGAACTTAACCAGATGCTCAAGTAATAGTGAATCAAGTAATAGTGGTATGTTCATTGATCTGAGTGCTCTAAGTGTCAACCATCAAGTAAATAATGTGAAATTCAAAAATTCACGTTCAGTGCCCACCGGCCCGTACCTTGGTGATAATCAATCTAAGTTTGTGCATAATACGTATAATAATATTCATTCAAAAGGTGTCCTATTACGATTATGACCCTTCCGTAGGTGCATATACCCAAAGCAAGGTAAGAACTTTCATGATTAGCCATCTTCTATACCATCTTCCCCAACCCCCTCGGAAAACGAGATCGGTAGGCCGCTGTAAATGAGATGACCGGCGTACTGACACTTTTCACTGTCGCTGCTTGAATTAATGCAGGGAAGTGTAGATTTCTGAGAATCACTGACGCGAGCGTGTCCTTAATTCCATTTAATATAGTGCAATCATGTGATATGCGCAATTTGTGTGTTAACATCGCAACTGTCATGGGGGAAGAAAAGAGTGCACGGAGAAGTCCAACTGGCAATTAACTTCCTTAGACTGCGACGTGCATTAGTTGCAAGTATTACGTCGCTATTATTAAGAGCAGATTTTCTTGCTTATTTTAACCTCTTAGTTGACTGTGCTCGTGGTGTCTTAATTGATTACCAGACAAGGCTAGTTTCTAAAGTGAAGTAGTCAAACGAACCAGTGATCTCGTTAATCATTAATAACCACTCGCATCCCCCACCTAATTGCAGCACAGTTCTCCATAAGTATAAAACGATATATAACCCGAAGAGTGTCAATATTAGTTTTACCCCTACTAATACCCTTGTTAAGACCATTGAGACGGGTAGCGGCCCACAAGTTTTCGCCCGTCCAAGGCCATTTCAATGAAAAAACTACAAATTGCCAAATGAACTTTCGAGACTCTTTTGAAAGAAGGTTTGGTGCGGCCATCCAAATCTTCAAGGGCATCAGCCATTCAGATGATGCAGAAGAAGATCCCAGGCGAGTATAGAGTTGTGGGTGACTTTCGATCCCTGAACGTGATAACCAAACCGGACCGATATCCCTGCCAAAGATTCAGAATATAGTAGACCATCTTCATGGCAAAACAGTTTGCTCCCACCTACCACCAGATTCTAATAAATCCTGCGGACATTAAGAAGACTGCTGTCTCAACTCCATTTGGGCTTTTGGAATTTTTAAGGCTACCGTTTGTTCTAAAGAATGCTAGCTGCACTTTCCACGCCATATGGACAATTTATTTTGCGGCTTCGCGTTTGTTTTCGTATATATCGACGATATTTTAATATTTTCATAAAATATAGGCGAGCCTATGGAGCATTTGGACAAAGTCTTCAAAATATTGACAGAAAACAACCTTCGTATTTCTATGGAAAAGTGTCAGTTGATAAAATAGGAAATTGATTTCTTAGGCCACCAATTCTCAGCTGCAGGACTATGCCCTCCAACTAGAAAGGTCTCCGGATAACCAAGATGGCATTACCAACTGATTTTAAAGAATTTAGTCGATATTTGTGTATGTTATGTTTTTACCGACTTATGATGCCTAACTTTGCTGCGATCACCAACCCTCTGACTTAACTCGCACGACTTTAACCTAAGGCTCGCCAACCTTTCCTGGAATGACGCTGCACGGAAAGTATTTAATGCTATAAAGGAGGCCCTGGCTAACGCCTTTAAATTACGTTATCCGTTACCTTATGACTGACTCTCCGTACCATTTGGTGAGAGACAGCTCCCAATTCGCCGTTCGTGCTGGGCTTCATCAGATGGTGGGTGGGTCTCCCCAGCCTGTGGCATTCTCCTCCAGGAAGTTGAGTAGAACACAGCAAGCGTACTTTACTTATGACAGAGAACTCCTGGCTACGTGTCTTGCACTTATTCCTTTTCAGGCATATGATCGAATGTAGCCAAGTAACTTTATGCACGGACCACAAACCCCAAGTCTCTGCCTCTCCTCGTCACTACGTACAAAACGGACAGGCAACAAAGGAACTGGACCACAATCGTGGAGTATGTCAATGACATAGCTTATGTACGTGGTGAGAACAATGTGGTTGCTGACTGCCTATCTCGGAATGTCAATTCAGTCCAGGTAGATTCATTTATCACATTTTCTTAGCATCAGCACAAGAGCATGACAAAGAAGTGAAGTTGTCTCACACTGGACGCAAGGCATTTCCCTTTCCCGCTGATTCCCAACCTTGGTGTGAGGTAACATCTAAATACTTAGGACCGTTTGTTCCTTCACCCTACAGATCAGATATTTTCAAACACTTCCATAATATATCACATACAGTGATTTTGGCATCGTTTCGGTTTGGAGAAAGCGAGGTATTTCTGGCCCAATATAGACATAGATATACGTTCGTGGACGCGAGAATGCCTCCCCTGCCAAACTGCTAAAGTAAATCACCACACTAAGTCACTAGTCCTGCCTCTTAGTGTGCCAACCTCTAAGATTTGAGACGGTTTACATCGATATAGTTGGTCCAGTCCCGCCGTGCACCCTACCTGTGCAGTCATCCATCTCTCATAACCGTTACCTGCCATGCTTAGATAAAACCAAAGGTATATTGAAGCGATACCGATTCGAGACATCAGTACTACAACGGTTTCTTTAGCCTTTATGGACGGCTGGATATCTACGTTTGGCGTTCCCTTATACGTGATCACCGACAGAGGAGCGCAATTTAAGGCCGAAATCTTCAGAGAATAATCGGACTTGGTTGGTTTCCATCGCCTGCAAACCACAGCGTACCGAACGACCACTAAGGGGATCGTGAAAAGGTCGCATCGGACTTTGAAGAGCTCTATAATGGCTCGCCGTTCTTCTTGGCATCCGCTCCTTCTTCTTCTTCCAAAGGTAATTCGAAATTCATCTCTGAACTAGCGAAGACCATGTCGGAGAGAAATTTCACACAGACCACTGAATGCCATCTGCGCTAGGGAACTAAAACTGTTGTACCCAAATAACTAAGTGACACCACCTATGTGTGGGTTCGTGTTGATCGCGTTCGGAAGCCACTAGAAGCGCCTCATGCTGGCCCGTTCCGTGTTGTCGAACGCGACGACAATTATTTTAGTTAGAATTCCCGGATGGCCATCAGGACACTGTGTCTATAGACAGAGTGAAACCACCTAAATTGCCTAATGTATTTAATGAGAGAAATAGATATTGTTTGCGACCATCAAACAAGCAACCCATTGTAAATTATCTTTTAAAATTAGATGTCCCACAGCAAAATGATGAAGAATCATCGGAAGGTAGTGGCAGAAATTACGGTTACGTGGAATCCTTTCCAAATACCCAGGATAATGGTAGTGAATCGAAGGTTTATACTCGTTCCAGTCATAGCAGATTAAGATATGTTTTGTATATATATATATTTGTTTATAATTGTAAGGCGTAGATATGTGATATTCTCTTTTGTAAATCAGAAGATGGACTTCCCGGTATGTATTATTCCTTTTGTAAATGGGAGGATGGACTTCCCTGTATGCAATATTCTTTTTTGTAAGTGGGAAGATGGACTTGCCGGTATGTATTATTCTTTTTTGTAAGTGGGGAGATGGACTTCCCGGTATGTATTATTCTCTTTTGTAAATGAAAAAATAGATTTTCCTGTAGGCAGTATACTCTCTTTTGTAAATAGGAAGATAAATTTCCCTTTGTAGGTGGTCGGTTAAGGAACTTCCCGTAACCGTTTCCTCCTGTTTCGTGGAGTGAGGAAAAGGGCCAATGTGATAAAGGTTTTTTTGGAGCCCCAATCGTGTAGGTCACAGGGGGCGAAATTGTTGAATCGATACTACTTTGAGCTTTTTCTGTTATTAGCCTTGTAAGACCTCGTAGGGAAAAGAATTCACGTTATTGAGTTCACTTACCCAAGCTTTACCTACTTTACTGAGTATGCACATTCGGTAGCGTAACTCAATTTGAACTCTGATTGGCCCTTAAAAGCTCGAATTGGGATTGGGATATCAAAAGTGGTGAATATGTGGGAGAATAGGATAAGATATATGGAAATAATAGTGTAAAAGGAGAGATGATTTATGTGGTGATAGTGATAGGGTGATAATGTCATTGACCTATGTGATGATAAGTCTGTGTGTACCAGGTTGCCTGGCAATCGCTTTATGTTGCTTTATTTTGCCTTATTTCATTTTTATTCATCTCTTATCAGCAACGGAGCCTTTGTCTAATTGGTTTCATAAATAGTTATTCATTCATTGTTTTCTCTTTCCAAGGAGGCGTTTGAGCCTTTGTTTTCTTTTTCTCTGATAATTTTTGTGCACTCTCGAGTGCAACATCTTATTTATTACATTTATGTGAATTCGCCGAAATTTCTGAGTCCTTGTTTAAGGACATTATTAATCTCGGTTTCATTATATTCGGAATCGTAATCCAATTTAGTTTTCCTTTGACCAGACCTTCAACATTTTCATTTTGTTTATTAACTAACGGGAGTGGTTAGGAGTGAGTTCCATAAATTTTAATGTTAATTTTTCTGTATTCTTTGTATTTGCGTTTTCTTTTTCTTTTTCCAAGTTTTTGTTTCACCAGTTTAACTTGTTCTATGACCTCCAACTCTTCTTTATTATTTTCAGTTTTGGTGTCTATTTGTTCTTCTGTCGTTACTTTTGTTTCCTGTTTAGTTAACATTGAGATTCTGTACAGGTCGCTGGAAGGCAAGTTATCGTGGAACCGTTTTCGCCCATTTTTTGAGCATTTTATTTAGCTCTTCCGAGTATGAGCAAGGTTTTGCCATGTTCACAAAATATGCGTTGAGAATGACGGCTTTGCCATTGCCGCTGAGTAGTTCGTTGTCGTTTTCTTCTCCTTCTCTTCTAACATTGCAGTCTTTTTGTTCCTATGTTTTTCTTTCTTCAGGGGACACGCCATTGAGAGGGTGCGGTGTGGATCTCCACAATTGGCGCACTTATTTTCTTGGCTTTTACAATGTTTCCAGCTATGCTCTGTGTTTGAGCATTCCGAGCATTTCATGCCCTGGCACATAGAGTCTCGGGTTGTGTGTTCATCGAGGGCGTAACACTTGAATCCGAGAAAGAGAGAAACGAACGTTTCGCTTTCTATCTGGTCAGGTGGTATCGTGGTGTAGAATGCGAGCAGTCCTTTTTTGAAAGCTTTTGACGGCATTTCAGTGTCCTTGAATGACGCCTTAAATACGTGAGAGAGTTCCTCTCCGTTTTCTTTTTAAAATTTTATTATTTCTTCTATTTTGGCCAAAACTTGTTTTTTTTCTATCTCTGCTTTGATTTCATCTGCTGAATATTCACCTACCCACGCGTCAAGTCTTCTGCAGATTACTGACCTTTTGATGCGACCTTGGCAACTATCCTAATTTTCTTTTATTTTTTTGGAGCATTTTCGCTTATTAGGTTGTCGTGGTCCTTTTCCGCATCACACAGTGCTACCTAGCTATTGTACTGGTCTTTTCGTCGTAGGACAACCACTCCTATTTCGGCGAAAATAGTTTAGAGTTTTTTTTTCTGGTCTGGCTTTGTGCGCCCTTCGAGAACCCTAAGTGGGTCCCTCTTTGCTCTGTCGGAGTTATCCATTGAGCCCAGGGGCGGCCTTTCCTTCAGTATTGGATGTTCTTCTAATAGATATTTTCCTTTAATTTCGTACCTGTATTTATATATTTCCAGGAGAAAAAATTATGTTATTTATATTTATTTTCGAGAGAGAATTTTTCCCTGCCTCTTTGGGAACTACTTGTGCTCGGATTAGGGTTGCTGCCTTAGATGAGTTAATGGGATGATGATTGATGACTGAACCTGGGTGGTATCCTCCGAGGGGTAAAGCATGGCAGACTTTTGGGTGGACAGTGATCGAATCAACTCCCACCGCCTGGGGTGCCTCCCCTTCGCTCGGTGTTTTCAATATTCTACATTGCGTCCAACTTACGTAGAGACGGTTTCATCTCCCTCTATGGTTCTGACCGGGCTCCCCTGGAGGTTCTTTTGGAACACCCCTGGACTTGCAGTAGGATATGCCTCAAACCTGCTTTCCTCGGAGCCTCAAATTATGCGTTTGCTCATTGCAGGGTGTAGTTTGAACTAAGCGGTAATGATAGACAGCTTCCCGATCCGGATGAGATTCCCCCGAGGCAGGGGAGGGTGTTGAAACTATACAGACCTTCTAAAATATGATGGCTGGATGAAGTGTATTATTCTTTGTTTTAGGAGGGGGGGGGGAGTGAGTGAGGTGGATAAATAAGAGATGAGAAAAGGCAGAAAAGAAATAAGGATCAATTCGTTGGCGGAGTCGACGTGGACTTCGAATGAAGTTTCCCTGAGAATGGGATGCTTGAGCGAGAAGATTCCTTCAGTGTATAATTCTTCTCGAAGAATATAATTCTAATAGCGTTGAAGAGCGCGATCAGGCAGAGTATCCGAGCTTCAAAGAGTACGTGCGTGCTTTGCGGAGACGAGGAGTCTGAATTTCAACCGTGTTTGACCGTTATTAATTCTCTTAAGATTAGAACGCCGACTCAAATTTTTGTCCATAAGCGCCCAAGGGGTCAAAATGACCCATTGTCAAGTTTTTCAAATAATAATTAATGATTTAATTAAGTATATGTTTATTTGATTCAACCAAAGGAAATAAATATATTTTTATCCCCCAAAATATTTTTTTCGGAATAACATAAATGAAAAAATAACTGAGATTTGAAAACCATTTTTTTGTAAAATTGCTATGAAATAAGTTATATCTAACATGCAAACCATGTTTTATTATTATATTAATTGGTAAAGAGTACACACATACTTTACTTTTGCAATAGACTTCCAGCACAGCATCTTTTTGCATTTTGTGCATTTTAATTTATTCTTATCCTCCTTACATTGTTGACGAACTTGACACTTTCGGCGACAATTACTGGCTGTTTCTACTTCCTCTAAATGAGAAACATTGCACTAATCTGACAGCTGCTTTGTAGATCGGTTATTTTTACATAATCTTCCCTAAGTTCTTCCACCAGCTTTTGCATAATCTTCTTATGTGCAATCTTTTGGCTAGTAACAGCTCTATATGCGATTACAGCATTGATACATGCCATATCATGAACGTTGTAAAAAGTGTAGATTGGCCACATCTTTGACGATGCCTTGACTGAGTATTTTTGCGCAATTTGATCTAGAACGTCTACGCCACATTTAGTCTTATTGTAATAAGACACTGTTTCAGGTATTTTCTTCTCATTGCTCTCAATTCTTACATTCGTATGGATACTACTTATTAGCAGAACATTTTCGTTTTTCTTCCTCTGATATACTGTAAGAGATATATCACCGCGTTATAGAACTGAGGTCTCATATAGGGGCTAGTGAGTGTTTTTGACTGAATCTGGAATTTCTCTTTTTGCCTTATTCATTCTTCCAACAAAGCTAGTACCTTTTTTTCTGAAGAGTCCTTGCTAAATTCCCGGATGTAAAGAAGTTATCAGTTTTCACATTTCTTCCAGTATTTAGATATGGCTCCATGAGTTTTAATAAGACGTACTCCGAAAGACGTATGCTTTCGGGACGAAATTCATCCTTGCCTAAATAGGGGGAGCCATTTAGCATGTATTTCGATTCACTATCAACAGCAAGTCAAAATCTTTTGCCCTTATTTGTCTGTCTTTGATGATATGAAGTGTGTAAATGGGCATCTAGCTTTGCTTGGTAAAAGTTGCTCATCGATCGTTATATTAGATAATGGCTTATTTCACATGGAGCAGTAATTATGAATTTATTCCATGTATCAGAAAAAAGGACAAATTTATCCGCTTGCAAGCATTTTAATCTTGTGGAATTAATAAAATCTAAGAAATCACATAATTTTACAGAAGCAATTACGAGACATGGTTTGTCGGCAAAATGGGAGGCACCAGGGTTCAGATCATAGAGAGTGAAGATTGATATTTCGTGAGCTGCTAACTCCACGTGCATATAAAATTGCAATAAAGGCATGTAGTTCAGAATTACACGTTCAGCTTCCGCTTCGGTACATTTATTTATGAGAAGGAGCATAGAATCATCAATAAAGAGCTTCCAAGCCGATGCAACACTATTACCATCGATGTTCCTCTTGGCACGTGGTATTGAGCCTGGTATTTCTTTCAGTACATTGTTGTGAGGATACATACTTTGTGTAACATTATCTGAGCTGCCACATTCCGACACGGTCCCGTAACGAGCTATTTTTTGATTATTTTCTTATTCTAAGTCACCTGTATGAGTACGTACTCGTTTTACCGTTGCATCACCTTGAAGTTTCCCTTTCTGTTTTCCCAAATTCAGATTGTTTTCTAAAAATATACATATTAGTATATATTAGTCCAGGGTATATGTAAAATACATAGATGCAAATGAATAAATATTATTTCCTATAACAAATTTGTATATGATTGGAGTGTGAATTTTAAATCCAAAACAAAAGGGGTAAAAAAAAGGAGGCTTACTAATATATATATATATATATATATATATATATATATATATACGAGGGGTGGTCAATAAGTTTTGCAATTCGGATAAAAGGAAATGAGATATGAAGAAAAGTGTTTTATTATTTTTTAAGATAACTTCCCTCGACTTGAATGCACTTGCGCCACTTGTCCCTGAGGTATCGAATTACCGACAACCAGAAATCTCCCGACTGCTGTTCAATCCACTTCTGGATGGCAAGCTAGACATCTTTATCGGCCCCAAACCGGCGTCCACGCAGTGCAGCTTTAAGCTGGTGGAATAAAAAGTAGTTGCTAGGGGCCAGATCTAGAGTGTAGGAGGAATGGTAAAGCTCCTCGAATCGGCACTCGCGCAAGGTAGCTTGTGCACCTCTGGCATTGTAAGCAGGGGTATTGTCATGAAGGAGTAGGACACCTCGTGTCAACTTGCCGCGCCGCTTCTGACGAATGCACTACTTGAACCCAGCCAGTTCCTCGGCGTAATATTGGCCTGTGAAATTCCTTCCACGAGGCGCATAGTCTATCATTAACACCCTCTCAGAATCCAAAGAGATGGTGACCATGATCTGCCTAGCTGAGGGTTGAATCCGGAACTTGATGGGGGTCGGAGAGCCTCTGTGCTTCCAGGCTATGCTTTCGAACTTGGTATCGGGATCTCAATAATGGACACACGTTTCATCATCTGTCACTATGCGTGACTCGAATCCCGCCAGGTATTGGTTGTACATGAAAAGCAGCTCCTCCGAACTAGGGACCCAACGGACAGAGACCTTGGTCATGGCCAAATTGTCGTGAATGATGTTGATAACACTTCCATGTGATGATCCATGTTCTCGCTCGATTTCCTCGACCTTCACCCGTAGATTTACGAGGATCATCCTCTCTACACAAGCTACATTGTGCTTGTTGGTCACGTCTAACGGGCGTACTGGACAGAGATCATCTTTAAGGGACTCACAACCATGGCGAAACTCCCTATTCCAGCGAGCAATTGTTGCATAGAAAGGCGCGGTGTCGGTGTACACTGCAACCATGCGTTCATAGATCTCTTTTGCATTCGTGCCTTCCTTGGTAAAAAATTTGATCAATTGGCAGGGCTCAACCTTCTTCATTGTTGAAAAAGTTGTGACTGACGATCTGCGATCAGCTCTTGCTTCTTAAATAGATGAGGCAGGAGCGTACTGCTGCAAGTTCTGACTTGTTATAACTTGTCTTAACACCCCTACAAACCACCATCCTCCTTTCTCTGTTTTGCCTTACCGATTCGCAAAACTTATTGACCGCCCTTCGTATATATATATATATATATATATATATATATATATATATATATATATATATATACGGTATATATGCATATCAATATGTATTTACCATCAATGTTGCTTGGGTGACAATTGAAGATTCCTGTTCACTATCTGATATTCTTGAAGATTTGAGAATCTAATCTTCAGGCCACAATTCTCCACCATCTGATACATTATCATCAACCCCCTTATGTTTAGACAAAAGTTCACTGTCACAAAGTTTATAACGTCGTAACTTTATGATGAACGATCATTTTATTTTTTTCCAAATACACAGCAACTAAGAAGACACAAAATCCATGATCTCTAATTTGTATGAATTGCGAAACAAAACTGAGCAAGACAACAACTATGTCTATATCAACCCTTTGTGATTTATGTCCTATCATGTTCAAAAAAGGTCTGTACAAGGTAACAGCGAAGATAAATTTTAACATCTGATTCCATCACATATAAAGAAACATAAATACTGAAAAGTTAGATGTTCCAAGAAGGGTCAAAATGACCCCATGGGTGTCGCATATAAAAAGGTGTATTTTTCGTATGACACTATGTGAATAAAAAAAAAATCTAGACAAATTAAATTAGCTTTTAAAATAAATAAAAGTCAAAGAGTGACGGAGGTTGGAAGGAAAAATTTACCATGTGAAGTGGTTTTGAATTTTTAAAGGGGTCAAAAGGACCCCTCTGGGCGTTCTAGTGTTAAATCAATCGTGACGCTGATTGGACAATTATTGCAGCGCTTAATTCTAAAAGCTGATTGGACAATTTCTTAATGCTTAAGTCTGTTATTTCAGAAATGGACATACTATGAAAATTAAATGTGTCTCAACTCTGATTGGTTGAAATTTTTTATAATTATGAGTAGATGGAATGAATATTTACATAGCTTTATTTTATGGTTCACACAAATTTCGCCGAAATTGAACTCAATCTGGAATACTGTGAAACTCGGACCCCGAAAGACTTTAAAAGAATACAGTGTGGAAGATAAGATAGGATAAGAAGTGTCGTACAATACCCCCCTTTATATTCTAAAAAGGCTAAGAGTGCTAATATTGATATCTTAAAGAAGAGAGCCGTTGGAAACACGTAAGGATATAGAGAAACGCACAATAATTCCCCAAATAAACTTATATTTTAACTTTAACCATTGAATACACAAAATTTAAACATTAACCACAGCAATACTCCGAATATCATCATACGCAAGAATTAATTCAATTAGTTTGACCCTCTAAAATTGGTTAATTTGCCTACACACAGCAATATATAAGATTTAGGCTTACAGACTCTACTGGAGTTCAAATACCTCAGGAATGTTATTGTCTCACGACGTGTGCTGCCTGGCCAGATGTAGGTGGGCGGGATCACGAGGTTCTTTTGGCGAGGGTAGCAGCTGGGGGGTCCACACGGTATTAAGTGGGGGGGGGTTCTTCAAGGACGAGAACAATTACGGTGCTTTATGCAGCACCAAGGTAGTCGTGGTCTCTCAGGCGAGAGTGAGTCGAACTTGGTTCTTAAACCAAGTTAACTTGGAGTTCGGGGTGAGCACCGAGTAACGAGCTCGAGGGGGAGCTTTTCTCCTTCGTTACTTAATTCCTCATGGGCGAGGACAGAACTCGGGGTGGGTCTTCTTCGAGGGCGAAGATAACGGAGGGGGGTTTCTCTGGCGAGATGAAGTTAAACTTGAAGGTCGGTTTTGTAACCAGAAACTAGCTCGAGGATGAGCTTCTTCTAAGATCCAGTCTTCCTCAAGGGTGAGGATAAAGGAAGGGGGTTTCTCTGGCGAGAATAAGTTGAACTTGGTTCCTCAACTAAGTTAACTTATGAGTTCGGTGTGGCCACCGAGTAACGGGCTCGAGTAGGAGCCTTTTCCTTCTTCTTTTCCTAATTCCTCAAGGACAAGTAATACCTCTGGTGTTCAAGATGTACTAGGATATGAGGAGTCTTTCTGACGAGAGTAGGTTGATTTTAACAAAGTTAACTTAATGTTTGGTTTGATAACCAGGGACTAGCTCGAGGATGAGCTGCTTCTTAGCCCCTTAAGGTAAGTAGCCCTGCCTCTCTTGCAGGGTACTTTTTGGTCTGGCGAGCCAAGTAATCTACCTTCTTAGTCTCGGTAGCCCGATCTTAATCCAGGAAATTCGTCACCTGGAGACTGACGTATTCTACCAATCCAGTCTAGGTAGTCCGGTCTTAATCCGAGGACTTCGTCACCTGGAGACTGACGTATTCTACCCACATTTTTATCAGTGTTCCTTATTTCTACCTTGTCCCCCCACTTGGGGAGTGGTAAGAGGGGGAGGGGCTTGAGGACGGCGCCAGGAGGGTTCTTATGCCAAACGGTTTTTCTCACCTAAGTCTTACATCGACTCCTCGTCAGCCTTTGAGCTTGGGAAAAATACGAATCCAATTTCTTACTTGGCGTGAAATTGAATCTCACTGTCCTGGGGGATATCTTGCATTTTAACCTTTAGGTCTTTCATAGCGACGAGTGGTGCTGCGCTGCGGTTACGCGCTTGACCCGACGGTGCCTGGGGCTGGATGTCTTTGCGGTAATCGCCTTGTGACTCCACCGCGAGAGAACAGGAGAGTGTCGATTCCCGTACAACAAGTAAACTCAATTAGACAGGACAATCGACAAACACCAACATGGAAAGGAAAAAAACTGACTAAGCATAATTACACTGAACTTCAACAGATGGACAGGGAAATACATTGTTTACATTAATATCTTTAGGGAGACAGACCCAAACCCAATCTTATGAGTGAACATGGACTCGACACAAGAACACAGAAAATGAAAATCCCAATCTACACAAGATTAACAAAATACTGCTTCCATGAAGGTTTGACGGGATGGCGATCGCAATAAAGAGAGACCTCAAGTTAAAGAACCTACCTGAGCTTAAGGAATCCGTTTTAGCTTTAGCAATCCCGACTCTATTCGGGGATCTTGTGGTATCGACAGGGTACCTACCCCCTAGGAGACAGTACTTACCCCTACACAATTTCACACACTCTTTGTTCACCAAAGAAAAGTCTTTTTCGCAAGAAACCTAAACGCTAACTTGGGAGCAACAGGATACAAAAAGACTTACGAACCAGGCCGGAAACTTCAACCTTATTGGATCGAGACAGACTAGAGATAATTGCACCAGACTTTACAAGATTTGTAATTTCGCGCTTAACGACGAGGCCGAACATAATCCTGACCAGCTGCAACTTCTCATTCAACCATCATAGCACTACGGTACCGCCTGTCCCTAGCGATCACATCCCTATAATCAATTATTTAGCTCGCGCACATTTAGATCTAGGTACAGACAAGGAAGTCCTTCGCCCAAGGCAGCTAGGAGATATACTGGGAAATGCTGAGAGAATACTAGCCATCAGAATTGAAGGAGGCAATTCTCGGAGATATAGAAGAAGAGCTAGAGCTATTGTCAGACTCGATCAACAGGGCAGACATGGAGAGCGTCCCGACATCATGCAGAATGCTCCCCAAGCCAAGATGGACAAACGAGATGAAAAATACGGCTATGGAACATAGGGAGCTCTACAATCGGTTAAAATGTACGGGGACGTGCAGGAAATTAGTGGACCGGATGCGTTGCCAACGAAGCTGAGCTAATATGAATAATCACGGAAAAACATAGGGAAATATGGGAACAGCTCATTGACAATATTGAGGAGGAATACAATTCTAATAAATTTTGGAGACAGATAAAGAGATTCAAGGGAACTAAAATAAAGAGGAAAAAGACAGATCGTTCATCAAGGAACGTTTCAGGAAGCACTGGATGGAATTCTTCTCAATAACACCAGAGGACAACAAGACTTCGACTTATAGTTTGAGGGTGAGATCATTGACGAGCTGAATGAAGTTATTGAGCGGACCTACCCGTACCCGCACTTTTCCAAAGAAAGGTAGATGATGGGTCACGGAAGGGCAGTAACTATGCAGGAACTGCTGATGCAATCAAAACCTTGAAAGAAAATGCCCCAGGTTGGTAGAAAAAACAAAAGCACATATAATCAACGCTCCACCGCAAGTACATCAGGGAATGTTGAACGTAATGAACGCAGACATGAACACCAACTACTTTTCAATTCGTTTAAATTTGCAAAGGTTATATTCATCCAGAATGGGAACAGAACTCCCGACCTGCTCCTAAACTACAGGCCAATCTCTCTCCTGAAATTCTCAAGAAAGATCTTCGAAAAAATCGTTGCCAACAGGCTACAGAGCCAGCTAGCAGAGAATGAAGCGCTGAATCACCATTAGCACGGATTCCGTAGAGGAATAAGAACCAACACCGAGCTCGTATGACTCTCGGAAAAGCTAGCCAAATCCAGGGTGGAGGGAAAATACGTCGAGGTAGTCTTCATAGACGTACAAAAGGCTTTTGAGAAGGTTGGGCTGAGGGGACTGCAATTTAAGATCGTAAGCCTTCAGCTAAACCCAGTCATTGAAATGATCATCTGCAATTATATGATGGAAATAAAAGCGCAGATACAGATCGAGGGCCAAAAGGGACTGGAATTTAGCCTCGATGTGGGGTGCCACAAGATAACTGGCTCAGCCCTTTATTCTATAACATCCTTACTATAGACCCTCCATCACAAATCAATGATGACGCGATATATCTGCAATACTCAGATGAAATCACGCAGATTGTACAGAGCACTTACAAGAACGACCAATTGCAAGCTGCAGAGACGGCGGCGGAGGTTGAAAACATAGACTCGTACGAGCGTAATTGAAAGATAAAGACGAAGGTCCCTAAACCCAGTCATTGAAATGATCCTCTGCAATCATGTGATGTAAAGAAGAGCGCAGATAAAGATTGAGGGCCAAAAGGAACCGCAATTTAGCCTCGAGGCTGGTGTTCCAAAAGATATCTGCTTCAGCCGTCTAATCTAGAACATCTTCACTATAGACCTTCCATCACAAATCAAGGATGACGCGATATATCTGCAATACTCAGATGAAATCACGCAGATTGTACAGAGCACTAACAAGAACAACCTAGTGCAAGCTGAAGAGAAGGCGGTGGACATCAAAAACATAGACTCGTACGAGCGTAAATTGAAGATAAAGAAGAAGGTCCTAAAGTTCGTCATTATCCCTATGAACCGCACGATACAGGACGACATTTATGTTAGCGATCTAAACCACCAGTACTCTCTGGATGGCACAGTACTCGGGCTCAAGCTTACCGTCCGGGGGTATAAGCATATCATGTTGTAAACCGGATCAACTTAGTAAAGGTGGAATTTGTGAAACTGTTCCCCTTCAGCAAACTGAGCAGGAGTCACTTAAGGAAACTCTACCTTTGCTACGTTACACCCAAGCTTTATACCCAGCGATAGTCACTCACAACTCGGAGATCAAGATGCTGAGATCAATGCATCAGTTAGAAAATAAAGCCTCCTTGATTATTAAATAAACAAGAAAACGGGATTGTATACCACAGAGAACACTACACAGAATATCTGGACTAGAACCAATTAACACTATTACAATCGCAGGCGAAGAAGACATGGGACAAAGTCGAAGCTGAAACACCTCCGAGGCTGGACCTGGACTTAGACATTGACATGACAAGACTAAAACGGAAAATCACACGATGGACTAACTTCCCAAGTGGCAGGCGTACTTCTGCTGAGGAATTGACAGAGAGATTTAAATAGATTATATTTTTTTGTATTGTTTCACCCTAAATATCAATAGAAACATCGTACTTATGAAAGTACGCACCAACAAAAACACTTAAAAATAACAACTTATGACTTAAATCCTTAAGATATATATAGAGTTAATATATAGATGTTAACCTGTCTTAAATTACTTATGTTGCTACTTTTCAAGTGGTACTTGAGAATGTAATTAATTCAGCTACAAGTTTGTTTATATAATATAAATCAAACGTATCTGTAAATGTAGGTTTAAATGTATATACGGAATCAAAAGTAAAAAGATTGTGTATGCATGAATTTGTATGAAAGTATATATTTGATGTATAGAAGTATACACACACAAAATGTATATATATATGCAAGTAGTAAAGTTTGAATAAATATATATGTTTAAGAAAATAAAAAAGATATAAAGTAAAAGTGTAAGAAAGAAAAAATAAATAAACAATAGAATATACTCGTATATAAACAGAGTTTATCAAAACGCAAGAATTGTTAAATAATAAAGATATAAAAGCATTAAAAGAACAAAGCAAAACAAAAATGGAAGAGATCTTCCAATGACTAGGGCAAAATAACAAAGGTGTGTTTTCACCGAACTATTTTTTCCACTATCCATTTCTAAATCGAATTCACCGCTTTGTCGTCTTCTCGCTGAATCACTCACGCTTGGTAAAGCAATCACCGATAGCATCACCGCCCTTTCCTTCGAAGAGAATTTTCGCCGCCGAGGTTGGAAGTTTAAATACGAAGGAAGTTATGCAGAACTACATCTGAAAATCTGGAAGAAAATCCACACTCGTTAAAAGAAGATTTCAAAATAGAAGAACATCTCAACCTCACCCCCATCCTCATTTTCATTTTAATTTCATATATTGTCTCTTACACCTTTTCTCTACAACACCTAAAATCTTTCCATTCGGGAGGTACGAAAAAAAAGAGAGTTAATAAATTTCATTAGGCGCATCATACTCATCATGACTCCCTAATTTCTTACCCCTTACCATAACCTGTGCGCTATGCCTTGACTAGTGGACGTTGTCATTTCAACCTCGTCTCAACTATGCAGTGCACTTGTATTTGTATAATTGGGGGTACGGGAAGAGGAAGGTCTGAGGAATAGCCCGCTGCCAGATACTCGTTTTAGAGGAGCCCCGGAAAATGGGCCTGGTTGCAACCTTCGCAGGGCAACTTAATCACTCCGCCTCTAAAGTGCCACCAGAATCGCTGAGAGACATACAACTGTCTCAGCGTATGTCGGATGCAACCGCGTAGTTGATTCCACGCTAACTAACAAAAGTTAGCGCTGGCTGATTCCACGTTAACCAACGAAAAGTCCGTTACATTTTACCCCTTAAGAAGATCCCATTGGATCCACCATTTCATCCATCATCTTCTCATTCTTGACAGCTAAACTTGGGAAGGCGGTGTTAAAAGGAAGGGGGAGGGTCCAAAACACCACACCAACATGGATAACAATATGGAATATAGAAGACTCACTGAGAACCAAACCCGGAACACAGAAACCCGAAAGACAAGTAATAATAAGGACTCTTTACACTGCAGTGAAGATTACCCTTATTAAATTATTAGAGGTCCCCAACGCTTACGTTGCCTTGTGTCATAAACAGAATGACATAGAACGCCTGGTGGCACCTGGCGGAATAAGGGCTCTAGGTCAGATCAGACTTGCACCAAAACTGCCACCACAACTCTTGGCAAACCGCTCCTTCGTCTGTCGAAAGTTAGACCTCTATGTCGGATCCCACGCAAAAGAAAAACTGAAAGAGGAGATCGAAAGGGAAAAATCAACATCTGAAAATTGCAGAAATCATCAAATTCGGACACCACACGCACGTGTTCAAAGTGATTTGCGTCTCGGTGGAGATGGCAAATAAGGCAACCAACAACGGGATTCTAGCCTTTGCAATGAGGTTACCCCCTGAAAATATGGAAAAATAAAGATTTGTGAACGTACAAACATGCTTCCAATGCTATGCCATTGAGGAGCTCGTGACAAAACACTGCCCAAATAAGGACAAAATAGTATGCTTAGAATACGGAGGTAAGAATCACACATTCAGGGAATACACAGAGAATAAAAAGAGATGCGTTAACTGCCAATGTCTACATAGGACAATGGGGGTGAATTGCCTAAAGAAAAATAAAATAATAAACAAGAAATAACAAGAGCAGAAAAATAAAAGGAATTAAAGAATAATCAGACATACACCAGCGTAGCAAAAGCTACGGTAAAAGAAATTAAGGAAACACAGGAGCCTAAAATCAATATCGATGTTAATGAAGGAACGGCTGCACATTCTAGAATGTATTATGTGCGTTCACGTGAAAAACATTGCCCAACCAGGAACCATCTCACACTCGCTCAATCTTCTCTTAGATAAAAACGGATTATAGAAGATGTGTTTCCCACCGAACCCCCTTCGGCTCTCGTATATGGGGTAACAGCGAGAAAAAATCTTCAAATAAAAGATATGCTTGACATAGAAGCAAAGATGGGAGAAAACAAAGGAAAAATCGAAACCGAAGAACCCAATGAAGAAGAAAAAGAAACGGAAACTCGAGAGAATAACAAAAAGAGGAAGAGAAGAGGCATAAGAAAACAAAAAACACCCAATTAAAAAGAATCAAACCGAATGGGACACACAAATTGACACGGAAAGCGAAACGGAGAGAGAAGAAGGCTGTTGTAACGAAGCAAGAGACTTTAAGCTTAAGATCTTCCTAAACGAGGCCTATCCCCTACCCAAAGGTACTAAACTGAAGGATATAAATAAAACTATCGTAAAAGGTGACTGCAAATGAAACTAGATGACAGAGCATGATGAAAGGATTATCTAAATCTACTAGAAGAAAACAAAATAAGGATCTTCCCCAACGACGTTAAATTATCAAGAAGAATCCTTTCGAGAAAATATCAAACGGCAAATGGAAACATTCCAAATCAAAGAATTAAGAAGAAAAAAAAATAATGGCATAAATGATACCGAGACAATTAAACTGAAAATACTTCATTTAAATACCTCACGGAAGGAAATCAAGAGAAGAAAATAATCAGGAGCCCAAAAAAGGTCTAGAAATAGAGAAGATGAATTATGACCCTAAAATCTTCCCCAGCAGTAGGCCCCGCCTGCGACGTGAGGAAGACCCAATAATAACAACAAAATTAGCCGAATAAACAAGACCTACCAAGAAGGCATGAAGGCTTGAAATCAAAGAACAAAGACATTTAATTATACAAGACAAAGAAATTTAGAACAACCCAACCTAAACATATAAAGTAAATAAATAGAGTATAAAAATCGAAATTGAATTTGAATTAGAAGAACGTTACCGCATGATACCCCAAGCAAAATCAGCAATATGATATAGGAAATAAAAAGGAAAACGAATAAAAACTTAGAAGCAACTATTACAACACAAACCCAAATCCAATTAGAAGAGCAGAAGATAGAACAACGTAAGAAAAAAGATATCAGCCAGTAACCTGGCAATTATTAAACTACACACAATTATCACACAAACACACATTTCACACTCGCGCCCCCCCTAAAAAACTCTCATGCTATCTACTCCTCTCATCCCCACACTTTTCTCACCAAATATTCACACAAATCGTTCCGAGTCCCATTAGGAACGCTGGAGTTCAAGCAAGAGCGAAAGCTTCCGAGATGGACATCATCGACCGTTATGAGAAAATGTGTAAAATCAAGACTGACAGCCAGAAATTTGAGATAATTCCGATGAACCACAGGAAAATAGACGACGTCCTCGTTTAGGATGAAATTTAAACGTAACCTAACGAGAGAAAGGTCCTGGGCTTGCGTCTTTCCAAAATAGAATATAAGGCCCACATAAAGAAAAGAGTCTCCTTAGCAAATTAAGGGCTGAAGAAACTTTACAGATTCGGAAGCCTCAACGTGCCGAACAAATTTAAACTCTACACTTTCATGGTACGTTCTGTCCGGGTGTACCCTGCAGTAGCAAGATGGCAAGTAGTACCTCTCATAGGACGATGCAAAGGGTGCAGAATAAAACCACACTGCTCATTGACGGCACAAGTAAGATCAATCGTATTAGCCAGACAGTCGTACATGAAAGATTGGTATTCAAGCAAATTAATATGGAGATCTAGAGACTAGGCAGAAAAACATCGGATAAGGTGGAGGAAGAAATACTCCTAAAAATCAACAATAATGTTGAAATACCTCAACGCAGACAACACAAAGTAGAGAGAAGAAATAAGACTGATCTATACCTAAGAAAATAAACCCCCAAAATAGTTTAATAAAAAAGAGATGGTAAATATAAACAACAACAGATAATAAGGAAAATTAAAAAGAGGCAAAGTACCCAAGTTATCATGACGCAAAAATGAAATAAAACAAACAAACAACAAAATTTAATAATCATTAATAAAAAGAGGCGAAGTGCCCAAGTTAAATTATAAATAAAATAAATTTAACAACCAAAGTTAAAAGCATAGATAAAAAGAAACCATATGCCCAAATGTAATTTAAAATTAAAATAAGCAAGAGAATAATAAAAACAGCAAACATAAGAAACTTTAGTAAATAATAAAAAAACATAGGTAAAAAGAGACAAGTGCCCAAATTAATATTTAAACTAATTTAAGATAAACGATAAAGGAAAAACGAATATAGAAAGCTTAAATAAAAGAGGCGAAATGCCCAACGCCAAAATCACAAACAACAACACAAAATACGAAGAGACAACATACCAGTTAGCAAAATATTACATAAAAAGGCTTGAAAGCTACGACGGAGAAACCAACTTATGAGTTAGTAAAATATTACATAAAAGGCTTGAAAGCTACGACGGAGAAACCAACTTATGAGTTAGTAAAATATTACATAAAAGGCTTGAAAGCTACGACAGGGAAAACAACTTATGAGTTAGTAAAATATTACATTAAAGGCTTGAAAGCTACGACGGAGAAACCAACTTATGAGTTAGTAAAATATTACATAAAAGGCTTGAAAGCTACGACGGAGAAACCAACTTATGAGTTAGTAAAATATTTGAACATGAGGAAGAATATGACGGTCAAGGTCGGTCAGAAAAACTATAGAAGGATAAGACGTAAAAAAAAATTAAGGCTAAAAAAGAAAGAAATGCTAGTGATGCCCTCAACACAAGGCAAATCTAGTAAACATTTTCGCACCTATGAAAAGCTATCACACATTTCATCACTTTCATTAACTTGAACTTGTTTAGTGTGAGTAGTAGCAGTCATTATTCAAGAAGAAAGAAGAAGTTATCCTTGTTGTTCGCCTTTACGAGACGTGTTCCTGTTATTTACGGTTAAATAAAGAATCCAACTGAATATTTGCCTTTACCCTAAAGAACCTCGTTTGATCCCTTAACCCAACCTGCAACACGAGAAGAGCTCCCCTTTTTGGACTTGAAATAAAAGGGGCATCTAACGTACGAATAGCAATACATATACCTCGAAGCAAGGTTGACACCCAAGATTTACATGGCTGTGTGTATCGAATGCATGTGCTCTATGTACGAGCTTCGTCGTGGTTGATTATAATACTTAATGGCGATCTGCATTCTTCGTCTGCTTTGCGATACTACATTCGTTTGTTACATCATTCTCCATTCTTTTCGCCTATAATTTAATCGTGATTTTTCTTAATATCTTACTTGCATTTTCTCCTTCTCTCATTGAGTTTTGCTCATAACTCACCTATTTCTCCTTCAACTATTCGGCCACTGCCATCTCATCTAATACCTTTACCGATCCTCTTCCCTCATCCCATCGTCCTTATCCTTTACCTTTCGGCAGAGACGAGTCCGAATAAGCTTAAAACGTGGGTTTGTAAGCACTATTTTAGGAGTTCTGCCGCTGAATGTTCCAATCGTTATAACTTTGGATATCCAAAACAAATGTTGAATAATTTTCATAAGAAGTTTTAATTACCTATAAAATTCAATGTTATAGATAGCATAAAATTTTAAGGGAAATTCGTGAATGGCATTTCTTATGACAACAGGAACCTGTAATATATAAGAAAGTAGGGGAAGAGAGGCATAAAGTAATATATATCGCTATAGAATAACGATGGAAAATTAAAAAAAATATATATATATATATATATATATATATATATATATAATTATTTACACGGTAAATGTTGGGACAATGTTTATTGAATGCAATTTATAATATAGCCATCGAGTTTATCCAAGCCAAGACTTAGATTTAAATTAGGGAATTTACTGATGAATGTCGATTCAATAATATTAGAAACAATACTATATTACCATGACAAATGATATTAGCTGAGTTTCAGTCCATGTTATGATTAAGTTGTGACATATATATATATATATATATATATATATATATATATATATATATATATATATATATATATATATATATATATATGTATATATATATATATATATATATATATATATATATATATATATATATATATATATATGTATATATATATATATATATATATATATATATATATATATATATATATATATATATATATATATATATATGTATATATATATATATATATATATATATATATATATATATATATATATATATATATATATATATATAAAATGATTTGCCTTCTTTTCCACTTCAGAAAAATATATTTGAGCTGTTATTCATTTTGTAAAGAGCATACTAAATCAAAAGGTTATTTTGAGAATTGGGCTATAGGCATAGGATATCATCATCATCAATGTAACGAAACCAAATAATAGACAAATCAACAATTAAAGGGAAGCAAACAGTTTAAAAAATTCCATATTCAAGTTCAATAAAAAAAGATAAGCAGTTAGCCATAGCTTGACCAAATTTTGACCAAAATATTTACCATTTTCCTAAAATACAATCTTTAGTACAGAGTAAAGCAATTTCTAATAATAAATTAGGAGGCAAAGGTAATTCAACGTTGCATAATTATTTTTGAGAAAATGAAAAACGGAACAAACATCCAAGCTACTAAGAGTTAAGTTTGAAGAGTTAGAGACAGCTTTAAATTATTCTATTATGTTAGAACTATTAACTATATGGTTATCAGAGATACATCATACAAGAGAGGTAAGGTACGTCGTTAACTATTTAGAGAAAACCTATGAAACAGAACTCACAATAGGGCGTAAAGGTTGAGACGCATTCATGGATTTAAATTTAGGAATTATGTCGGAATGTTTTATAAAGTAGAACGCAGGTTTTATGTAATTTAATATTTACTTGTTCTAAAGCAAAATCTAAGAGCAGAGATTGAAGTTATATCTATTTGTTCTAAAGAAGGGTTATGCACTGTATCAGGGCGAGAGTTCTTTATCCAGGCACTTGATTTAGCTTAAACTTTTCCAAACCTCCTCGACCGTTCAGTATATCTATTGCTAAGAGTTTTATTGATTTAGAAAAAAATAACAATATTTCCATTGAGTATATTTCTATTGCTAAAGGTTTCGTGTACCATTGTTTATATAATTATTCGCCTAAGCTGTAAGAAGACTAAATCAAACCTGTAGACAGACCAAGTTGGGGCAATTTGTACTCTGTGCAAACGACTTAAAAGTATTTCATTATATATCCCTATTATGCAATGCTAAATGTGTGAATTAAGTCGAGCCTAACCATGCTTCCTCGGAGCAATGTAGCTCGCATCCTTTTGAGAAAGAGGTCAAAGCCATTCAGTTTGAAGTCCGACTCTCTATTTGCGGAAGTTAACGAGTTGGTCATGTGGTGGTCTGAGATAACTCGGAAATCACATTTCTGCCAATTTAAAATGAACTCTGTGATTTTGGCCCCCTCCTAGCTTAAAAGTACCGTCGCTTTCGCCACAATTCTGAAACATTCCTCGAGTTCTACCATTACCTTACGCTGTGCAAGGAGAGTTGGTCTCTCCACTAGCTCACTTATCACTTTAGCTAAACCATGTTTACCTCCCTATCCTGGAAGGCGAAAAGGCCGCGCACCTCTACCGAATCGTTAGGCTTACGTTCAAACAAAGGAAATAGAGTTGATGTTTTAAACCGAGCTGATTACTACATTCAACAATTAGCCTTGAAATTTTGTCACCCAACATTTAGTTTAAAAAAATAGATGAATCTGAAAGTAAATTAATATTACCTTAGAAGATTTAGTTAACAGATTTCGATCAAACTCAAATCTTTATGAACTATTTATGAAGAGAAGAATAGCGAACTACATATTTTCATCTCGTTCTGTTCTTGCCAAACTCTATTATCCACCCAAGATAGATAAAACAAGCCTTGCACTGAGACCAATCTGAGCTTTGAATTTTATTCTCACAATTAATTAGCCAACTTTATAATTTCTAACTATCAGAATTTCCAAAAAGAACTTCCACAGTAATTTATCTTTCCAAAAAGGTTTGTAAGCTTAGATGTATAATCATTATTTACTGTCATGATATGACCAAGTGTACGCGGTTATACCCACAATGGCCTACTGGCCGACCAAAATTAAGGCTCCACCTGGCGATGCTTCTAAGAGTGCTTTAAATATTCAGTTGCTTGCTAGGCCAAGGATTACTCAAACACGGCTGCAAAAATATATATTAATAGAACTAAAGATTACATATACTCTATAGGAAAAGTTAAATGGCAATGGAATTAAATATTGAGGGTTCACTGCTAAGATGATTAACATAATCATTTAAGTTTGAACCGAGGGATAATTAATTTAGTAATAATTTTACAATTATGCAAGTTCTAGAGCAATAGGGATCTTTGAGGTTCAACGTGGTAAAGGTGGTAGGAGTGTGATGAAGCGGGGTTTAAATCCCTTTTACCCTGATGTGCGGCGAGTAGGACCAGGTAGGTAAATCCGAACTTGAACTTGTGAGCGTCTCGCTGGACGCTCAATTAAACTACAGTTAACTTAGGTTGGGGGCCTTATATGCTTAAGAGGTAAACGGAGGGTGCTTCGGGGATAGCTTTTCCGATCCTTAAAATCCGAAGACGTGCTGAGAAGGGTTGAAGCGGGCCTTACTATTTCCATGAACAACACTGAGTGACGACTAGCTCTTCGACAATCAATCAATTCTTCTCTGGACAAGAATGTAGTCGATACCCTCTTGACTAACGAAGACGTTACAGCTAACCTACAGGACGGAAGCTGCAGACACAACCTGCATGTGAACTCCTAAGTCTCGAATATATACTCTGAAATTAACTAGACGGGGAGAGAGCTTCAACGCCAACAGACTTCCTTAATTACCTTGGGTCGTGATAAGGTTCCATAGCCCGACGTCGCAATGCCATCTTAATGGTCTTTCCATTGTGCTAATTTTTGCAGTATATAGAGTAAACAATTTTAGAGCCATCAACAGAGAACTGGGAAGGCCAGGGGCGGGGAGCATAATTCCTTCTCTCTCTCCTTATTCTTTCACATTTACGAATGGTCCAGTCCAAACTATTGAAATTACTCCAATTGAACTCCACTGTTCCTAGTCTTCTCAAGGATTACCAACACAATCTTTATGCAACTTTTACTGTTAGTATCTAATGATACCCTCTCTAAATTTAATACTAAACTTATAAACAGATTGATAGTGTCACTATAGGATTTCCTTTGTTCCCTTATTGGCCGAAGTTTTCCAAACCTATTTTGAAGATATTTTTTTTCAATCAATTTCATCTCGACATTCGACTTATCTTCTATAGTAGTTTTGTTAAGGATTCGATCGTTATTTTCCATAACGCAACGCAGGCTGAAATGTTTTTTTTAACGCTTTTTAATTCGAATTACTCAAATATAATTAATATCATGATATTATGAATAAACCTTTGTTAGGCATGTTGACCCTGACCAGTCTTTAGCCAGTCATTAATCTTGATCCGTTATCCCAACCGACCTACCAGGATTTGTTTGAAGGATTTGTTTCTTGTTTCCTTAAAAGAGGAAGAGAATGGGTATCTCATCCTAATTAGTGATAGCGGCCAGAGCCATCCAAAAGTATTCCAGTAGTGCTGTTCTTTTGTTTCGGTCAATGAGGGGAGGAGTCGCAAATCTTTGATTTACCGTCATGGATAATTCTATTAAGAATTCCAACATACATATATCAACATCTCTAATCAAAACGCTACTAAACTAAAGAATCCGAAACAGATATTCAGGCCAGCCTGCTGGTCACGCAATAGCAACATAAATATATTCTAACCAATTATTTTTTATGGAACTCTGAGAAAAACTTCAATCAATGGCCAGAGAAATCCAACCGAAGTTCTCACTCAACCAGTCACAAACAGAAACAACGCTATAAGCATAAAAATGAAACCATCACAAAAATTTCTTGACCTCTCCGCCTGAAGTGAACGCGAAATCACTACGGAAGATAAAAACGTTCACAACATGATATAAAAAGACAATAAATACCTCAAAATATGAATTTAATATACAAAAAATGGGGGCAATTGATATATATATATATATATATATATATATATATATATATATATATATATATATATACAAACAAGGAACAAATTACTTATGGTGGTGTGGTGATCTAAGCTTCATGTAACCTTATATGTATAATTGTTTACTTATATTGTTTATCTTTTATTTTTAGACTCTATTGAGGTTTTGTTAGTTGAATAAAGCCTAGAAAAAGGTATTGATGCTTCATTATGATTACCACAATTTATTCAACTGACAATCCCGCCAGTGCCGATCCAAAGGCTATACTAGTGCTTTAAATAAATAGTGGGAGCCCTATTATAGCCTAATGAAAATAAAAAAAACAAGCAGCGTCTGATCTATAGATGGATAAATTCCTAAGACCTGAACGCCTGGATATATCCTTCAACTAGCCTACTACTCAACGAGAATGGAATAACTAGAATCGTACTTTCTCTGCATTCCTGGAATCCATCGCAAGCCTTAATTTTAACAGGCGTGAAACATTGATTAATTTTGTCTTTCCAACCGTATGTGGTTACATTACAGTGTACTACCTATGATTCAGCTATAGATCTTCTCAAAGACCTCTATGTCAAACCCAAAAATGAAGTGTTTACGAGACATTTATTGGCTACTCGTAGGCAGCATGAAGGGGAGACAATAAATAGATGAGTATCTACAACAGCTTCAGGTGCTTAGCAAGGATTGCAAATTTAAGGCTGCTACTGCTTCACAGAATCGGGATAACTACATACGAGATTCTTTCAGCAATCGCTTGCTTTATCATACAATCAGGCAACGATTGCTTGATAAGAAAGCTTTGGAACTAAGTACGGCTGTTGATGAAGCCAGGGCACTCGATGTTGCACAGAAGAGCTTAGAGTCTTATTCTCATTATACTGTCTCTGGTGTAAGTGCTGCTGTGAAATCCGAGCCTGCTTGCACCGAAGATGAGACCTGTGTTGCAACAACATCTGAAATTGCTTATTTTGCTGAAAGGACCTATCCTGCTGCTAATTTAAAGTCCCGATGTTATTTTTGTGGTGGTCCCCGTCACAATCGTGGATAGTGCCCTGCAAGAAACGTCACTTGTCATAAGTGTAATAAGCAGGGGCACTTTGCTAAGGTGTGCCGGCCTACTACATTTTCTACTTCTGCATCCACTCAGTCTTCTACACTGGCCGTAATCTCTGCTTCTTCCCGTGGACTACCACGGAGAGCTACTAGGTATGCTTTTTTTGGTAATAATAAAGCGACCGCTCTTATCGACACAGGGAGCTCTGAATCTTTTATCTCACATAGCTTTTTCAAGAAGCACAAGTTGAAGTTTGCTCCAGCGCCTGGAAGCGTATCTAGGGCCTCTTTATCACTCACATCACCTGTGAAGGGACGCTACACAGTTGAAATCAATTTGAACGGTGAGTCCTAATACAATACAAGGCTTTCTGTGCAGCCAGACTTGTTCTGTGATGTCATTCTTGGTCAAGACTTTATAAGCCAGCAATCTAGTGTTACTGTGGACTTTGGTGGATCCAAGAAAGATCTAAATATCTCCAACCCTGCCACTTGCAGTGTACTTTCTGCTTTGGTGGATACAGGTGGTCTCTTTTCAAGTCTTGTTCCGCATTGCAAACCCTTTGCAACAAAATTTCGGATGCCTAGGGATGATGAGAAGAAATTTATAAGGTCTGAAATTAACAAGATGCTACATGATGGTGTTATTGATGAGAGCACATATCCATTGAGAGCTCAAGTTCTTGTTGTGTCGAATGAGCGCCCCGAAAGAGATTAGTTGTTGACTATGGACAGACCATTAATAGATTAACTGGTTTGAATGCGTATACTCTTCCAAGAATAGACGACCTTGTCACGGAACTATGTCATTACAAGTAGTATAGTTCAGTACACCATAAAAGTGCTTATCACCAGATACATATTCGAGAAGAGGACAAGCAATGTATTACTTTTGAAGGGAATGTCAAGCTATATCAATTTTGCAGAGGGCCATTCTTGGTTACGAACGTCATTGCTTGCTTCCAAAGGACTATTAGCAACCTCATCAATCAACACCATCTGCATGGAACTTATGCTTATTTGCACAATAATGTCGTGGCAGGGAAAACCCAGCTTGAGCACGATGAGAACTTGGCAAAACTTGGCTCTCTCAAATCATATTCTAAACATTAACGTCCATTAAAGGAATTACCGATCCCTAAGCACCGCACTTCCTTACGCCGTGTTATTGGTATGTTTTCCTATTATTTACAGTGCGTTTCCTGGTTCTCTGACAAGATCAGACCTCTTGTTGCCACTGATACTTTTCCTCATAGTCCAGAGGCCCTGAAAGTCATCGAGGATCTCAAAGAAGAGAGTGGGATGGCTGTTGTGCATCGATTGATGAAGCTCTTTCTTTGGTAGTTAAAACTAAGGCTTCCGATAAAGCCATTGCTGCTACTCTGAATCAGGCAGGCCGTCCTGTTGCCTTTTTCTCTCGCACCCTCACACCAAATTAATGCAAACACTCTGCAGTAAAAAAGGAGGCATGTGCAATTGTGGAATCTGTAAAGAGTTTGTCTCATTACTTGACAGGACGACGTTTCACCTTAGTTATGGACCAACAGGCTGTCAGTTTTAAGTTCCGGACGAATTGGCCTGGAAAAATCAAGAATGATAAAATTCCACGATGGAGGATCGAGTTGGGGGCTACAATTAGTATATTGTGGATGAGTATTCTCGTTTTATGTTTGCATTTGCATGTCAGAACATGACTACTAGTACTATAATCCATTGTCTAAATCAGATTTTTGTGATATTTGGTATGCCTTCCTACCTGTATGGAGGATCTTCGTTTATGGCCAAGGATCTCCTTGAATTCTTTCACAATCTAGTCATTGCCACTAGTTGAATGGCACATAATAATTCTCGAGGGAATGGGCAGTGCGAGAGATATAACTCTATAATCTGGAGGCAGATAACCCTTGCTTTGGCATCCAAGAACCTTCAAGAATGTCAATGAGAAACAGTGCTGCCTGACGCCTTAATTGTATTAGATCTCGGCTCTGCATAGCCACCAATGCTACCCCTCATGAGAGGTTATTCTCGTACCAGCGTCAAACTCCCAGTAGCACTTCGTTGCCAACTTGGTTATCTGTTCCTGGACCCGTTTTACTACGACGTCACGTTCGCGCCAGTAAATATGAACCCCTCGTCGATGAGGTTCAGTTGTTAGAGGCAAACCCACAATACGCACATGTAAGATTTGCCGATGGACGCGAATTAACGACTCATCTCCGACTGATAACTTATCATTATATGAGAGGCAAGACCATCTTAACGTCGATCCTTCTACAGAGACTGCTTTAGTGGAGATTCTTTCGATACCTACTGTTGATTCATCTGATTTGAACTCTTCCAATGCGGCAGGTGATCAGAGTATATTCATCAAGGAAGGAGATATAAAGGTGGATTCTCTTCCAGCCCGGGTATCTAGTGCTCCGGCTAATCTCCAACTTAGGGATGCATCCTCCATTCCTGCACATGCTGGCCCGGAACAACTGCGTTGATCTAGGCAGGAAAGTTAGAAGCCTCTTCGCTGTATAGAACAACGATTCTTCAAGGGAGGGGAGAATGTGGTGATCTAAGCTTCATGTAACCTTATAAATATAATTGTTTACTCATATTGTTTCTCTTTTATTTTCAGACTGTATTGATGTTTTATTAGTTGAATAAAGCCTAGAGAAAGATATTGACGCTTTATTATTATTACCACAGGTGGTTAAATGAATTAAGTGAATATTAACGAGGTAATCTGGTGAGGACCATACACGATCGCTTTACCTTCAAGCGCAGGCAAATTGGATGCGGGGGGGAGGCAACGCCACAGGTCTTCAAAAAAATACTTCGAGAGTCCTGACTCCAAGGACTTGAAGATGGGGATAGATTACTTCGTGATGGAGACGTAATCTCAACTCGAGCCGATTTTGCTGATCGGCAGGGAGTCTTAGTCTCGGAAGAAGGGAATCTTGAAGGGGTGGTGAAGATGAGAGGGCCGCACAACTATCCGGGAAGAAGGGGGCTCGATAGCTTTGCTCTGAACATCGGCCAAAGATTAACGAAGGTAGTTCTGCTCACAAAATCTTTGACGAGGTAAGACGACTAGTTAGGGGGGGCGGGGACACCGAAAACAGACTGCAGTCTGGACGGCGTGAAAGGCGGACTTTCACTCTCCTCCAGAGATGGTGAGCTTTTGGTTAAATACCCGGGTGGCTGCTCTGCTAGACGCCTCAGGGCCTTGCGGTCCCTAAAGAATTCTTGGCGCCAGTCTAAGCTAACACAATTCATGATAACGCATCGTTCCAGACAATCAAGCTCTCCTCGCGATACTGCGGTGGGGTTAATATTGCTGCGCACGGCATTATCGCAGGGCAGAATGGGACGATCGGCGTCTGAAAACAAACACAGCTGGGGACGGGTGATTAAGCGAGTGGCAGATTCTTCCTCGACTTTCTAAAATTTTTACGCTGGCTAACGTTGTCTTGAAAGAATAGAAGGGTATCGCCAACGGCTTCCTCTCGCGGTGGTCCTTCGAAGGCATTCCTTCACACTCCTACATTATCATTTTCACTGCAAACGCCGCGATGTTCTTTGGGCCATCTTTTTTATTGTCTCACTGGAAATAGTTTGGAATACCGCTTTCATTGCGTCCTTTAGTTCATTGATGGTGTTATATTCTTCTCGATGCAACTTTGTTTTAGATTATACACCACAATGAGTTGTCTGGAGTTGATAAATCAGGACTCTCATCCAGCGGCTAGGGAGTGTTTCATTAAAAACCTGCCTAACTGATACTGAGTAGTGAGCTGCGGCTCCGTCTTGCTGAAACCAAATGGTATTTATATTGCTTACTCATGTCATTAAAATGAAGGAATAACTAGTCTTTCACCATAGCCCCATATGTCTTCTCTTAACACTGTGTTAAAAGAAATATGGGCCAATCAAATGTTCTGATTTCACACCTGCCCATATTATAGCATGTGGGGCATTTTGCGCAATCTCTTCTCGGAAGTAGTGGTTATATTTTGGCCTAGAACTAAACGTTACGACTCTTTGCACTTCGATAAATAGTACACAATATCATTTTGTGAGAACGTGGAGAATCATGGAACTGTGCCAGGACGGTTTCACAAAAACGTTGGTGTTTGGCCATATCATTGTCTGACACTTCATTCACGTAAATTGGTATAAGTGGCTTCATTTCCAGGTCTTTTTTCAAGTATCTTTCCATTCTTGTGCGGGAAATTTACAGCTCGGCAGAACGCTTCCAGGGTGACTTTTTGGTGATCGTGCGACAGAAGTTGTAACAGGTGCACATAATTCCTGGAGAATTTGTGGTCTTCCACTTCTTTTCTGGTCCAAGAGAGATCCACTTTGAAGTCTTTTTTTTCCATACGTAAAGCTTGCTTCTTGATGATGCTTCTTTTCCGAACCTTGCGGTAAAAGCTTCTCGAATGCTTACCATAGTCTTGTTATTACGGGATCTTTCATGAATCCATACTGCAGCCACCAGCTGTTCATCCATCCTATAATTACCTGTATCCGTCATTATCTCCAAATAATACTTACAAATATAAATAGCTAAATAACTAAAGACACAATCAATCACCTCAGGACTAAAATAATATCATTTTTTGGCCAAGTTGCCTAGGGCAATATTTACCTGTAGTGTCCTGGGACTTATGGGACAACAAGTGTTTTCCTTTAATAAAATATTACTAGTTAATTAATGCAACAATTAATAAAAAAATTACATTTGTTTTCCGTTAATAACATATTTATACAAAGGTTGTACGTGGGCTGTCCTAAAACTTATGGGCCACCCTGTATATATATATTTCACTTTCTTTCTTTCCTCAGCGTGTTTCTCATTATTTTTTGTATTATCGGTTGTCAGATTCGGTTTATTCTATATTGGTTTTTTCTCTTTGGTTGTGTTAACATTTTCGGTAGTCTTATTCGGGTTTTTAAATTATTTTATTTATTTTTCGGGTTGGTGTCTCCTATTGTTTTTTTCCTGCTATTGTCGAATCGTTGTTTATATGGGATTCGGCAGATTTAATCCTTAGGTACGGGGATTCTATTTATTTCTTCCTGGGGCAAAATATCTTTCATGTTTCCCCCAGTTTTCTTGCGTGTTTATTTATTTCTATCATTAATGTTTCTATTGTGGTTCTCCAGTGGGATTCCTCTGATATTAGAATATCTTGTCTTCCTTTGTTTGCGATGAAACTATTGGCCCAGTTATGAATTCTCTGGGCTTTTTTTATTTCTGGTTTACTTAGCGTGTGTGCAGGGATTCCTGTGTAGATTATCTTTCGTCGGACGAGGGCCATGTATAATTTTATTTTATTACTAGTTGAGAGATTATGGAACCTGTACAGTGCTAATAGGGTCTCTTAAGTTTTTGCCACCTTCGGTGTTAGATTGGAAGTATATCCATCTCTTGGTATTTTTCGCCCGAGAAATCACCCCCCTCCCAGTGGTGTATGGATACGCTTCTTCGTCTACTGTTACAGCAGTTGTTTTCTTCCAGTTTAATGAAAACAATTTGAACTTGTTTGTTTGTTTTGATAATATTCTTTTTCTTGTAGAAGAATAAAAGTTTACTTTTCTCGCTGTCCTCTGGCTTTCTTTCTGTTATTTATGATAAACTGTGTGCTGCTATCCGCTACTTAAATTTAAATCGTACTTTCATGTGTTGGTTTTAGTAGATCCTTGATGTAAATAGTATACAACGCTGGAAAGAGATACCTGCCTGGCGTGACACCCACTTGTACATAAATCAACTTTCCCTCTCGTCTGGCCATTTAGGTGTAAAACGGCTTTTCTTCCATCCAGGTAGGCGCATAACATTTTACAACAATTGATTTCTAAATTAAGACTGCTTATCTTATCTGTTAGACCGGATAGCCACACTTTTTGAAAGCTTTGGCAACGTCGTGAAGTATGATGTCAACTCTTTTTTCCTCGCGCTGTTTCAGTGGCGATCTTCTCTGGTATAATTGCCACCACGGTTTCCGTTCCTCACTTGCTCTTGAAACCATGTTGTTCAGGGTTGTAAAGGCTTCAGTTTTCAAAGTATTTTTAACCTTTTGTTAGGAGCTTTTCGTAGAGTTTCCCAAGAAACTCCAGTAACAAGATGGAAAGGTAGTTTTCGAGTTGCTGCTTCGGTTTGCACTGTTGGAAAGAAAATCATGTTTGCCGTTTCGAACTTTTGTGGAAAGTATCCAATGTTCAGGCAGGCCTTTAAGATTTTTAGTATGGACTCATGCACGGTGTTCGGTGCGTGAGTCAAGTCGGCCTTAGTTATGCCGCTAAATCCTGGTGCTTTATGTTTAAAAGAGTGACAGCTGCCAAATCTTCTTTTATTATGAAGGGCATTCCTTTTTCATCGACGTGTGAGTATGGTGCAGTATTTTCCTGTTGTATTTCTAGAGTGCGCATAATCTCTGCTTCGTATTCTTCATCGTAATCGAGGTTTTCTTCCAGAGACATGATTTTTTTTTCTAGTGTCTTTCAAAGTGTTCCTGAAATTGGTCGTTCCGTTGCATTTACTTATTCTGTACTTTTATTTTTATTGTTTCAATTGGTTGCGATCCTCGTAGCTTTCTGTAATTGTTTCATAATTACCTTGGATTCTTTTTGATTATGTTATTCAAAATCAGATTTAACTTTTCTTATATTAGTGCGCCTATTTACCTTCTGATTGCTAGATGTACACGATAATTCTCCATTCTATTTACTAATTCCATGATCTATTTCGTTAAATTATGGAATTCGTGTAATATTTTTTTAATCTCTTCCTCGCATTGCAGTGCAAGTAAGGTCCTGTATTTTATTATTGCATTGTATAGTAAGGCTGTTTCAGGAATTTTATTGGTTATTAGCTTTAGTAGTGTTTATATTTCTTTTTATCCTTGGTTGTTTAATTGACCGATCTCTATTATATTTAGATGTTGTTTGTATTAACTCCAATCTGTTCTGCTGGTTGCTTTTATCGGTGGTATCTTAATTTGAATTTGCGAGGTTGTAATGGTAGTGATCATTCTCTAGGAGTAAAATGTCATTATGGGTCCAGGTTTATTATCATGATTTGAAGTTAAAATCAGGGCTCGTCATCACGATGTCAGGAGTGGAAGATGCCCGATAAATTAAAAAGGTTGGGAAGTCTTTTCCTTCCCTGTTTATCAGGTTTCCTTGTAATAGTAACTGAAGGGTTCTTACTCTTCCATTTGCTTGAGTAGTGTAACTTGCTTTGAGATATTCATCCAGTATGGTTCAAGCTGGTTGGTGTAAAATATAAACAAATTTGGGAACGTGAAGGTGTTGTTGCCTTAGGTGTTGATATGCCCTGTCTATAACTAATTATCCTGTAGTAATTTTTATTTTTACAACAAAATAGGATTCTTCTAGTTTTCTTATTTCGGTGTAATGGATTGTGTTTTTACACCGTTCGTTACGCCGTCATATCTGGTCTAGATGTGATTTATGGTTATGACTGTAATTTGGAATTTTTATAGTCTCCGTTTCGGATTTAATTTCGTGTTCTTTTAGTATAATAAGATTCGGGTCTTCTTCTCTTATACTGTTTGAATTAGCTAGCCTTTTTCTTTCCAGCTCTTCACGTTAAGCATGATTTTTTTTATTATACACCGGTACGTGTTAATTTTATATTTTTCATTTTATTTTATATATCTTTTGGTTTTAGTTTTATCTGAATGGTGTGGGGAACGAGTGTGATCAGAACGTTTCTTCTTGAAGTGGTCGTTTGAAATATTGTAACGCGACAACGGGACGATTATGATTATTCCTTGTTTGAGTGTTTTTTTTAATTTTAGTGCCATTGACATCATGTCGTAGTCCCATTTAAATCTTTATTTTAAAATGGCGTCAAAGATTTCCTTTTCTTTGTATATCTTTGGCACAGGGGATGCGTGCGATCCGTATATATATTTATGTTCAATTCCAGTGTATTCGTTTTGGAACTTTGTTTTTGTTTTTTGCTTTACTTTCAAGATCTCCTCGTCGGTTGAGTCTTCTTCGCTGTCTTCTTCTATTTCCCCTTCGGTTTTTCATCTACTTGATTTTCAGCACATAATTCGCTTGCTTTGCGTGTCCTATATATGTCATAAATCTCGCTTAGAGATGATTAACCGGGAACCACATTATTTTCAGGCTGTTCGTTTGTAACATAATATTCAGTTCCTCCGCATAGGAACCTGGTTTTGCTGATTAAGATGTGGGCATGCATTATGCATAGTATAAAGTCTGGCCTCATGTTTCCTTCAATATTTACTGTCGTTGTTTGTGAGGCACGTGCCTTTGTTTGTCTTCCTACAGTTTCTGCGGCGGAAGTGGTGTTTTTCCTTTCATTTTATTTGTTGTTTCAAATTTTTTTCTTTTCAAAGAGCTGTTTTTTTAATTTGGCACGACATTGCAAGTCTTCTCTAAGCATTTCTGCAGTTTAATCATTTCTTCCCGGTGCTCTTGCGCCCGTCCAATTTGTGTTCTTTAATTGCAAACGTTGAATAAACCTTGCCCTTGTAAGTACACTCCTTTATTGAATGCTGGTTTGGGAGATAGCAGGTGAATCACATCTGTATGGAGAAAAATACTTTACGTTTGATCTGGTAAGGGGAGATTCTCATGTAGAACGCAAGCAGAATTGTTCTGACGTCTTCTTTGCCCCATTTCTCTATTCGCCGATTTGGTTTCTGAAATTCACCAGGTCGTGAGTGATGGCACAATTTTGCTCATTTCCAAATGTTTTTTATTTCCGAGGCCAAGTGATTACAAAACCATAGGTTGAGTCGTCTATAGATTAGATATTTCTTTGTTTTGAGCATAAGAGTGTGCAAGGTAGAAGTCCGCTTTTTCTGAGATTTTTGCTGCGTCTTCACTCAGTAGAAGATTGAGGTCCATTTTTCGATCGCCACCCGCAACATTGCCGTTGTATTATTCCTTGTGTCTCAAATAAATTACTCCGGTGTCAGAATAGATAGTTCGTTGTTCTCTTGCCTGATTGGCTTATCTTGGGTGGAAAGAATACGAAGAGTATCCTTTTTCGCTTCTTTTTGGTCGTCATGATGGCTCGTTTGGAGCCTGTTTCCTGGTGGTGGTTTCTTTTTCATTGTACCTGTGATTTTTCCTGGGAAAAAGGTTATGTGTTTTGGTTTAGAAGAAATTATAATAGCCCCTCCACCCTCACAGCACCAAACACAGCCCGTGTATCTGCCTGGGGGATAAAAGGATTACTGAATGAGTTGGTGGTCTAAAGGAAGCCTTCTTAAGGTTTGAGTGATGGCGTACTTGATCATAGGTAGTGATTGAATCAAATTCCAACACCCGGAGATGGCGCCGATTCAAGGGTTTTGATATCAAAGCTGCTTCTTCCATGGACAGAGGCGGTTTTATGTCACTTTGTGGTCATGGTTGGGCCCTTACGGCTAGAGAGAACTCTTTAGCAAAGGTTACAGCTTACCCTCTTATCCAAAGGGCCTATGACCGAGTGTTACACAATTGGCTAATCCACAAACCTGCTTTTCCTACTGTCTCGAATTATGCCTTGTTACATAACGAGCAAGGTTCCAGCTAGGTTATGATGGGCAGTACACTCACATACGCCCTAGCAGGCAGAAACAGAGTGGTTGATGAGTTAAAGACACTATAATATTAATTGTGACAGCCTGGGTAAAAATACTATCTATTTTAAGTCCCCCAAGTGGGGATGGGTGAAAGATAGTGAGGTCTTTTTAGGAAGAGTGTCAGCCGGTATGTTTCAAGGTAGCATTACTTTCCTTACCTTCCAACCGATCTTCGTTTTCCTTCTTCTCTTCAAAAGGGGCCAGCTTAGAATTGGGAAAGTATTGTCTTGTCGTGAATCCTTTCGAGTGCCACAGTTCAAGTTCGGTGCGTAAGAGTGGGCCGGGAGTGACCAAGCTTCGGGGCAGGTTAGAGGTTTGAAAGCGTTTTAATGTTCAAAGATTAAATTAATAATCGTTTACTTCTATTATTTGAGGTCTTTAATTTTCTGGCTTGATTCCAGTTAATTGAAAAATTTATTTTCTCTTTCTTTGAGCTCTTCAGCATCAGAGCCCTTAGCGTCTTTCAAAAACTAAAAAAATATGTGGAAAGAAGATACATTTCTCCCCTAAACCTGTCAACATTTACAACATAATATTAAAAATATAGTCTTCTGTACTACTAGAGCCTCCTAGACGAAAATAATGGCTCTGAAAAACACCAATTTTAGAGTAATATTGAGTTTACATAAAAGAAAAACTTATTAAACACCTATAAGGGCCACGATAACGATTTATCTCTCGTTATTTCGTAGGCTTGGTAATGGGATAGGTGAGCTTTTTTAGGATAAAGGAAAATTTAGATATAGCTGGATTCTTTATTCCTTCGTAAATAGCTGGAATAAGCCTCGAAATGGCGAACAGTAATGACAACTTTTCTTCTTGAATAATAATGATAACTCTTTCTGTACTCTATATATAAATAGTCATTTCATCTACTCATAATACTACAAAAATTCAACAAATCAGGATTGAAATATACTTAATTGTCACACTTATGTTGATTTTTGAAATAACAGACGTTAGCGTTAACAAATTGACCAATCACCTCTGAAATAAGACAAATGACGCTTTTTACCAATTTATTTGTCATTTTATTGAATAAGCTAAGCACAAATATAATTCTTAACCTCCCTCTTTTGAATGTTGTAGTGCTCATCACATTAAACTACACCCTTTACAGGATCCTTCCTAGCAAAGGTAATCGTGGGCCTTTTTTTTATTTTATAGTAAATTCAAGTTGCGTAATTATCTCAAATGAAAATTTGGAGTGTAGTCGAAATTACTACTAATGTTTATGCAGTTTTTCAAAGAAAAATTAATATTATAGATTTGTCAGTAAAGAGGGGGAATGGAAAGTTATAACATTTACATCTCAGATAAATTTATATTTTGATGTGCGTTGAAATTTGTTTTTTAACGATATTTTATGAGGGGAGATAGTTTAGAATTTTTTGTAATTTTCCTAAAACCTTTAATGGTTGTGGACTATATTAAACACTTCTATTTGTTCTCAGTCTTTTGCATTAATTTATCCCTCTTATTTATTTCCACCTTTAAGATTAACTGATTAAAAGTAATTATTAAGTTATATTGCAAATATTCTATACTATCCTTAAGTTTTGGCATAAATCAATTTTCTCCCAAATTTGAATTTAAAAATCAAATTCGTTAAAAAATTGTTATAAGTGTTTCATCATTGGAAGAGGAAACTTCTCTTCCTTCAAAGGTATTCGATGGAGAATTTCTTCGGTTGGATTAAACAAAGAGACACTGTTGCGCAAATTCAAAGGCTTGCCGTTCACAGAAGCTACCAATTGACTTGGGCACAATCACGGCTGAAGAAGTCTGCTGTCTGACGAATGCTAACGGGACGAGACGATAAGGACAGCTTTGAGGTGTGGGCTGGACTCGTCAAACTACACAATAGCCCGAGTGTTTGTAATCCCGATTCTGGAAGGGAAGGGGGAGTTTGGAACCATTATGTTGTTTTACATTCTAATTCGAATGATATAATTGACAAAGTCTTTCAAAGATTAGCCAGGAAATTATTTGTCAATGACATCATAACTATTTGGCCGATTCTAACGAAATTTGAAATCCTTATGTTATTTTACCTTCTATTTTGAATGATATAATTCTTAAGGTCTAACCAAGGTTTTCCCGAGAATTATTTTGTTTTGGCAATAACATCCTAACTATTGGACTTATTCTAACGAAATTTGAAACCTTTATGTTGTTTTACATTCTCATTCGAATGATATAATTGACAAAGTCTTCCAAAGATTTGCCAAGGAATTATTTGGTAATGACATCATATTCTATTTCGAATGATATAATTGTCTAGGTACTCTCAAGGTTAGTCCGGGATTTATTGAAAGTTTTTTAGTTCGTAAGGTTATAAGTCAGAATAGGTGAGAGAATGTGACCTTTGGTCAGCAGCCTTTGCTAGAAATATTCCTTTGCGATGGAATAATTCCTACATCTTTAAATGAGGCCTGTTACTCGTAAATGTCAACTTTAAAAAAACGCAAAAAGAACGATCCTTGAGACTTTGGTCGGTAGAAATCTCTCAAGATTCAATTTTAGAGATTGATTGGATTATACGACAACAACCTTTTACTCACTCCATCACAGCAGGATGGCTTTGCACATGGGCGATCATGCTTTTAACTAAATTGAACGATTGATATATTAAATGATCAACCTCTTTGATAAGTAAAAGATAAAATACTTAGTTTAATTATGCTTCAAAAGCTTTTTCGCACTACATAATTAAAGATGAAAATAAAGCCTAATGAAGAGTGGTTTGAGACCGGCGAACTAAAGTTGATCAAAGCCTGAGCGGGAAACCTTTTGCCGATAGGTGTTGTTAAGAGTTATAGTTCATAATAGTCATCGGAAACGTGAGGTGTTTTTCAACGGATTTTTTCTTCGAACTTTGCTTTTGTTTCTGAAATAAAAAACTACTTTAGAAGGTTATAATTTAAAATTTCTAAATTTCCTGATCACACTGAACTAGTTACTAGGGCAAAATGCAATATTGAGTGAAAAGATGCCTGGAGTATTTAATGTTGGATAAGATGGCAGATGCCATTCGACCTTAGCAAGTGCAAGGTAATAGACAGAGGTCATTGATAACGATCGAAAAAGTTAGATTATGGATGGCCAAATTTTATAGACAGTCAAATGGAAGAGTATTTAAGTGTTTTAATAGCTGGAGATAAAAAAAAATTCAAAAAATCCAATATTGTTAAAAAAAAAGCTTGTAGGATAAATATCTATAGATTTTTCTTTTAAATCAAAACACATTATTCTTCCGTTCTATAAATCGTTTTACAGAACTCATTTTGAATATGCAGTAAAATTATGTTTTCCGACAAAAAATGTAATAATGGAAGGCGATATGATAAGAAATTAATTTCTAAGCTTAGAAAAAGGTGTTATGAAGATCTACTGAGTAACTTCAAATTTGCATTTACTCGAAGAATGCCATCTACACAGCTAACGAATCCTTCTTTAAAATGGAGAACAAGTTCATTATTATTAGTTATAACAAAATATTTGGAGTAAGTAACCGAATAGCAATTGAAACGATCGGTTTCATATTGGTAAAAAGAAAATTCACACTGAAATAGGATAAAGTGTATTTATAGTCGCGTGTGACTCTATATCTCACTATGTGCTACGGTCGGTCGGTCCCCGTTTTTTTAAATAACACAAACTTGGACTAACTTGAATAGGAATATCAATAGAAGCACATTAGTAAATATGTTTATATTTTTAATCCATATTTATTAGTTTAATATTATTTAAGATATATTTTACAGAGATATGAGTTATTAAACTAATTCTTTAGTTATTTCCTCTATTCCGCTAGTCTCTCTTTCACCTTTGCCTTCTCTCTTGAACATGCCTTAAGAAGATATTTCAGGTTTCTGCCTTCAATTTTAATCCTCTAATCATGGACATCTTTTTGTACCGGTTATCTCTTGTTCTCTTCTTTCGACTGCTTTTTCCTAAGTTGGATTACACCCGATTACTTACTCTCAATATAAGACCTTGCGTTCATAAAATATACTAATTGAAACTCCTTTCCGCTCCCTTATATTCACAATACTGTCAATCGACGAATAAAAGTAGATAATAATGTGTAATCAACAAATAAAGATCACACAGGCGTAAATGAAGAATAAAAAAGAGTGGGAAGTTAAAAGAATAGACCTTCACCCTGATAAATTAGCAACAATAAATAAAAAAAAATCTAAAAAAGTATAGTATTAATCGTCTCCAAGGTTCAATATATAGGATTGGAACATGTTTTTAAGGTCACTCATTTGAGGTAAAATTACTGATAATAGATGAAAAGAGTAAAAATACCATCCTAGCGACCATTGTTATTTTAGGTAATTTGAAAATTAACCGAGATATCCTTTTTTAACGCATCTTCCTATTTTTAAGCCTCTCGCTGATTGCGTTTTGATGAAATGGCACATTACCTTGATTTTGCAGCATTTGCATTTTGAGGAGGATTAAATTGTATAGTCATCATTTCTAAATTTTTATCTTTTGCTTAACAACAGTGATTTCTTTGATTAAGACAAAGAGTTAATGGCTGTTTGGGTTAGAGATTTATAAAAAGGGATTCAAATCAATTTACCAACTAGCCATCAATTTCCTGGTAAATGCAGAGAAGTCATATTTGTTGCCAATTAAATTTGTGATCTATCCCAGACAATTTTGGTATGAATAATGATGCTCTTTGGCGTGTAAGAATCTAATAAGAATCAAAAAAACAAATTAACTTTAAGGAATCTTCTCGGAATATTTTAGCAAATGTTTAAAGATTACGAAATCAAAATAGCATAAATAATTTTGCCTACCAAAGGAAAGCCTTTGACTCGTACCTCTAAAAGACCTACCACAAAGAAAAATGTAGACCAAATATACCATAATAATGAAAATTTTCCACGAAAATTCAAGCTAATAGTTAACCACTAGTGCTGTTTCGGGCAACTGCACATTGTATTATCAGCGGGTAAGTAACATAAATAATGACTTCTAAATTACCTAAAAAAAATGTGACTTAATAATCTCAGGGTGAAAAAAACAACTAAAGTCAAGGAAACGATACATATTAAACACAGTTAAGTCAAATTATTCAAGGATCGATTATTTAGCAGTGAGTACAGTTATGTTCTATTGATTCAAATTAGAAAAAAAATGACTTCGTTTGGTCAATATTTTGCTAGAAATTGTAAACAAGGTCAACTCACCTAGGTCGCGTGCTCTTAATTATTTTGACTCTTGACCTTATGATCATATAAATTACGACCAACAAAAGTTTCGATAATACCAAGAATAAACATGGGAAAGCATTGACAATTATATGATTCAGAAGAGAATCTAAAACAACATAAGGGATTCAAATTTCGTTAGAATCGGTCGAATAGTTACGATTTTATTGCCAGAAAAACATTGAAAAGTAAAGGGGTTACATACGACCGATCGACCTAGAGATCGACATAGTATCTCATGGAATCATATGCCATGTGGCTTTAAATAATTTAGCCCAAAAGATTTTAGGTCATGGTATGGCCAGTAATAATAATTTAGCCCCAAAACTTTTAAGGTTATCGTATGGCCGGTAATAATAATTTAGCCCAAAAGATTTTAGGTCATGGTATGGCCAGTAATAATAATTTAGCACCCAATTTTTAGGTTACGGTATGACAGGTAATAATAATTTAGCCCAAAAGATTTTAGGTCATGGCCGGTAATAATTTAAAATATAGTGTTAGAGACAGCAGAAAAGAGAAGAAAGTGCTACAATTTACTGAATGAAAAATATGTTTGATCAAGTTATATTTTCGGAGGTGGGAATGAAAGTTATGGTTCTTCTATAATGAAAATGTGTACAACGATGTTTGAAATGAATCATCATTGTAACACTACAATGCAAAATCTTGCCTTATAACGAAATTTTAGACTGAGCGATCAGAAATGGTTAATTATATCAAAATCGAAATGAGTTCAGAAAATCATTTGGATGAAAGTTTACAAATTTTAAATACTAGCTCAATAGGTTTGGTCTGAGGGGACTATCTGGTCTTATTTCTAATTTATTGAAATAAAATAGTTTAATTAAATCTCAATATGGCTAACCTAGTATTTCGAATCAGTATGACCACTTGTCACTAAAATGCCAAAACAGTAAAATAATATCATTTGCCAGGCGCCACTGACTAGGCAATGTAAAGAAGAAGCTTATATAATGCTAAATTGTTTGACATCAAGAACATGAGAATATCAAGGGATTCTACATAATTCCATGTTAATAAGCTAATAGCATTAAGGCTCACCCAAAACTCCTCTGAGTTAAAAGTGCAAAGCCTATCCGTATCCAGTTCTTGCCCAGCGACATTCAATTAATAGGCGCCAGCCTTGGCATAAAGGCGCTTAGATATGATCTAGTTGAGCTTTTTAAAAAATCGCTTTTTTCTCGCATCTCGTTTCGTAGAAGGAGGAAGAAATAAAATTGAATGAGATGACTTGGTCATTAAAGCCGGAAGCGATCAAAAGCCAAAGGATAATTTTAATTAAAAAAAGACCTTAAAGTAGCGGAAGCACTTTATACGTGCAAATATTACCATAAAAATTGGGGGAAAAAAGAGTAACAAAAAGTTTATCTCTGGGAGTGTTTAGGGATAAGGGTTATAAAGGCAATTTGTATGCAAAAAGAGCCAATATATATGATGTGTATGTATAAGAAGGAAGTATATTGTAAAGTTATTTAACGATAGAGGAAGAATTTTTACGCATAAACGAAACCTTCAAATCCCAAATTTCTATTATGCACGTCTAGATGAACAAAAGCCAGCGGTTCGGTGAACGAATCTCATGGACTGCTCTGGTTGCCTTAGCACATCAAATTCCTATGGCTTTTGTTAAGATCGTGTTTGTGTCTTAAGAATTTACTCGGAACGAGAGTTGTGTATTAGTTTCGCGCGTTTAGTGAAAAATATTGGATCCGCTTTTGGCAGTAATAAGTGAGAAAATATTCATTCACGAATTTTCCCTCAAAATAAGTAAAATTTTCAATCGCTTTCGAGCCCCCGTGGCGAGGAGTGAACATATTTCCTCCCTCCCCCCTTTCTTCATCGAATCGTACTTGGCCGGATAACAACCTGCAGTCATTCCAAAAGCGCCTTACTCTGGATGTAAAGTGCCTTGTGAAAAACTATATTGTGGTGGTACTGGGACACTGTTCAAATTTATCTTTTCCAGCCTCACATACGAGGATATGAAAAGGTAAATGAGGGAGACCCTGCGGATACTACTAAAGAGCCTCTTCGATGGCCCAACGGCTGATCGGGGAGGGATTTTGCTAAAATTTATGGGGATTTGGGAAGCGAGCTCGTAAAATTGATCGAAACACATAATAGGTAAGCGGCATTTGCTCAAAGGAGAGTGATTGCGAAGCACTGACCTCACCTAAAGCAAAAGAATGACTAAAAACACAAACGTAAAACCACACACAGCGCCAGAAATAAAGACTTATCAAAGTATTATCCTTCGCCGCTTCGAACCATGGGTTGGGGGGCATTCCTTTAAAGAAATTCATGCAGAGTTAGAAAAAAAACACACTTGGGTTAAGGTATCTGAGATTCTAACATTTAATGATTACATACATGTATTCAAAATAGTCTTTTGTGATGCTGTTAAAGCTACGGAGGGGGAGGTACACTTCTCTTTAACGTCCGTGTCTGCCCAGAGTAGATCGAACGTGAGGAGTTTATCGACCTCCAGATGTGTTTTAAGTGCTATAAGTAAGAGGAGCACACCACGGCCACCTGCCCCAGGGGGACCATTATTTTATCCTCTGTTTTCTCGTCAGATGCAAATTCTTAGAGGACTTGTAATGGGACCACTCTGAAGTGCCTTAACTATGCAGGAGAACAGAAGACGCTCTCCATGGCTTGCCCGCTCAAGAAAGAGCTCTTGAAAAAAAACTAACCAAAAGAAGCAGGAAGAAGAAAACAAAGTAAACAGTACCAAAGCCAAGGTTGCTAAAGCTGCTGTTACGTAGACTCGGGGAAAATAAAACATGCGAAAACTCGACGAAAATTATGTGTTGCATCTATTATGCTTACATCGCGAATCTCTTCTCTCTGGGGACCTTTGCGAGGAGCTCAATAGAATGCTTACGCATAATGGAATGGAGGAAATATGGTTTCCAGAGAACTCACGGTCCGAGGAGATACTTAAAATTAGTCTCAATCTTAAATACGAGACCAGTTGCCAGAAGATTCCCACCCCCGGCAGCACCCTAGTTCCTTCCAGGGACCCCAGGATCCAGGTACAAAAGGAAAGAGACTCGAACCGACCACGCACCTAAAAGCAAAACCACGCGGTAAACTCCGAACACCCAAACAAACAAACGCACACAAAAAGTATGGAAGTTTCGGAGACTGAGACTGCGAGACCCGAGGCAGGGGCACGGGCCCCCGATCCCGGAAAATCTCGCAGACTCAAAGACGTCCGAGGTCGTCTTCTTCTTGTAAGAAGGAGCTTAGGCACGTATATCATTTAAGGAATATAAGCCTGAAGCTATACGGTGACGAAAGGCCCCCTTTCCCTAAAAAGATGACAGCCCTTGATGTAGGAGTAATATTTGAAACATACAAAAGGGGTTTCACATCGGACGGCTGCCATGAAAAGGAAGTCGAGGAGGCTTTGAATTTGCTCCAAAAGCTTTCATATCTCTTACCGGCGGCGATTACAGAAAGAAACGACCAGGCAAAACAATTACGCCCCCATCCACTCCACAAGCACCTAAGCTCATAAGAAAATAAGTCATAAATATATCCTAAACACACACAGGAATCTATTGTGACTAGGACTATGGACACATTAAAGATATTACATTTTAACTCAGACGGTTTAATGAAAAGAAAAATAATATAAGGTAACGTAATATGACAATGTCACCCAGACGTAATATTCATCTTTGAACATGGGATAAATAACACAGACAGGATAAAAATATTTCCCTACGAATTCTTAACCAAAAGTCAAGGCGGAGAACGTTTAAACGGATGTGTAATAGCTGTGAAAAGAGGTCTTGACTTCAGATCAATAAGTGGACTCTATGAGTCATACCTCGCTATGAAGGTCCATACTTCAGTGGGCCCCTTGGTACTGGCAACAGGATATCAGCCCCCAAAGAGAGGGTACTTACCCCTTTACAACTTCCTACAACTTTGTGGTCACAGCAGAACCGTTATTTTTGCCGGCGACCTCAGTACAAGAAGTGCTGCCTCAGATTACACGTCGACCAACCCAGCAGCTATAAATCTTGGCACACTTATTGATAGGCAAATTATGAAAAGAATTGGAGCAGACTTCCTGACATTTATTACACGTAGATCAGCCACAAAACCAGACATAGTGTTCACTAGTACTGTGTTCCTCTACAACTAATTCATTGAGCCGGGCCCTCCTTTTCCCAGCAACCACCAGGCTATCCTTATTAAAATCTTAACCCCGCCATTCAGGTTTCCACTCCGGAACGCAAGGGCTACGCTCGCGCCAACTGGGATACTTATAAACAACTAGAAAATTACAACCCTGGCCACTTAAATAATGCCACTTCAAAAGAGATGGACAAGGAGTTAGATAAAATTACTGAATATTTATTAAAAGCCGATAAGGCAGTCATTCCCCGAGTTAAATATAAAACTCTCCTTGACCCTTCTTGGCCCCCTAGAATGAAATCCTTCACGAGGGAATATGGATAACGCATTAATGAAGTAAACCTCATTGGCCCTCAACATCACTACGCAGACGAACACGACAGATGCGAGAAGAACTAAAAAGACTACGAGGCGGACAGTCACAAAAGTCCATAAAACTTAAACGTGACAATTCCTAAATTACGGACGCAAAAGAAATGAAGAAAAATTCAGACTCTTCGTGGCATCTAAATTTAAGATATCCCCGGAAAAGAATGCTAACTTTGATTTAAACTTCCAAGACGGAATAATAAATGATTTGAAAAACCAGATACAGAGAACCCATCCTCACCATTATGTATCGCAGGAAAGGGATATGGAGGGATTCGGCAGGAAAATTTTTGCTAAAGAACCCTCGGAAACCCTAAAACACTTTCGTCAACAAGAACCAGGGCGTACAGGACTGTCACAGGAGAATTTTATTCGAGCTCCCCCTACCATCATTCTGGGGCTTATAATTATCATGAATGAGTGCCTGAACGTGGATTACTTCCCTGACAACTGTAAGGTAGCAAAAGTGATATTCATTCACAAAGGTGGTAAGCCACCGGACAGTCCAGCTAACTTCTAGCCTATATCTCTCTTAGAATTTGCATGGGATCATATAAGATACATAAATGTTCATTAAAGCGAATATTTTCTGTTAAATAAGTGGGAGAATGGGCTAATAAAAGGAGATAGGCTGTGGTTGCTAACGAAAAGAGCAAGCATGAAGTTGGTTAGACTCAAATAAATAAAATTTTGGACGTCATCAACAGCTACCTCAGAATACTTGGACCTAATCTCTATAAGATTATTTTTATGGTGCTTTATTTTTATAAATCGAGTAATTCTCCATACTAACCACGAGCAAATTATTGCGCAAAATAAATTGAACTAAATTGTTTTTCGTGTTATTTGTCATGGAATTTTTATACCCTCGCGGTATCTTTGCCAACTTAATTTGTGGTTTGGTGATCTTTACAAGCTAATCGTTAGATGCTGATATTTAAAAGTATATAAATGATAGTTATTTTTGCATCTAAGTATTTTTACCATGTATTTTTTCATACATTTTTCAAAATCTGCTCAATATTAAAATATAGCAAAGACTAGCCTCAATCAAACTAGATCTAAGATAAGAGATTTATAAAATTTGAAAAAAATACTAATACCGTTCTAATAGTTATCTCTGGCTTGTTAAACGTATCACCAAAATAAATATAAAAATATATTAGAGATAACTTAAGTCAAATCTAAGTAATTTTATATTTACGATAATAATACCAAACAAATAAGGGAATGCCTCATTCAAAAGTAGAACTCTGATAATAATACAAACCAGCAATAGCTTCGGCACTCCTCCCTACGGGGAAAGGTTGCGCTTGGCTACTAAGATTAAAATCTAAAGTCTAAAAAAAGCAGCCATGGTTAAATTTTATAAACCTTCTGAACTTCGCCAAATATAATAATTTTAAAGACGAACTCTAAACCAAATTTCCCCTCTTTCAAAATCTAACGTTGCTAAAATATAGTTATAGATAAAAGAAAAAAGCAGCCTTACTTAAATTTTAATAAATTTTCTGAACTTCACCAATTGTAATTGATTTTGTTTTTAAACATCATAACACATTGGAAAATCGTATTTTTTTCTGACCTAAACTATTTTGTTTTTTCAAACTCTATAGAAATTCTTAGAAATTACTTTAATAAAAATTTAAAATATACTTAAGTCATTGCCAAAATAAGAGTTAGTGATGATAATGAAAGAATTGAATGTAAAGTTTGTAAATGTTTTCACCGTTTAAGAGACGAAAAAGGACTTAGAATTTGGGGCGGAAATTTGTTTGGTAATGGAAAGTTTTTTTTATTAGTGTAACCATAGCTACCACCTTCCATATATATACTTATATATATATATATATATATATATAAATATATATATATATATATATATATGTATATATATTTCCCACTTTTTTCATATATATTAAAATTATATTTAGGGGTATTGTCTTTATATTTCCTTTTAACTGCAACTTAATAAGCCATTAATCTAAACCCGGTTATACGTAATTCGCACTCTTTATTAATCGCCCAGACATAAGTCAAGCGGCCTGTGGCCAACTGTCTGCCTGTACTTGTGTAAGACTCTGAGTGCCGAGCTAGTCTATACATGTATACCACGACATATATATATATATATATATATATATATATATATATATATATATATATATATATATATATATATATATATATAATGTTTTATACTGTATCGCATAAACTACTTTTTCTAAAACTAAAACACTCGGTCAAGGAGTGGGTAAGTTACTTACATGAATGCATTCAAATCTAGGTACCAGACCGTGGCTTTTAATGATTTTGGTATTAATGGAATATATCAAATAGATAGAAATACATAAATTCAAAATCATTTCAAACTAGTAACGTATAAAAATTCGTAAATTCCAAGATTTGAGATGTGTTGCCAATAGATATGCGCTCAAATGTATGTACATGATACCTCAGGGGCTAGAATATCTTTCCTGCGTCAAACATACACATAGACGGCTGTAAGTCTATGTATGGCCTGGATTGTCCTCCAGAAATAGAGTAACTCTTTTCCAAGTGCTGCAGAATCGCATCCTATCAGGAGTGCCTATAACGATGGTTTCTACAGTGGGTTTTCGACAAGCCTACTGTACTCATCACTGCATATTATGCATTTTAAAATGACTGATATAGTTAGAACATGGTTAATCCTGTTTTTAATTCTGCCGTAGAGGCAAATGAATGGTGAGAAAAAGAAATAAGATATGGGAGAGAGAGCTTATTTGAATGGCTCGTAATATTTGCTCTTCTCGTCCTTACCTTGACTTATCGCTGTGCCATATCCTCCAGGACGTTGGCAACCAAAGACTTGCATCTTCTTCTACCCGCTTAGCTCTAATGAACTGCTTGCGCGACGTTCTGTCTCCCATAACCTTCACCACTTCATCCTTGTATTTTTCTCTTGGTCTTCCTATTCTCCTCCTTCCCTCTACCATTCCAGTTACAACCAAATTTTCTATCCCTTCTCTTCTCATCACATCACCGAAAAATCTCTAATGTCTTCCTCTCACCATCTTGATCAATTTTTTCCTCTTTCCTACCATTTGCAAAACTGTTTCCGTCGTTCTTCTTGCTGGCTACGGAAACTTCATCATTCTTCTCCAGCACCACGTATTCTTCACGTTCAGTCTCTTTGCCTTTGCTGCTGACAATGTCCAACTCTCCACTCCATACAACAAAGTTGACCACACGTGCGTCAACTTCATTTTCTGGTCTCTACAAGGTAATTCAAATCATGGCACTGGCGCATTCTTCTATATAGCCATACACTTTGTCCTTCCTACATTAGTTTTTATATCTTTGATCTCACTTTCTTCTTTTACCTTGAATATTATTTGTAACGGTTGCCTTGAACGAGCTATTGGCACTGTGTCGTTCGCGTATCTTAAATTATTGATATTGCATCCTCCTATTATTTTCCTTTCGTATCCTTGAATATTCCTTATTATTACCTCACTATATAGTCAGAACAGGTATGTTGACAACACACAGCCTTTTCTTAATCCTCTTCTTATTGCCTGTTTTAAGTTTCTTCGCCATCTATGCTTACACATGATTTAGGTGCCAAATATTAGTTCTTAATCGCTTTGTATTCTTTTCCATTATATTAAATCCACATGTCTAACTTTATCAAAAGCTTTCTCATAATCAATAAAACAAACATATGGATCTCTCTGTTACTCTATTATTCTTTCTGACATTACTCTAAACCTAAATAATGCACTGCTTGTGACCGTTCTTTCCATAAAACCACATTGACCCTCAGATAATTCTCGACTTATTTTTCCTCTTACTCTTTTTAGTATTACTTTCAGTATGATTTTTGTTATTTGGCTTATTATGCTGATTGTTCTTTGATTTTCAGATTCAAGTGTTCCACTTACTTTGGGAATTGCAATGAAAACTGATTTGCTTAATTGTTTTGTTATCTGATCTGAGTTGTAAGCTTTGTTTGCTATTTCAGTTATACACCTTACCTCTGTGTCGCTAGCACCTCGTACAAATTTCTATGATAACTTCCTTATTTCCTGCAACCCTTCCTCTCTTCATATCCTTCATTACATCTCTTATGCCCCTCTCAGAATTTCTGGACTTTCTGCTTCTCCTTCGGGCAAGTCTTCTTATTCTTTTCTCTTATCATGGAATAATTCTTCAATGTACTCGCACCATCACCGTTTCAATTGTTCTGTTTCCATCACCACTGTGCCATCTTTCTTCTTTACAGCACTACCTTTGTTCCATTACTATTTACATTTAAGTTCTTTTATCTTCCCAAATATTCAGTTCTGATGTTTTCTACACAGCTGTTCTACCTCTTTACATTGTTCCTTTAGCCTCTGTTCCTTTCGTTTATTGCCTTCTCGGTGAATTTCTCTTTCTTTGATTATGTATTGCAGTTCATCACGACTTTTTAACTGTGTCGAGGAATAGGTCACCTCCCCAGACAATACGTCTATATATAAATATATGTAGCTAATGGTCGGGGTAAAGAGATAAAAGCCACGATAATATGTATATTTATACAGTAATGAACGTACGCGTCCTTCGCTACGTACAAGTACATTTACTTCGTAAAAGTAATCCCAGTTACAGTTGAAGTAGATATTTCCAGAGTGAAAACCAAAAACATAATTTTAATAAGTCACTAGTTAACATATATATACATACGGAATATATAGGAAATGTAAATAAGGATAATACTGAGAGACTATAGAAAATTGGCAATCGGTGTAAAGGCTATCGCGAAACCCGGTTCACACGGCCCAAATAAGATAAATTCAAGAAATTGAGAGAAGAGCAGGGATCTAAATGCCTACCAGAAATTTAGCAGAATTTATCAGGACGGTGCTAAATTACGAGGTATCCTTAAAGAGTTAAACAAATACACATAAAAGTATTTACAGTGTTATTTACATCTAAATCAAAATGAAATAAATTGAGTGCTAACAAATTATACGGAGGTACATCAAATAATAACAAAAGTCACAAATGCTTTTCACCATCTAACGACCACAAGTCCTTCTAACCTAAGTGGATATTCACGCACACAAAATTACGTTCTATGGATAATTTGCTTCAAACCGAAACGACAGGCGCCGTTGAAGATGAAATAGTCTACGCTACTCTAGTTTCAGCTATTCCCGAAATAAACTACCTGTATTACTTGAAAACATAACTGGAAGGGCACATTTCGATGCAGCTGAAAGAGGGTCAGCGACGACGCTGGCAGGAATCAGTAGCAAAAAAACATTCACTGCACGAAGGAATCCATTAAGGGGCTCTAAAATGAACGTCAAAGGCAAATGACGGAAAACGATTCAGCGTAGCAATCAAGGCAGAATCCTCGATGAGGAAGGGATGGCATGGGAATACGAGGGCCTACCATTTACAATCGAGTAACGTTAATTACTTGTTAATTAGCTTTAAAATGGGATACTATAACTCAGTTATACAGCAGGAATATTTAAAAGTCGGAAAGCGGGTCGATTAACGTGGGATAAAATCAGCAGTCGTTTTACCTTAAAGGGAGTCACCTCCAGGAAGGGAAATCCTTTAGCGAGTCGGCGCAAGGGAATAGAGACGTTAAGTGCTCGTGATTCTCGGCCAAATATCCAGAGGGTGACGAGGATGAAGGGGCAGAGACAAAAAGACGAGTTCATGATTCTCCTCGAAGACGGACGATAGCATCTCTGCTCTAGAGAAGTGCGACCTCCAAGAATCGAGACTTTCACGCAGCTCGGCGCGGAATCTCACACAGGAAACTGGAAATTCTTGAGGGGGGTTTCAAATGAGATGAGAAGAATCCCGGCTAGTCCTTCGGGAAGAAAACGAATTGAGGCTTGCTCTTAAAACAATAAGCCTATCTGGTGAGACCCAACCTCAATAGTATACGCGAATATTAGGGAATTGGGAAAACAGTACACTATCTGAACCGAAGCCGACGAGATCTCAAACTCAATTTCCCTTTTTTCAAAAAGCCCAGGGTATATATATGATGGGCATTTTGTTTACGCTTAATCGCTGGAAGACACAGACGTCTGTAAGAAAGCTTTCAGCGCCTAGTTGGAATAGCTGTGTCGACCGACACAGGTCTTAATCAACTTTAACGATGTGGTTGGGAACTTTTGGCTATTTTTTTCACGACTACGGAGATTATCGTTTCATCAGCGAGGTGAAAGCTTTTAGTGCCCAACTTAATTACACCTGTGAGTCGCTAACCGATATTCAAATTATTTTTTCTTTTATTTGTCTCCTTGGAAACAGACCTTACTCCACTTGGAGTTATACTTAGAAGACATAGGGAGGGAAGGAATTCAAGAAACAAATGAAGGGTGTATTCTTCTTGGCGTCCCTTTTCCTTACAAATTCCCTTCTTTGCTCCATCATATCTGCTATTTCTTTCGGTATCCACGCCTTCTTCGTTCATCTTCTGAAATGGAGAATAAATTATCGCATGCCTTCCTGCAGAGCTCGTGCCAGATGGCTGTATGTAATCTTGTATTTTCTTTGTCAAAACATTCCAATGTAGGAATTGGTGTCAATAAGATTCTTCTTGCACTGAGAAAGCTCAAATCTTTCCGTAAAATGCGGCCAAAACTCAGCAGTCAATTGATAAATGGACAACACCATGTTCAATGTTCTAATAGAAATCACGGTGGCAGGTATGCACAAATTATAAGAAAGGTACTACAGCCTTTGTGAAATTTCTTAATTGGATCTAATGATCTTAATGTGGTCGAATAGACAAATTGCATTTTGAAATTTACGAATATATAAAAAAGGTTTTGCACTGCTATTAAAAGCTTATGCCAGAATCAAATTCTAAAGGAATGAAAATCTAGAAATATGCACTCTCTTAAACACGCTCGTTTATGGCCAATCTTAAAAGGAAGAGACAAAACTGTAAAGACAATATTGCAATAGGTAGCTGCTTCTACATAAAATACTGTAAGTGGAAAGATATGGGTTAAAGATGATCGTTGAAATCACTAAAATTCCGTTGGTGAAAGAATTCCTTGTGCTAATAATAATGAAACTCTCCTTATTCCCTCACTTGAACAAATGTAGGTCTAATTTCATATCTTAACAGTCTGAGATGTGCATAAATTCTTTTTCACATTTAAGAAAATCATGGTAGACTGTGTGTGTGATATTACAACCTCTTTCATTCATAGCTTTTTTGCCTCTCCGTCTTCTGCTCTTCGTTTCATAACCATCTTCCTTTCTTTCCTCGAATATATAAAATCTTTTTCTTTTCAATAACTTTCTATACTTCACCTTCGACCTAAACTAGAATACAAAACTTATAATTAAACGCTCTTTTTAGAAAGGGCAAAGAAATAGAGCTCCTATTCCACGAAATATGCCTCTATTCTCTCACAAAATAGCTAATATCACTTGACTTTTCTCTTCATATTTTCTGCCTGATGTCTTTCACCTTCGATATCAAGAGACAATAAAGGTAATTTGGTGGATCCTCCAACTATTGAATTACATGACATTTTCCACTTCTTTTTGGATTTCTTCTAAGCAAGATTGCGTTCATGTGTCCGTGTATGCATTTAAATGAAAAGGGCAAACACAGATCTATACATACAAGCACTATCAAATGGCACACAATTCTGTGTGCACATATACATGTGCAAGCAAACCTCCTGAGGCAATATATATATATATATATATATATATATATATATATATATATATATATATATATATATATATATATATATATAAATATATATATATATTATATATATATATATATATATATATATATATATATATATATATATATATATATCCAGCAAACAGCAAGAAATTGAAAAACTGGATAATTTTTCTTCAAAAATGAAATTTCCTAATTCGCAAATATTCCGTACCGAGGTAGGATTCGAACCGTGCACAGTGAGGCAGCGAACAACAGCTTTGATCTCAATTACACCGTCCCTTAGACCACTTAGTTATGCGGAAGACAAAATAAAATTATTCTTTTTTTCTGTTTCTTCCGTTTTGCTGGATCCATTTCATCATTTGCCTTAAAACTGACTAAAAATAGTTAAGATAATCAACTATAATTACAAGAATAAATTCTAACTTTATTTTTAAATTTGATAAATTAATTAATTAAAAATTGTAAGAGTAAAAAACTTGTAATAAAAAAGGGGGTTGTTTTTGGTGCTTACTAAAGAGTATCCATCTTAGTGAGTGAATGGTGGATTAAATAAGGGGCTAATATTTATAGGTTACAGAGACGCTTGAGAGAGAGGGAAAAAAACAACCAAACAGTATTTAAAATTTAGTTAATTAATAACGATATTGCACTTAAATCGTCATTGAGTGTAGGTTTATAGTGTTTTATATATAAAGTTTTTAGAGTTTTAAGGCATTGATGCTTGTTATTAAAAGCTAATACTTTAAAATTAGCAAAAGAAATGGCATTTATAGAATTTATGGCATGTTTCTTCGAACTGGGTTACCCCAATATAAGATAGTTCATCCACCAGCCCATCTTTCGAATGTATTTGGCTAAGATAACGCTGTTAATATATTAATAAAAATAAAAGTTTTCTATGGCGGTAAACGAAGCTAACCTAAAGATGTAACTTTGAAACAAGATTTTTTTGACTGGTGGATGAGATATGTAATACTGTGGTCTCCCAAGTTCAAGGATGAAAGGAATTCACGCTGGACCTGAGGTAGATCAGTTGTCTAATAATTTCACTACATTAACCGTAACGATTTGTCTTGGATCTTTTTCCATATATTTTTATATATATATCTCATTATTAAGAGGAAAATGAAGACTTAAGTGATAATATATATGATTGTTGATTTAAGTATTATATATCGGAACAATTCTTATAAACTAGCCAGGAAAATAGAAACAAAAAAATAGACAAAAACAAAAAGATAATAAAATCACTAAAGTTCAAACTTAAAAAGTGAAACTTTAAACAAAGTAAAAATAATTTCCTTCTCTTCATACATCACAACAATTTTGCGCTCTTTGAAGAGTTACTGATTAACTTTATCTAAATATAGGAGAAGAATAACAGGGTATTACACCAAAAAGAAACGACAAAGAGGTTGAGAAGCCGGTTAAGATGTTAAAGTGAATTAATTTGTACTAAAAAGCGAAGATTGCTTGGGGCATTTGTCGATAAGTGTAGGCCATAAATGGTCTTTTGCAGTCTCCTTCTTTTCAAATATGTGAAACTACTGTATCTGATAGTCGATGGTCTGCTTGCGACCTGCAAGCTTTTACTATAAGATTATGAAATTAATATAGATCAGCTTTAAGAATAAACAACGAATCAGGTGGGCCTCGGAGCAGCAAGACGGCACCGAGGTGCCGTCTTGCTGCTCCGAGGCCCACTGTCTTGTAGATGTCCTTGACTGGCAAAAGCCTACGGGAGTCAGCCCTTAATTCAAAATGGGCTGTGGTGACCCGCACTAAGCGAGCGTTATTAGACTGACGACTTGGCGGTCTATTGCAACACTCCACAATGGCTGGTTGTCTTGTACCACCTTGCCACCAGCCCAACTATGGAGTGCCAAGATAATGGACTGAGGAATGCACACCCCCTTACCACTCTAAGCATCTTTTGTGTATTTTCTCTCTATGCCCAACTTATTCTTTTAAAGGGCAGAATGTGACGTTATCGCTGAAATCGATGGAGAAATAACTACTTACTACGACTGTATCTTACCAGTTTTTGAATCAAAACTAAGCTACGTGGTCGGTCTTCGAGACGATAGATTTCTAGGTTCTGATACTGATCAGTTCTGATCATCTCAACTAGTTCTTTCTTCTCGGAAGTTGTGAAAGTAGTTTTCTATTGGCCACTGAACTATATCTTATTATCAGTTTACTGTTACTCATAAGCCCATTCATCCCATTGGACTGATTTTGCAGTCTAACAGAACTATATTTGATAGCAAATAGTTTAATTATATAACTTTGAATATCTGTATAAAACGGAAGATAAAAACATTCCTTGGTTACTAGCACAAAACAAGTTTTATTGAATCCACAATAATTATCGAGGTTAAATTTACAGCTATATGATAATTATGCTAGTATCTTTTATTGACTATTGTTTTTCAAATGCCATTATATTTAACTTTATATTATCATTATTATCATCAAAATCCTTATTTTTAGCGTCACTTTAATTATTATTAATATCATATTTCTATGAGGATAATTGCATTGTGAAAGGCCTTGTTATTCATTGATATTGAAGATTAATTCAAATTATTTACATAATAGATATATAATTAGGTAAATAGATAAATGTAGGTTGTTAATTATATTGTGCTAGTCCGATATACTTTCGTTATTATATGTGTACACAGAGTGTCGCACGAATAACAAAACAACAATTCAAATTATTGAGCAAAAAAATTAAGATATAAACTCACATTTAAGTAAACAGACTTAATTTAACTTATGGTTGCGTCATTTGGATTTGCAATCTTGGGTTTAGCTCACCTATCTTGTGCAAAGAGGTTATCATAGGAGGGTTCCTTGTGCCCTGATTTTTCTCGATTTTTTTGTTCGGGATTTCTATCTTTAACTCAAATTTCGTGTTTTTTTATTTTTTTTTAGAACTGGCCAATCATCAAGAAATTCTGAGGAAGCTAACATGCTTACTTTTACCCATTTATATAAATATTAAAATTGCAATAAAAAAATAAAATACCAATAATAAACTTTTTGCTGAATATTCTTTCTAGTCCGTACTCAGGAAATACGGAGAAACGCTGTTATTACATATGGAAGATGCAACACAAAAAGAAGCTTATTTATTGTCCAAAAGTAAGGACGCAAAGCTAAGGCTAAAGAATCCCATGATGCCTACTAATTTTAGGTTAATTTTTAAGATAAAAGAAAAATAAATTTATAATTCAGGGGTTTATTTATATTATGCTTACCCCATAAATGCAAGCCAGTTTCTTCTATAGTTACACTTGATAGAAGCAAAAAAATTGAAACCTAACGAATTAAGCTTAGGCTAAGTTCTACATTAAAACAATAGACGGATCAATTTTCTATATAAAGGCTCTTTACAGCATTTACGAAGTGGTGTATGTGAGTTTTGAATTTTTCTATGTATTTAAAAAGAAAATTAATTAAATATTTCGGTAATTGTTTGCGATGCGTAAAATACTTTTTGTGATTTAAATATGTCCCGAGCATACGGTACAGCATAAAAAAGTACGCTTTAATATCATCAGATGTTCCCCGTATTAATATTTCCTTTCCTCAAAATACGGGTATTTACTCTAAATAGCAATTGTCCGGAATATGACAAATCTGGCTACCGAGCTTTTGTAACGACAACCTCATTCGTGATTCTTTTAACATTCACGCTCTTAAATTAAGCCTGTGTTTAGTTTGATTTCTCAAACCTGTAAAGAAAACCTCAAACGATTTTATCTTAAATATATATATAAGTAAAAGATGTTCACATGAGTTGTTCTACAAAGCTAGAGTTAAATGGTTATTAAGAAGAACAAAACAAAGATAGCGGGTCCCATCTTCGGGTTATTACAAGCCTAATTTTATGAGCTATAAATGAATTCAAAATTTTTCCATGGAATATACTGATGCTAAAAACCTATACTACAACACAACTTCAATAATGCAATTGATATAAATATGAGAAAATGAGATACTAAAATTAACATAAAGTTAATGGCAAAAGAATAGTGAAATAAAGCAGTACCCTAAATATTTGGAAAAAAATTATATCAATTAAACTCAAACAATAAAAAAGTCATAAAATATGATATTTAACAGTTGGAATTTAGAAAAGGAGAGAAATAGATACATATAGAATATATTAATGACTGAAAAAAGAAACTGAAGATTAAAATATATTGATGGATCACAATGGCAAGCGGAAATGTGAAAGAATTTTAAACTTGAACAAAGCTACGTTGGTTGTTAGGTCATGCACAATGGAAAGGATGTGACAGTATTTAAATATGGGTTGTATTTAATGCAGACATTATTTAATACGTAAAATGGATATAGATTTAGCAAAATTTAAGACAAAATATCTTTTAAGGAGACGCCTGTTTTACAATCGAATACTATCTGATGGAAGAATAACTTTATTACATTAGTAGTTTTCAAGTTCTATAGGTAATACCCAAATGGTAACAGAATCTCGAAGGAAGTGAACGTAATCTCAATGTGATTCCTTATATTGATCCACTTCCTATAGCTAGGGCAAGTAAATTCATATACAATGTAGTAAATCCTTAGCGTAGGATGCTATTTTCCCACTAAAAAAATATCTGTATATTTGTTAGGGATAGGAGTTTAAAAATTGCTTTGACAATAAAATTTCCTAAACATAGTAGTTAAACTTTTCCGAAGGAGTTGATTAAAAATGGTGAGGACTGGCAACATGTTGAACCTAATTTATTGGTAACATTAAAAGAAGTGAATGGATTATGAGACCCGAAAAGAAATCTCCTAATACAGCTTTCCAACAAGGGTAAGAGTTCGTCATTTTTACAAAGTATTCTTTTTATATGAGAAGAACCAGAGTATCTATGGCTCAACACAGGAACTTTTGAGACTTCTTCAACCGAATTTCTTTGCCAATATCTTCTATAATTTTTTCTTTGCTTAGAAATGTAGTTGAAAAGATCTTAAACAACATATTTCATTCCCAGTTGGAAACAAACTTCTAAATTCAACAGCATTACGGATCTTGAATAGGCAGGAGTACGGAATTGTCAATGCCTGATAATTCTGAAAATTATAGCCCTGGCTGAGAGGAATGATAGTGATGTAGACATTGTCTGTTATGATTTCTCGAAGGCGTTTGATAATGTATAGCATAGGGAAATGCACCACATAATTATCCAGGTGGGGCTAATTCCCTAAATAGATAGGAGATTCTCCGAATACGTAAAGGGAAAAACAGCATACATTAGTATACTGAAGGTTGACGGGGTCTAATTCTCCCTTCGAGCGAGTCTACCGCAAGAATCATACCTCAGACGAACAATCTAAAATCACGTGTAATGGGTAAAAGAGCCACGCCAAAGATTGACGCACTATAGCTTACCATGCACTCAGATCTCTATATATAGTGAGTAACCTCAAGGAAAAGATACAAAAGAAAATGTACATGGCAGTAAGCAAAGTAATGCTTCTCTATCTTGTCCAATCTCTTTATCGTACCTACAAAACCAAGGGTGAAGCTTAAGGTAAGTGAACATCGAGAGAACAGCAAACATCGAACAAATAAATAAATACTTAGAAAGAAGAGAAAAAAAGATTAAAGAAGGAGTGGCCTCAACACAGGGGGGACATTCATGCACATGTGAATGACATAAAGTAAGACACAAGACCCGCAATGTTTTCAAGTAGGGTCATTATCTTCCAACACGGAGAGAAAGAGGGACTTTACACGTGAGACAAATACGCAGAAAGAAAAAAACAATGACCCAACGTTCCCATAGAAGAGAAATGACAAATAAAAATAGACTAGACGACAAAAAAATGGAACTACTTCTACTAACTAAGGCAACTAAAAGAATACTAAAGAACCGTAAAAAAGAAAACAAGACGGCAACAAAAATAATATCTACTCAACTAAGAGTTTAATGTAAAATAAACTATTTTCTTCCCATTTCACAACTATTTTCTAATTTTTTCTCCTATATTAACTTCTCTAATTTAGGCAAATAAAATAGAAAATGTAAAAATTTATATCAGCTCGCGAAATGGAAAATTCAATTAACCATTAGGCCATCAATGATTAAAAAAGGTGTCCGATAAAAGTGATTTCGGTATATCAATTTCGAAAGGAATTAAATTATTGAAAAATTTGATCCAAATAGAACACTCGATTTTATTGTCAGACGTTTTGATTTTATGAGTAAATAAATAGTAGTTACATTGTTAAAGTCAGTCCTGACTTATCAGCTGGAGCATGCAGCTCAGCAAGGTTTTCCATATCTGCAAAAGGATTGTTCTCTATTAGAAAGAGGAAAATTCGGACAACAAAGCTCATTTGAGAGCTGCGAATGAAATCCCCAAAGACCCCTTAAGGAATGAAATATTTTCTCGTCTGAAGATGGACGAATTTGCGGCCGCTTGATAGAAGACTGCTTGATTTTTAGCATCTTACAAATTACAAAGTTTGAATATTAGAACACTCTGAGAGTAGAAGTAGTAAACAAGAGATATAGACTTATATTTATTAAATTAGTTTTTAGAAAACTTTTTAATATTAGATTATGCCAAAACTTATACGAAAGAAAAATCTTATACTACAAGATAATGTATTTAATAGTCAATGTGACTACCTTTTGCGTCAATGAGAAGAAGTTCAGATATGACCTAAACAGAAGTTGCAGTCAGAGATTCAGCTGCTATTTTGTTCCAGCATTTTTTGAATTTGCTGTTCTGGACTTCGAAAATTAAGTAAATTTTGTACACATCTTCTGCTCAAGCATCGATCAGCCTCTTAAGTCCATGTGATTCAAAAGAGTCAGACTGGGAGGCGAAAGTTGCTTTGACCGAAATCCTTAAAATTTACCTGGCATCAGTCTTCAAATTATTTACCACGTGTGAGGTTGCTCCATCTTGTTGAAGAGTCACACCGGCATTTCGTATGGTGGCATCGACCCACATAGTTAGTGTTTCCTTCAACGTCTCTCAAATTACATAATGATTGGTCTTTACTCCCCTATCAAAGAAGATGCGATATTTTTATTTGCCTGTTGATGTACCTCTCAGCTATACCATTAAGCTGACTTATGCCTGTTGAAAAATAAAAGCTGCTTAACCGAAAACTCATTTTTATTTTGAGCCTAAACACAATCGTGTCCGTCAAGAAAAATTGAACCTCTTAGTCAATAAGGAGCAGATGGAAGAGCAGAGTTTCCCTTTCCACTCTTCTTTTTGCTGAGGTTTAAAATTAATGTCCTTTAGCTATCTTAAATGGTCGAAGTTTTAAATAATCGGTCAATATTTTTTGCCTGGTCACAATGCTCACTTTGGCTTAATAAAAGCAAAGTGTATGGCACTCCTCTTTGGATCTCCCTTGTTCTTGTTAATCATATTCTTTAATGAGGGTTTGGCTCCTTACAGATTGAGGCGAGGTTGGTTATCACTATTTTAAGATCGCTATCTATCTTACTAAGACGTTTGATAGCATTAAATTTCATAAATCTACTCACAAAGGCTCAACATTTTGAAATTATTGCCTGCTTTCTTTTCGTTACTATAAAGATACTCAATTGCTTCAAAGTTTTCTGTCATATTTTTATAGCTGTCTTTTTATGAATTTACACAATTCTTTGCAAAATTTAATAAATTTTGAAAGAACCTGCAAGAAAGTAATTAATCATTCTTATTTCTCTAAATTCGTAATCATTATTAAAAAGCAGTCTACACTTCAGCATTCAACATTGTATCATGGAAACAAATTGTCATAAATTGATATTAAAGTGGATCTTCTGGGCTTTGCCAGACTTCTTACAATAAATTATATATATTTTCCTAAATATCGCAGGGCATACAAACTATTATTAGCGCTTTTTCTCTCCCCTTCCTTTACACTTTTTATCTCCTCATTTTTCTCTGACTTTGTTTTCCTGTAAGTTAAAGAATCACTTAATTCAGATTTCTTTCTTGCACAGAGGACATCTTACATTGTCCAACGTTTTTAAAATCATGCGATAGTTTTACCATTTAAAGCAAAAGTACTCTTGAAACTCCACTAAACCTTGAGATCAAGTTGGTTGAGAACAAAGCAAAAATAAAGAAGGAGAAATTGATGCTATCGATATATACTTTTGAAATATCCGTTTTTATCGTTTTAAATCCACTGCTTGGAGTTTTGAATAATTATTTGCCATTAAGGTGCGAGCTCACCTTAAGATAGCAAAAAAAAAAGATAGCTCCATACAACTGATTGTCATAAAATTTTCGGATAGGCCAATCATTTGTTTCAAACCTTTATAGCATTGACCAAAATTTCCTTTTCTTCCACTCTTTCTTCTGTAGTGCCACTACTTCTTCCCCCTTCACATTTACATTCAATCTCATACTAAAACTGTTTTCCTATATTTCTTAAAATCATTGTATCTGTGTACGAAACATGTTTCTTACCTCACATACTATGACAGGTATATTGCCAGAGAATTTTACAATGCTTTCTGATTTAATCTTACACTATGTCCTACTATAATTAATTCCTTTTCATTTAACTTCGATTTTATTGCCAAATTTCAATGAACACAGACTCTTCAATTACGCCTACAACCACATTAAAGTAACTTTAATTATTATATTAAAAGTTTTAATTATTGTGAGCAGTATCTTCATTCTTAAGAGATTTTCCTATGCATCTTCAAAACAGTGAGAAGGATTTCGACTGATCAAAAGGATAAGCAACAATAATGGTTTTGGATGAGCGAATGACTAAGTGGAAAATACAATGGAATCTCTCGTATAGAGGAATAATATGGTGCCTGGATTATATCACAAATTTAGGTGATTGTTGGGGAATCTCTTGCCGTAAATTTAATTTGAAAACTAGCATGACAATGTTATTATGGCCTCAAAGGTTTCGTTTACAATTTAGGCTGAATGAAGGAAGTAGTAGAATATTTGAATGAAGAGATGATTATTAGTGGAGAGATAAATCGAAGAAAGTGAGAATGAATGAAGAGCAAATAGAAATAAAAATTAAGCACTAAAAAGTATTATGTGAACATAAAATGTACGTATTTAGCGAAAAAGAAGAAAAAAAGGCACTCCGAACGTGTATCACATAAATACACGTCAGTACACACAAAAGCAAATATACCACCTCTGACGCCACGTTTTAGGGAGTTAATCTTACACGCACAAAAATTAAATTCCCTTTAAAGGATATTAATAAATGTGTTGTCAACATATTGTTCACAGCTATTGATTTATTTTTCGAAACAAGTGATCTACTCTTCAAAGGGACCGGATTTAGTGAGTTTCTCTTTATTCGAAGCAACGATATTTGACCGAATCCAGCACGTTAATATATCAATACACTTCTATTCCATTTTACCTTTGTTAAAGAAAATATAAGGGCTTTCCTTACAGTAGAATTAGACCTAGGAATATTCATACCTACCTTATATACGAGATTAAAAGCGGTTCGTCATAAATGTCTAATTGTATTTCAGAAAACTAATAAGATGAGCGAATTTCACAGGTGTTCGCACTTGAGTCTGGATGTAGAGTAATAACATTAAGAATTGTAAATGATAAGTAGAGAGGCTTAACTTAAACGGCTTAAGGTGAGAAACAAAGCAATTCCGCTATTTCCTATATTAGTTCTATTTGGTTTTAAGATTCATGTGAATTTTGTAAGAGAGATTAAACCAGATTCAAATGATATACTTGCAGGAAATGATAGAATGACGGAGCTCGGTGTTAAAATATGTAATCTGATGCTCTAATAGGCCTAGCTTTACAAGAATAGTAGTGAAAGGATAATATCCTATGATCCTAATTTTACCTGACTAAGTGAACTTAGTAAATTTAAACATAATTACGACGTTGATTCAAGGTCAACAGGAGTTGAAAGTGTTCTGTTTTTCTCCTCATGGTTGGTGTAAAAATTTTAAGAAAGGATTAGAAGTTTGCTAAAAAAACTATAGGGTTTCAACTATTTCACTCTATTTGTTGTCAGACCTCTGAAAAGTCGCAGTTAAATGGTTCGTGATGTTCTAAGTTTTGAATAAGTTAGGCAATATTAAGTCTCCACTGCTAAAAATTAACGTATTAACATATAGATAAATAAAAAGGAAGATCTATAGAAAAAAGTTACGGTCAAGAGAAAGTCATTATATATTCAAACCGCGTTTCTTAGACCAATCTGGAATAAGGATGTCATTTTAATTAATACAATCCGTTTCCCTTTATGAAACGTGACAGTCAGTCGATAAAATTCATTTTGTGTCATCGGAGCTAAGTAATTGGCCAAGTGGTTCATTCCAAATACCCTTGGAAATGCTTTTCCATTTTTTTGACGTGCAATTAGCAACAAAATATAATATGTAATTCAGGTTTATGAAAATTGTCTAAGGGGTAACAAATTAATACACAAGAGTCAATTCTCTTTCTACCTGTTTGATCCAAAGCCTTTGGACGTACTATTCCACCTCAATAACTAGAGTATAGGAGATTTACTATAGATATATTTAGGCAAGATTTTGCTTTTAGTCCCTCTATATTCCATTTTAAATTTTCGCTCTATTAGTTTTTACTTTCCCATGCATGAATAGACCTAGCAAGGAGTGACCTGAGGGCAGTAAACTTATTCAGAAAATGCACATGAGCGCTCATGTAAAGAGCTCAGCTTTGATTAAATGGACCTAGAAATGATTAAATATAGGTGATATATAATAGAACAGCTAATCCAAACTACATAGATCGTTTGAACAAAACTTTTTAACCTACTTCATTTCTTGAATCAAGAATTAAGTACAAATGAATCAAAAAATATAAACAAAGCAGAATCCTTTCGAAACAAAACAAATGAGTTTCGTGGCATTTATGTCTCTCGACGAGGAACATTGGTCGACCCTGGATATAGCTTCAGAGCAGCGTCCCTCTTTACTCGATTTACTACCGGATGAAAAGGCATTGTGCCGTCATCGGAAGCAAGAAATCACTCTGGCATAAGATGACTTTGATGAACTGCCTCCCGATTAATAGAAAAGCAAATGGATTAAATTTAACGAATTATCACCCGTCTGTGAGTGATTTTGGGTTCCAATTCCAGCAGAGATATTTATAGAACAATGTCGAGGAATAGGTAACCTCCCCAGACAATACGTCCATATATACATATATTTATCTATTGGTTGGGAAGAAGGAGATAAAAGCCACGAGGATATGTATATATATACAATTATATAGACATATACCTTCTAATGTACCTAGGCGTCCTTCGCTACGTACAAAAACGTTTACTTCGTAAAAGTAATCCGTTGATTAAGAGGTATAAGAGTGCGATTTTAATACAGGAGCCGATAGTGTTTAATGAGTTTACCAAGTTGCAGTTTAGGGATATATTTAAAAAGTGAAGACCAAAAATATAATTTTAATAAGTCACTAGTTAAAATATATATAGATACGGGTAATATAGAAAATGTAAATAAGGATAATATTGACAGACTATAGAAAATTGGCAATCGGGTAACGTTACTTACTTGTTAATTAGCTTTTAAATGGGATACTATAAATCAGTTATACGGAAAAATATTTAAAAGTCAGAGAGCGGGTTTATTAACGGAAGATGCAAACAAAGGTCGTTTACCTTAAAGGGAGTTACCTCTAGGAAGGGAAATCCTTTAGCAAGTCGAGGGGGGGGAATGGAGACGGAAATTGGTCGTGATTCTCGGTCGAATATCCTGATGGTGACGAGGAGGAGGAGGGAGGGGACCAGAAGACTAGTTCATTATCCTCTTTGAAGATGGACGATGGCACCTCTACTCCAGAGAAGTGCATCCTCTAAAAATCGAGACTCTGACGCGGCTCGGTGCGAAATCTCACACGGGAAACTTTTGATCCTAGAGGGGGGTTCCAGATGAGAAGAGAGGAATCTCGGCCAGTCCTTCGGCGACGAAACGATGATCGAGGCTTGCTCTGAATAGAGTAAGCCTTCACAAAAGAGATGACTCTGCCCTCGTAAGATCCAATGTCGATGGTATATGCGAATGCCAGGGACTTCAGGAAACAGACACGCGATCTGAACAGAAGCAGACGGGATCTCAAACTCAATCTGCCCATATTCGAAAAACCCAGGGTATATGTATGATGGCCATTTTATGGTGCTCGATCGGTGGAAGGTTCAGACGCCTAGAGAGATTTGCTTTTGTTGCCCGACACAGGTCCTAATCATCTCCAATGATGTTTGTTTGGAACTTTCGGTTTTCCTTTCCTGACTACGTAGAAAAGCATTTCATCGGTGAGGTAAAAGCTTAGAGCGCCCAGCTTAACCGATATTCAAATTCTTTTTTCTTTTATTTTTCTCCTTGTACAAAGAGCTTATTCTATGTGGAGATATACTTAGGAAACATAGGGAGGGAGGGAATTCAAGAAACAAATGAAGTGGGTATTCTTCTTGGCGTCCCTTTCCCTTACAAACAGAAATGCGGCCGAATCTGAAATGTGGGTATTTCCTTAGTATATATAGTGAAGCATTAACCAAAGCATTAGTTAAAAAAGGCGCAGGAGGAAACTATCGTGGACATACGCAATAGAAACTTTTCGAAAAGAGATTCGTAAAAAATCTTGCTCAAGTTTTAGAAATTGAAAATATTTCAAAGTTACTTAGCCTGAATAGCAAAAAGGGGAAGATTAGTTAGAGAAACGGGCTGAAAAGCAATGAAAGAGTAATAAATGCAAAATAATCAAAATAATATACCCAACTCAAGCAATCACCTCAACCGCCAATCATCTGTGTTGAAGATTGCACTCGAGTAAGTGGCTGGATCCTCTTCATTCCATCGCGCGTTTCAGGCTGGCCCCTATAATTAGGAAATTTAAATGTTTCTCTTCAATTAAAATCCACATTGATGTGGTACTTGGTTACTCATATACCTACACTCTGCGTCAGGCCTACCTGGATGATGCTCCGTGTCGAAGCCAAACGAGCAAGTAACTGGGTTCGATGAACAATGAGTTATAAACCCTGAAGGAAGTACCCACGTATTGTGGTCATTATACTTTATAATGGTACCGATTAAGTAAAATAGGAAGGCATGTAAATATTTCGCTTTCTAAATTGCCCAATTAATAATATCATTTACTACCTTTTATGAACCATTTGATTCTTAAAATAATAAAAAGGATGGAATAGGATTCTGACATATGCCTGTGAGGGATGCTTGGGAAAGTCGGTTTGAGTATGACGGGAATTTTACCATCTTCATGAGGAACGAGTGTTTTAAATACTCACTTGGTTAAAATTGCAAAGTGAAACAGATAGATTATCTTATTGGAAATAATCCATTAATCACTTGCGTGGTATAGATAATGAGAGGCTCCATTGATGTACTATGCTGTGTGAAAGAGGGTCTTCAGTGCCAATAGTAAGGTTAACTCATATGTACGCACTGGTGGTATGTGATTAGTATAGCAATGAGTACACACCTTCATTCTAAATCGTGTACGACTGGGGGACGCTCTATATCCACGTCAATCAAGTAACAGTTAGCTTAGGCTGCTAGTTTGATCTCTTGTTTGTCGTGGATGAAGATTGTCCCCCGGTGCCAAAGTAAATACTAATTTTCGAAGTAATATTAAAGGGGAGAAATTATACCGTAGAGGCCGCCATAATATGGTAGAGGAGAGTACAAAAGGTTTTATTAAAAATGGTTTATGAGTTCTAGCGAGATTTTATAATTAGCGTTGCAATACATATTCTAAAGAGGAGATAAATGCAAAGCCGTCTGATTTTAATTAGAAATGAAGCAATAAAAGAAAAATTGAAATGCAAACTAATAAATTTATTCACCATACAACACTAATTTTGGGTTTTCAGCATTATCTTAGAGTTGTACCATGAGTTATGAAATAGATGAAGAAAAAGCTACCGAAATAATAAAAATAATTGTATACATATCATTAATTCTTCCAGAGAATAGCTTAGCTTTAGATAAACTACGTGATACTCATATGGGAGGATTTAAGCACCTTAATGAGGAGATCAATTGAAGCTTCCCTATGATAGATTAATTGATTTGTCATTCAGCTTCAAGATACACTAACCCTCCACAAAGTTCAGAACACAGTATTTTTTTAGAACGACTTCGTCCACAACCTTTGCCAAGGAAAAATTCAAACAAAGTTATAAACTACGTATAGCATAAAGATTATGCAAATTTGGATAAATAAAGCGAAAGTTATCACAAGATAAGCAATTTTCGAGAAAAATTGAAGTGTGGAAATTAACCAAACGGTTATGTTTCTTATTTAAAGAAATGCCATTGTTTGCATAACAACTAACTTATGAAAGGCGTCTACAGCGCCCGCCACTGAACTTCATTGAAAATATCCGGAAGACACTCGGAGAGAGATCTGAAGAGAGAAATCTAAAAACAGTTCAAAGTTCAATGGAAAAATTAATTCTTTAAGATGAATGGAGCAAGATTGCTGCGCAAGAATATCAAAATTTGTTTTGATTGTTTTTTAATATTTACTATTATTTTAGAAATTAAATCTCCTACTATAAATAGCGGGATGAGAATATGAGGCTGACTTACAACCGTAGACAGAAGTGGCACATCGTTAGATCCTTGGATGGTGTTTAACTACCTAAAATTGGGTCAAATGACCTTTATATTAGAATAAGTGAAAAGGTATAGATAACACAAAGGGGTCAAAGGCAGGTCAACACCATGATCGACTCCGACCCCATTCAGTATACTAATTGCATTGGCCGGCAGAACAGCAATACTTAGTCTCTGCTTGAACCATCCAGCCTCTCTAGGGTTACCAGTTGTTTCACTGAGAAGAGACCTTCTTTCTTTAATAACTCGTGGACTTAAAGTACCAATCACTCCAGTAGGTTTGATAGCTATTGGCTCAAACAGAAACCTCTCATTCAGGGCAAAATATTATATAAAAATTGTTATCCCATCTGGATGCTCACGATCTCCTCAGTCAAATCCAACAACTCCAAAACAGCTGGCAATCACTCTCTTTTCATAGTTCGCATACTATATCATTGAGAACAGAGTGTCTGGTGATCTTTCAAGCAACCAGCTGACAGGACAAGAGTTGCAGAGCTACGGGATCAACTCCAGATCCATATTTACACCTATGTAGCTCAGCAATCTGCGCACCCAGCCTCAAAGCTTGGGCAACTCTATGGATTTCCAGATCCAATTGAGTTGCCAAAGATGGGACGGGGATGGCTGAGAACCAACAGCAACTATCAAGATGCCCAGCATCTGGTAGACTGGCTCTTGCATCCTGATCTTTCCTCTCTTAAAGGCCATTCAATTTGAAGAAAGCAAGAGGGAGGTCCAAATATTTGTGCATCAAGCGGTTTTAACCTCATTTTCAGGCTTAAAAGCCTTGTCCTGAAGTATTCCCCCAACCCGAATCCATTAGGTCCAGCCTCCCCGCCCATTTAAGCCAAACCGGTAACTGGTGAAAGGAGGTTATGTACCCAGGGAGATCGATGTCTTGTGTCAATCGTATACCTAAGCCACCTATCCTAATTGGGAGAGTTGCCTGAGTACATGAATTCCATTAAAAGTCAATGTTGATTAGTTTAGAGACAGCATAATTCACAGAATTATCAAATAACTCCAGAGCTGCTAACTCCCTATAGGCGAGAGAGGATCTCAAGATGTACTGCAGATTAGGTAAAAAAATTAATTATTTAGTAGAACCAAAGCTTGTTGTGGATTAATTAATTAGGGGCGGAATATCATTCATTTAAGGGCTCCATGTTATGTGTCTATAGCCTCTCTTATTGCTTCCCCAGTAATGGGAGAGTGCGATACGGACAAATCATAAAGCCACAATCCTAACATGGTGAACTGTTTTTAAATTTTTGACGAATAACTTACGTATCAGGATATGTCAAAGCATCTTAGGGAATATAGACCTCCATTCTAAATAATAATTAAGTGTAACTTTAAGAAATTATAATTTAATCGAGATATTTCACAAGATTTTTTATGGCTGTCCTTCAGATTATTTTAGACATTAACTGTAAAAGAACAACCCCTGAACCCCACCCCCCAATATATTAGAGACAACCTGCGAGAGTATCTCGCCACGGGCAACGTCACCATCTGTTCGAACATTCAAGAATTTTCTACTCCTGAGCCTATTGAGGAAATATTTCCCGATCCTGCGAACTCGACCCAAGCGTCCCCTCGCCCCGGTGAAGAAGCGAGGAAGAGCCGCTGTTTCTCGCACCTCGCTGCTAAATGGTGAATCTACTCCGCCTCCGGATTCAGATGTCTAGAGCTTGTGACTCCTTTATCCAAACTCCTTATTCCCCTTCAGAATCAGGCAAACAAATACTCGGGTTATTCTTCTCTTGTTCGACGAGTCCAGCCCGCACATCAAGGCCGGCGTTATCGTTTCGTCCCATGAGCGTTCATCAGACAGCAGACTATCTCCGCTATGATTCTAACCAAGTTTGTTGGTAGCTTCTCTGATCGGCAAGCAAATCTCCTTTGATTAGCTTTGAGAAAAAGAAGTTTCCTCTACCAGTGGAATTACGAGCAATCCCACATTCCCCATCAAAAGTCATCTTTGAAGTTTGGCTATCTTCATCAGAAGGTTGGTTCAGATCGTGCCCCACCTGCCTTATTCAGACCATGCCAGGGTTGCCTTAAGGATTGCGCCACACTTGCCTCATCTGATCGTTCCTCACTCGCTTTTTGGGATAAAGGACCTTCCTCCAAGTAACCTGCCCGTAAGCCTGAAACGCCCTCTATTATTAGAATTGGCAAGTTCCCTTTTGATTTTAGCCTAGAAACATTAATCAATTTATTCCATTTGAGAATCCCTCCTCATAATAATTAATAAGAAACTAGTTTAATTTAAATAATTCCCTTTTTCCTATTATTATTATTATTTTGATCTTTTAAATAAAAGTATATTTTTGTTGTTTCATCTCTAACTAACCTTGAACGATATCTCGGCCTATTCAAGTAACTCAGGCCAACCAATTATGCACTATCTGATTATTAAAGATTGAAACCTAACGCCTCAAGTTTGACCTACTAGTCGGTCGTCAATCCCTGCAAACAGTTCTTCAACGGTTCGCGTTGCAGTAGGTGATTAAGTTACCCCCCACGTAATATAGGGGTAGCTTATGGTATAGAGTGGCGTACCACGACATATATTATATATAAAATACTTCTATATTATAAAAGCTGGCGTCAAGTGTGTTAGGTCTATTACATAGTAAATCAGATTAGTTGATTTACATCCCTTTTGTGTTTTAGTACTTCCCTCTCATTATTATGTTTCTTTATTTTTTTATTTTTGGCCGAAGTAGGTTCTAGTTAGTTCTAGATCAGTGGAAAATTTGTCTATTAACAATTTAAAATTTTGATTTTTAGTTGGGAGCCATTCTTTGTTTGTGTACATATTCCATTTACCGGAATAGTGAGTTAGTCCCCAGCCGGAGTAGAAAGATTATCCCGTCCTAACCGTGTTCTTTAGTGGGATAATTTTTGAATATTTATTTAGGGGAAAAGTTAGGCTTCACGTATATTGCCAAGAAATTTCATTAAATCAATAGGTCCGTTCGCGTGTTACATTTCCCCAAGTAGGCCAATAAGATGTCTTCTTCGTTTGACCGTTTCACGACTCAAGCAGAGTCGTTGGGCCTGTCAGACGAGAATTATTAACTTATATTCAAGAAGAAGAGAGAAATAAAAGAGAAAAGAGAAGAGAGATAGAAAAGAACAAAGCAGAAATAGGAGAACGTGAGAAAATAAGGCAGCATGAACTGGAATTAAGCTGTAAGCAATTAGAGTCAATGTTAATTAACTCCCGGAAATAAACTCCACAGTCCCCGTCAGTAAGTTTATCCGTCTTTATAGAAGGAGATATTCTGGATCATATCTTACGCATTTCGATAAGATTTATAAAATGAACAATTGGGACATTGAGATAGATGGTGTCTCCAAATTGCTCCTTCTCTTCCTAAACTCACAGTTGAGAGAGATATTCATTTCTCTTTTCTCAGAGTCCACTGTGGACTAGATGCGTGTAAATTCGCCCAAGAATACGAGCTCCTTCTGAATTTCGTCCTAATAGATCAATTTTCAGCCTTCCTGACCCACAAAATCCGTACCTTCGTTAAGGACAAACCCTGCTCTAGGTTAAAGGAATGCCTAGAAGAGGTTGGTGTGTACGCAATAAGCCATAACTTCAATCCTAAGGTTAATAAGAAGCCTCACACGTGCCCTCCTAAGTTTAAGCTTAATAACTCCAGGCCCCCTATAAGAAATACCCCTAAATTCGTGAACGTTCAAGGCCCCTCGGATACCAGGAACCTCCATTCTTCGGAACCAAGAGACATTAAGCCCATAATTACCACTCCCGCCCGCGTCGTTATTCTCCAGAAGGCAGATAATCTGTTACATGTGCGGAATAGAAGCTCATGTGCGCACGAACTGTACTCAAAATTCACAATTTAGAAACATGTCTTCCCATCAGGTACACCAGGTTAGTGCCACTCTTGCTCCACCCCTCGCTCTTCAAGATACCACTACGTCTTTCTTGTCGACCAACAACTCAGGTCACCAAGTAAATTTTGTCTTTAATAAAAGCTCCTCCGGTGGTTTAAAAGTTGAAAATGGAGGAGTGAACGGATGCAGTGTGTCCACCCTTGTACGTAACACTAAGTTAACATGCATCGTGTTATCCAAAAATTTATTTCTCCCAGTCGGTTCTGACCACAAAAAGTTCGCTGTGGTCCATGATTACCTCGGCCGAGCGAATCGTTACCGGATTTGTAAAATGCCACATCGAATTATTTGACTGGTGGGTCGAAGTGGTAGAAGCCACAATCAGGTTTTGCTCTGTTTTGATTGGTGAGAGCCCCCAGCTTACAAGTAACTTAGTAGCACAACCCGTGATAACCCGCGCCCAGGCCGCCAAGGCTTCTCTGGAACCCGTTTCTTAGGAAAAACCCGTAGATCCGGAGATGAAGTGCCTCTCCGGAGCGAGGATTTTGCGCACACCCAGAAGGGATGAGCAACTCTCCCTTCCTGCTTTCGGAGAAAGCTATGATTCAGGAATAATAGTCTTCCTGTGGTGGAAAATGCATCTCATACCTTGTCAAGGATGAGCTATTACATCGTAAATGTTTTAACTAAAGCAACTCTGAAACCAACTCCTTGTGTGTTCACTGCTCTCACGTCCCCGAATCTTTCAGATCTCTCACGATTATTTATTCCCTAGTCATTTTATTCATAATGAAACCTCTCAGAGGGTTTATATGAATTTTTATTGGCCTGGTGCAGCCAGAGAAATTGCAGAGTACTGAAAATCATGCGAAGCCTGCAAAAGGGCATCAGCAAAAAGGCGCGTCAAGCTAACCCCCTCTTCAGAAAAGCCCGATCATCTCGAAACCTTTTTCTCGCGAGGCCATTCATCATATTGGCCCTATTTATCCCAGTCTAGTGAAGGACACGGTTACGTCCTCACTTTAGTAGACTTCGCTAACCGTTTTTCTGAGTCACTTGTCCATAATCGTATTGATAGCGTTTGGTGCGCCGAAGCCTTCATTTCAATTTTTTCTCGGGTAGGATTTCCTAGAGGTATTGTCGGATCGAGCAAGTCAATTTACCTTCGAGCTTATATAGAGTATGTCGGCAAGCTCCTCATGGTAAAACCTCAGTTTACCACCCATTACCAACCAGCCCAAACGGAGTTTGCGACAAACTTATTAGCACATTGAAAGCTATCCTCAAACAATTGTTTATAGATTAGTCCAGAGAATGGCACTTCTTTTTACCCGTGGCACTGTTTGCGTGTCGTGAAATCCCCCATAGGACCGTAGGATACAACCCCTTGGAATTAATGCATGAACGTAATGTTCAGGGTTCCATTGCTAATTTAAATGAACCGTTCACTAATCCCCGTCTGAAAAACGAAATCCAATCGTCCCATTCTTACCTACTAGACCTCCGAAAGCGCCTCGAGATATGTGCCAACATCGCGTACCAAAATGCTGAGGTAAATTTGGAGAAGTATCGAACTTATTTCGATTTAAAGGCGAAGGAAAGAAGTTTAACCCTGGCAAAGAGATGCTATTGCTACTTCCCACAGAGAATAACAAACTTATGAGCCAGTGGCAGGGCACCTTTTCCGTTCTAGAGGTAAAATGGCCAGTGGGTTACCTAATTCAAACCCCCTGAGGAGATAAGGATTTCTACCACTACGTTGAAGAAATATTACCGCCATGCGTGTATCAACAATATTGTGGCCCTCGATGAAGAGCCCCCTTGCAACTAAAAAATGGCTAATTTTTGTAGCGGGTCGGGTTACCATTATTGTAATTAATGAAGTAGTATTGCCTCCCACCTAATGACCAATAGGCTTTTTCTCAAAGCGATAAAAGTAGATAAAACTTTAAATATGGATTTCTGTTACTATTTAAATAAATTTCAATTCCTCCAGGAATAGATTGATTCATTCGGAATTCAAATAAAGATTTTGAGCACCTTTTTAAGGAGAAACTAATACAGGTCCTTGTGAGACCTGTACATAGTTAAGAAGTATTTAAACTTTCGTTTAAGTGTAAGCGAAATATCCTTGATAATTTTAGACTTTATTAATTTAAGAATCATTAGCTATGTGGTCTTACCATACTGATAAACAGTTATTGATTATTTGAGTGAATTAAATTGACTTCATCACCAATTTATTAGGCTTATTTATGTTGGTTCTAAACATTAATATCCGAAAAAAGAGCTTTAAAGAAATAACGCCATTTGATGGTCTGAGCGTCGTAAATGGATTTAAATTTCTTCGCTTTAAGGAACCTGTAATCTAAATTTGCTTCTAAACTACGACTCTCTTCTCACGAAAGATTAAAACTACTGAGGCAGCAAGTGATATTCTGCTTGCATTTTTTTGTTACTATAATATTCATTAGTTGATATTTTTATTTCTGACTGATATCTTTGGTGATGGAGCCTCTGGCTTGATAGGCAATGGGTATACCTAAGTGATAACATTTTTACCACTTCTCTCTGCTTCTGCCTTCTTTGTTATTCATAGCTATCTTTCCAAATCCAAAGCTATCTTTATCTTCTTGTTTAATAAAGAGAATTCTTTCGAATAAGCAAAGGTTTTTAAATAACTTATTTCGTTTAGTTGAAGATTAGTTACTAGTTATCCCTGAAGACTAATAAGAATAACCTCTTTTAGTCCAATCATTTCTGGTTGGTGAGATGTGGTATGGCAGTACTTCTCATCTTTTATCACTTTCTATTTTTTCTATCCACCTATGATTTACATCGATCTTTGTAGCTCTTAGTTCTTACTTATTAAAATTTTCTCATTAATCTTAGATTCCTATACCTTCTTCTTATTAGCAAATTCGAAGCATATGATAGGTAAAGAAAAGGCACATAGAGTCAAGAACTTCCCTCATTTTGATGTCTTTACCATTAATTATGATTTATGTTTTTATTTATTTAAATTTATTTGAAAATTTTTCACTTGCATTATAATATGTTTATTACATTTCAGTCATATAGAGAAATCTTTTCATAATGAATAGTCCTTCTAGAAAAATCACAATCGATTTTGTTATATCTGCGAGACGGTTTCCATGCTAAATAACCAGTCCAAAATAGCACATTTGAATTACGCTAACGACCAGTAAAAAAGATAGACTACTCAAATAGGAAGCAAGATGGGGAATGAAAATTTGAGAAGGAGCTGCAGTGCAACGAGATCGTTGTCGTTAGATATTACCATGATTTTAAAAGAAGGAAGGTGGACCGTAAAAGTTTTTCTTGATTGTTCAAGTCAAGTGGTTGCAGCCCCCTGGAGTGGAGAGCTTTGACGCGGAATGTAAAACTTCCCCTAAGCGTGGAGTGAGGATCGTAGCAAGTAGTAAGGTGACGTAAACACAATATATGAATTGCATCTCTCTAAGTGCTACTAAATTGGGTGGCGTGGAGTGAGGTTTCCAATTATCGGCAGCCTAGGGTTTGCAGCAGTTGCAGGCTGCGGCAAGATGAGTGAATGAGATTTGAGTTCAATCACTCTAAAATTGAAAATTAAAATAACTTATTTTGCAAGTAAATTTCTAATGGCACGGGGCATAAACATCTGTCCCTAGACATGCCATTACCCCTATAATTTAGGGTGCCACTACGGCCAGGGGAGTAATGAAATGTTTGTGGTAGAGTCAGCATGAGAGGTTGCAAGTGTCATGAAAGAGTAACGTTTTAGATAAATCCTAGTTGCATTTTAGTCACAAATGGTAACTCCTCTGCCTACGTTAGCAGCGAGGCATGCCATAAATGGGACTTACGGTCTTTAGATGGTGTGGTGGTACCCAAATTGGCTTCAGCTTCCTCAGATCATTTGCGTCTACCGTTACCAGAAATATATGTGTACGGCAACTTTAACGAGAATAAGGACCATTAAGTTTGTTGAGTAATTTTGAGGTTTCTAATGTTTCGCGCTAACGTGGATGAAAGGTTGGAGATTGGAAAGAATAAACACTATCCGGTCGTGAGTAAGCTAGCACATTAACGAGGAGTGCAAATCTGCGATGGGAGCTTTACGGCCAACGCTAATTCAATGAGTGGAATAGAGACATCTAAATGATTTATAGCCGTGGACAATATAAGGATATAGCACTCATATAATGCATGTGCTTGTAATATACCAGAATCCTCCTTAGTTTGTGAACAGTATGCAAGAAGTAGCCAAGGTAATTGATTATAGTACTGAGTAGGTGTGGAAACTGCAATGAAATAGCGATTGAGCGTAGAATTAAACTACTTGCCCACACTTTTCCCGATCAAATTCCAAGAAGAAGCCAAAACATGTCGATTATCAAGAGTCATACTGAATTCAAAGATAAGGTGAGAACGAAAGTTAATCGCATTGTCGGATATGAGCTTTTTGGACACTCTGTACAGCGCAACCCATCCTTACGAACTGGCCCAAATAGATTCTGAAGCAGATAGATCGCGCAAGGATAGAACCTCGACCCATTTTATATAAATTTGGGATCTATTCTAGAAAAATAATACCTAGTTAAATCATGAACTTGGGCGTAGGGCTAAGTGGTATCTACATAAACCACACTTATTCTCGAGTCTGCCAGGTTTAACTGATAAATTCGTGCGTGTTTCTGACACGGAACGCACATATGAATAAGAATTTGGAAATTTTGGTTCCTTTGGAGGCCAAGGAACATATAGAGTGACTGACATTATTAGCAAAGTATGCCAAGCAATGAAATAGGTTAAATATTTGTTGTTTAAATGTTTTGGGTAAGAGGACCCTTATTCTTTTAGCGAAGAGTCCAAAAGAATTTTTTTAGTCACTTTTACATAGGTAGGCAGAGGAAAGATAATCGGAGCTTTGTGTTCTTCCTGCTCGAGAAGTGAGTAATGTTCGGATAGCTAAGTTGATTTTCAGCTGTCAAGGGATAGCTAACCATTTAAACCAACGTGGTTGAAATTTCCGTAGCAGTCACGAGAGTAGAGCATAAGAGACGGCTGCGGTCGGAAACTACCATGCGAGAATCGACATTCTGACCAGGAAGGAAGATGTCTGCGCAAATCTCCCTTTTCTCATGTTTAATCATACAACATTCTTAGGAATGAGCATTCAGTTCAGAAAAGATGTTCAAATATTCCTTTTAGATTAGTTTAAGAATAGTTAGTAGTTATTCCTGTAGACAAAGAATCTTTTTGGGGGGTTCCATCCTTTCGGGATATGAAATACGATATAGAAGTACCAGTCAGGATTTACTATTTCCTAATTCTTTCTATCCAACTATGATTTTCATCGATCTTTGTAGTTCTTAATTTTTATTAATGGAAAATTTTCTGGGTGATTTTAGCAAGTTCAAAAAATAAGAGAAACAAATGACGCATAAGTAAGTGGAAAATAGCGACTCTATTAAAAACCCTTTTAAAGGTCCTGCTTCTTTCATTTACTACAAAACTCTAGAAATCACTACCTTCTCATGCCTTTCTCAATCATTAGGATTTGGGCCTTTTTAAATACACTTTCGCCAAAATAAGAAAAAATTGGCCGTGTAAATCATTTCTGTTTCCTAAATCTATGTTGCTATTTTTAAATGCTGTAATAAACATAATTTGCTTCTGCCATTCTATGATGAATTGTGTTTATTACCAAATTTTTCTTTGTTACATTATCATTATGCCTGTGGACATAATATCTTACGACCCATTGATCTGCGACGTTATACAGTCGAATTTAATTAATTTTCTCAACATGCTGGTGCAATGTAGGTGTTAATAAAAGCGCGACCCAAATAAGTTACAGGAAGTTACAAGGAAAGAAAGTACCCTAGGAGACTTTACGGTCCATTCAAAAAGGGGACCTTTGGACTAGCAATCGAGCGGGCACATGGCTGTTCAATTGTTTTGCGTCCCTAAAGGCCACTTTTCAAGACTGTGTCTAGTCTTGACTTGAACTGGTCAACAGATTCACTGTTGACAACTTCCACTGGAAGTGCGTTCCACTTACGGCAGATACTGTAAGTGAAAAAATTTCCACACAGATTGCGGTTGTAACGCTTCAGTTCAAGTTTGAAGCCGTGATTGCGCGTTCTGTTCTCACTCAGTGTGAAAATATCCCAGGAGTCAACATTGTCGAACCCTCGAAGTATTTTGAAAACTTCAATGAGCTGACCATGCAGTCCACGGGTTTCCAACGAGAACAGATCTAATTCCCTTAGTCTATCCTCATAAATTTTATGTCGGATAGACGGAATCAGTTTGGTTGCCCTAGCTTGTACGCGTTCCAACCTTGCGATGTCCTTTCGAAACGAAGGACTCTAAAATTGTACGGTATACTCAGGTGCGTCCGAACAAAGGAGTTGTACAGACAAAGTACTATCTCCTTGTTACGGTATCCAAACTGGCGCTTTATGTAGCGTAACATCCTTTTCGATGCACTGTTTCGAGAACTTGAGGTCTCTGGTGATAGTAACACCCAAATCCTTCTCAGTATCAATTGATTCAAGAGCAGTGCCCTTAAGGATGTACTGAGATTTAGGGTTTCGGTGGCCGATATGCATCACTTTGCATTTCAGCACATTAAAAGGCATTTTCCACGTGTCCGACCACTCCCCAATCTTCCAAAGATCTTCCTGCAGGCGGGCAGTATTTCCATCCTTTGCAACGTTCATACCAAGCTTGGTATCGTCAGCAAATTTGGAAATCTTGGCAACCATGTCACCGTCCATGTCGTTGACGTAGATGATGAATAGTAGTGGTCCCATGACAGAAAATTGAGGCACCCCGCTAGTAACGGGCGCCCACTCAGAAGCCTGTCCATTCTTCACCACCCGTTGCCGTCTGCCACTTAGCCAGTTCTCGATCCAGCCGGCTACTTTTCCGTCTATGCTCAGCGCTCACACTTTCCCGAGAAAGCGGCGCTGTGGTACCTTATCAAAGGCATTCTGAAAGTCTAAGTACACGACATCCACCGCCTTGTCCCGAAGAATTCCACAAGATTCGTCAGGCATGACCGTTGCCTTCGGAAGCCGTGCTGGGAACTCCTCAGTAGCAGGCTTGACTCTAAATCTGACGTCATTTTGTCCACCATGATGCTTTCCATGAGTTTACCGACTATCGAAGTCAGACTGATAGGTCGGTAGTTTGACGGATGGCTGGGCCTCCTTTCTGGAAGATAGGAGTCACCTCCGCTTTACGCCAGTCTCTAGGAACGCAATCGGTCCGGATTTAGATGTTGAAGATTGCGCTCAAGTGTCGTGACACTTGATCGCGCACTTCTTTCAACACTTTAGGTAGAAACCCATCCGGGCCAGGTCACTTATTCGTCATAAGGTCACTGATCTTCTTTTTTATTTCCCCTTCGGTGAAGTCCATATCCTCCAGCTTTTCGCCCGAGTAGGAATCCATTGGCTGGGAGATGGGACCACACTCTTAAGTAAACACTGAATAGAAGTAGTCGTTGAGGAGGTTAGCATTTTCTGCATCTAAGTGCTGTAATGCCCCCTCCTCATTTCTCAAAGAGCCAATCGTTCGACGGATTGGTTTACGGCTGTTCACATTTTCCCCAAATCTCCTTAGGATTCTCTTTACAGAGTCTCGCCACTCGGAGTTTCTCAGACCGCTTAGCCGCCCTTATGCTGGAATTCACTCTCCTGGCTAGCCTTCGGTATTCGTCAAAGTCACCCGAGATCTTCGATTGCCGGTACACAGTTCTCTTCTTCCTAAGTAGTTGGCCGATTTCTAGATTAAACCCCTTTGGTTGTACAGAAGACCGACGGGGACATTTCAGAGGGATGAAACGCGATTGAAGACTCATGAATGTGGTTTGGAAACTGTTCCACGAGTCTTCAACAACATTGCACATTTCTAGCCTCACGTCCGTCAGTCCAGCACTAAGACCTGCAAAGTCTGCTCCTTTTAAATCGAGTTTCCTCGATTTACTAGTTACAGGCCCTGCCTCTGGGACTTTGACTACAAATCTAATTAGTCGGTGGTCACTCCCACCAAGCTCTTCGCCAACAGAGAGGACCTCAACGATATCATCCTCAGAGGTGAAAACCAAGTTGAGGATATTGTGTCCTCTCGTTGGCTCTTTCACCCATTGAGTCAGGAACTCGTTGTTCGCGAACTCCAGGAATAGCGCGTTCTTGCCACAGGGTTCTTTAGTTTCCTAGTCAACTTGTGTGGTGAAATCCCCCATGACGATACACACTCTGTCTTCGACAAGTTCTATTAGTAGCTGGTACAGATCTCTGTCCTTTTCAACGAGTTGGGCAGGAGGTCTATAAAGCACCAGGGTCCTGTATTTGGCAGGACTTATGACTAGGTCAACACGTAGTAGTACATGGTCGGATACGATGTTGCAATCCGTCGAGTTGAGAGTATCCATGACATACAAATCACAACGCCACCCTCTCTGTTTTGCCTATCTTTCAGGAAGAGCTGGTAACCGGAAATCGTGAATTCACCTTCAGAAACGTGGCTTGAGGTTTTTATCCACGACTCCGTTATGGCCACCATCTCAGGTTCCTTTGTTGCCACGAGGCCACGGAGCTTAAGAATCTTATTCCTGATTGACCTCAAATTGAACAGAAGAACTTTGAGGGAGTCCCTCAGTGTAGGACTCCCTACGCTCTTTCTTTTCCTGGCTTCTTTTATGTGGCAGTACCCCTCTTTGTCACATCTAAGAACGTCGTTCCAGGAGTGAAACGGGCATACTGTCTTATGTCCGCCTTCACTCTGGGTCGGACGCTCCTCCAAGTCCGCTTTACGACATCCTGGATTAAGTTACAGAGTACAGCCTTTTCCTTGAATAAAAGGTGCACTCCGTCCCTTTGGTAAAGGTCGTTTCGACCATAAAAAGTGCGGTAAGGGTCCGAAAAGAAGACCCCTTTCGCCCTACAGGCGCTGGTTCAAGGTCATGTTCCTTGAGTGAGCTGTCATGCTAGGACCTCTTCTTGGGAGCATCCCTACAACGACCCGTTTGCGAGTTCTCAATCTGCAGTCGTTCACGGCTCCCATGACCGTGCTGAGAATTTTCTCGCTGGGGTCTACTTTGCCTCCTTGGAGGTAGAGGTCATTTCCCCTCACCATCAGGGCAACGACTGAATTCTCGGAGATCTGAGATTTCTCAGCCTCTACCCTTGTCCTGGCTGGCAGCATACCCCCACAATAGTGCGAAGGCGTGCCACTAGCAGGGGCAGCGAACGTTGTGCTTGGTAATCGCCCACAAGGGAAAGCCTTGAACATTTCCGTGCAGAGGTTTAAGGCTTTCCTCCTGGAAGCGAATCTCGGTTCCCTCTTTCTTCTCCATCTTGTTTTTCTTGTTCTTGTTTTTCTTCTTCTTCCTTTTCTTATTAATCTTTTCCCCCCTATCTTCCTTTGTTATATACTCTTCTGTTTTTATCTTTTCTTCTTCTGCGTCAACTTTCTCTTCTTCAGCTTCTACTTTATCTTCTGTTTCAACCTTCTCTTCTTCCTGTTTCTTTCCCTTCTTTTTCATTTTCTTTGAGGGTTTATCCGTAGCATGCTGACCTAGCTTTGGGGGTAAAACTGCAGATGCAAGGTTTACTACAGGGCTTAACGTTAGCTCTGCTATTCTAACCTCTAGCCTGCGAATCAGTCCGGCGTGTTCCACTTCTAGGTTGTTTATTTTCTCCTCCAACTTCCTAGACCTTTCCTCGGAAGCCCTGCATGTTTCTTTTAGCTCCTTGATTTGGCCGTTTAGAATACAGTCGATGCAGGAACTGGCCGGGTGGCATTTGGAATAACACCCCTCCGGAAAGTCCACGCACCACTTATCTATGTGGCATATAGCGCACGTGTATTTTAGAGCTCCTGGTCCTTTCTTACCGGTCATTTTCAACACTTTCTCTCTCAATATTTTGCGACCAATCAGAAGGCACGCTCCATGTGCTGCTGTTCGTCCGACCGAGTCGTCAAACCTCGGCGTGCCATGGCTCTCAACTAAGCAGCACTGACGGTCCCCGAAGGGGCCATCGATTTCTCACCAGGTGAACAATGGAGCACACCACGTACTAAACTCCTACTAGTTCCCTTCACGACGGCCAAGATCTCGGGGCAGCGTTCAATGGATATCCAGCCACACCAAGAGACTCGACTCAAGGCTTTTTATTAGCCTGGCATCTAACCTGGGAACAAAGGGCTGGCACCTCGGACCGATACTACCAGAGGCACCCGTCAATGGTCACTGGTAATAGTCAATAATTACGCGCCATAGACGGGGTTAACGGGGCACTAAACATATCCCATTCATCATGCCCCAACGCCTAGGACACCTATAGTCCTAGTCTCTCGCAACAAGTGAGCGTCGATTAGCGTGTTTTTTAAGGTTCCAGAGCCTCTCTTCTGACGCATGAGGTAGCCGCCAGGTCCTTATATGTAGATACATGGAAAAAGGGTAAGAGTGAGATGATAGGATTCGGGATTGTTTTTTTGTTTTTTTTTTCTTCTTGCATAAGTAGAAGAAATAGGATTAATGTAAAAAAGGGGAAGGATAGATTAGGATAAAGAACGACGCACTTTGTTTGGAACCTAATTTCCGACCAAATCGACAAGGGAACCCCTGCCAGGGGTACCAGAAGATAGATACCCTCACCGACATAGCTCGAAAAGTCAAGGGTACGCACAAGCTCTCTTCCTGCGACAAGAGGGCGTCACCTCTCTCCCTCTATTTTCTTATTTTCTCGAAAGAGAGAGAGAGAGTGAAATAACTGCTGTGAATCATTGAAATAAAACGGATGCTAGTTAGAAGTGGCACTGGCATCACCTCTAATAGAACAGGAACTAAGCGGAAAAGTAAGATTTGGAGCAGAAATAGGAGTAAGGAAAAGATAATGTTTCAATAGAAATCTAAATAGTATGGAAGAGAGAAAATGAAGGTGAGTATAAAGTCAGAACCACATAAACTATAGATAAAAGATAAAAGAAAGTGAGAGAGAGAGAGAAAAACGAACAAGAAGATAGGTATTTAAAAAAAACAAACAAGTTAAAAAGTGACCACTTTAAAGTACTCGAGTAAATGTTAATAAATCAAATAAGAAACTTAAAATCTGCCACAAATGATATTTTGTAATCTAAAAAATAGACCTCTAAGCTTAAACTTAGCTTACTCTTAAGCGCAGTTGCCTAAAAGAGGAATATAAAAGGATAGGTGTGGGACATTCCTAATATTAAAAAGCAAATATAGCAAATCTTCCCTTTAGTAAAATACCATAATTTGCTGCTTCTTCCATCATTGAAGACCATGAGACGTTTTGGAATATATCAATTATTAGTCATAAAGTTCTAAACCACACAACCATGAAACAAAATCATAATAAAGGATTAATGAAACCAGTATGTTGTCAATGATATTTCTTAGTATTCTTACAGATTATTCCGAATCTGAAATCTGTATTTTCTCGTCAGGTTACCCGCCTATGTTTTCATGGGTGAATAAATACGTTTATTAATAATATATAATATCTCTAAACTTTATTCGAATATTGGTTTAGTTCTATTATAATATATTTATTACTTTGTAGGCATATAGACAAATTGTTTCTTAATGGAATTTGTTATAACTTGCTGACGGTTACTATGCTAAATAACCATTCTCAAATCACACATAAAATGAAGATTGTAGAGGTATAAGAGTTTAGTATTTATATATTTATATATATATAAATATATATATATATATATATATCGAGGCCAAGGAAATAATAACAAAGGACATCTGGGTTTAGCTTTGCCCCTCCGATGTTCTCCGGTAACATAGGAGTACGGGCAAAATGGTAAATTTTAGGAGACAGATTCCTGACCTCAGCTCAAAAGGCAGGCCCTTCGACGGTGTACTTATAAACAATCAATTCAAAAGTGCAAACTGTCGATCTCGTATCATCCTCTCTCAGAGCTACAAGACGCCAAACCCGGGAGACCAACCTGAGGTCTCACCTTGCGAGTCTCCGCTACACCTCTCCATTACCCCACGGGAGTAATTTGGGTATATAACAGGTTGACCCGAGGAAACGCGGCTTTTGGTTCGTTCTAACAGTACAGAAAAGAAAGTCACCGGTAGAAAGGACAAATATATTAACTCAAAATTGTTCCCCCCGTAAAATTCAATCTCGAATCGAGCCTCGAGATCTCACCCAGCAATCCCATTTTCTTTTTTTTTAAGTATATTAGATATGAATTTTTTTATGTTATTTAGTGAGAGGGTTTATATTCACTAAAGTCTATTTTTTTAGTAAAAATAGTGTTTTAATTATCCTCGAACCAGTTAATGTGGCAATAATTGATAAGGTCAATAAAGAAACCCCTTTTATTCATTCACTAGAATAAAAATAAAGTTTAGCACTCTTAGAAAACGATCCTCAAGCGATCACCGAGGCGCGAACCTATGCTTCAAGTCAAAGTTTATTAGGTTTATTAAAAATTAATAAAACAAATAAATATATATATATATATATATATATATATATATAATCTCGGTTAATCCACGACAAAGATGATCAAAATTTATATATTAGAGTTAAGCTAAAAGTTCCAGTACAAATATTTGGCTGATCATATCAGTTGTAAGACGTGTTTCTAAAATTTGAGAAGATGCAACAGAGGTCGAACGACATCGATGTCTTTTAAGATCCAAATTACATCACATGACAGATTTCGATTTCTACATGACACTCCTAAAAAATATGCTTATGAATCTAATTTCATAACTTATTTTAAAATTCACGTGTGAACTTAACCATGTTTATCATATTATCTTAAATAATTATTTAAGATGAAATCTATACATTATTGATTACACAGGGGAACACTTTTAGTCACATTTCCTGGTGACTTAGATTTATCTGCCAATTTTATTTCGTTTTTTCACGCTGGTTTCAAATATATAATCTATTTTTAACTATATGCTATTGTTATTCTGTAATTTTCTTTTTCTCGTTTCCCAGAAAACTGCTATCCGGACGGACAGAGAGGGTGCTTGTAGAAAGAAAATACTTAACAGTACATAGTAGTAAGATAGTAATAAGTGTTACTTTGCAAAATATTGATGTTTTTGTTACTTGTTTCAGGTCTCGTGCTAGAGTGATCGCTTCGTCAAGCGGAAATTGCGTTAATGATCCAGACACCTTCTCCTAAATATGTGGATGTTAAATCCTAGTTCATCCAAAGCTCAATATATCAAACTTTGTGATCCGCACTTATAAGGCATCTTTTTATGTTCCTCTTGGCGATCAAGATAAGAAGTAGGCCCCACATGCTGTTTGTCATAGTTTTGTGGAACATCTTCATGAGTAGACGAAAGGAAAGAGAAATGGTCTTCCTTTTTGAATCCCCATGGTGTGGCGAGAGCCAAAGGATCGTGTATCGGACTGTTATTTCTCTTTGGTGAATACTAAAGGGATTGGCAAGAAATATTGGCAAAATATCGACTACCCTAACTTTCCCTCGGCGATCCGGCCAGTACCTCATTCTAAGGCTTTACCAGTTCGGATTTTGAGTGGATATGCTTCCTCCGAGGGAGAAAATGATGTACCTGATATGAATGTCCACGGAATGGATTCAGACGCTGCAGATTCATCATCAGATGCTAAATAGTCATTAGCTTCTCATTATTTCAATCAAGATGATTTGAATGACATAATACGTGATTTGGCTGTCTCAAAGAAAGCTGCAGAAATTTTAGCTTTCAGGTTGAGTGAAAGACATATGTTTGACAGGTCGATATGGGTATCATATTACGAAACAAGGGAGAATACATTTGTTAGGTATTTCTCTGTGGACAAACAATTTGTATACTGCCAAGATGTTCTTGGTCTGGTTACTGAGTTGGGACTTGGCACCTATAGCCCTGCTAAATTGATAGCTCCAAGCGTATCGTCAAGTGTGTCCTTTCGCATAATTACAATGACTTTGGTGCAGCTCCTCTCAGTCACTATGTCTTTCTGGGAGAAACTCACGATCACATAAAAATTGTCATGGATTTACTTAAGTACCATTAACACAATTGGATCATATGTATCGATATTAAGATGGTCAACTTTCTCCTTGGCCAGCAGAAGGGATAAACAAAGTTTATAATCTATATCTGTATGTGGTATAGTTGAGCCCGTGACAAACACTGGTCTCCAAAAGATTGGCCAGTTCGGGAAACTTTGGAAGCAGAAATGCCAAACATTGTTAATGAGCCAATCGTAAGCCGAAAGAAGATCGTTTTCCCTCCACTTCATCTCAAACTGGGGTTGATGAGGCAGTATGTCAAGGCGTTGAGCATTGACAATGATTGTTTTTATTCCCTAGTATTGGCGTTTCCTTCTTTGTCATACGAAAATATAAAAGCAGGAGTATTTGATGGTCCCCAAAGCCGAAGACTTCTGAGTGATTTTAGATTCGTGAACACCATGAATGAAAAAGACAAGGCAGCCTGACTCTCATTTTCTGCCGTTGTTCGTAACTTCTTGGGGACAAAAAAGCGCACAACTATGAGGATCTGGTTACTAATATGCTTTTAGCCTATCGTGATCTGGGATGCTACATGAGTGTGAAGCTGCATTTCATAAATAGTCACATCGATCGATTCCCAGAGAATCTGGGAGCCATGAGCGAGACAAGGGTAACGCTTCCATCCGGATTTAATGACGATGGAATAGAGCAACCAAGGTCACTGGGATGGATGGCGGACTACTGCAGGACGATTAGAAGAGATCAGCCAGGTTAGACCTACAAGAGAAAGAGTTACAAACGTAAATATTTGCTCGATTGAAATCAAGAAGAGCTCCTGCAGCCTGATGTACGGTCATCAATAAATTAGCATCTATTTGATTACAGTATTTCTAATCCTAATGGGTATTTCAAGTTTATTCTCATATGCAATTATATGTTTGCGCAAAAAAAAACTTCTTTAATATAAATAACGCAAAAGAATGATTCAAAATTACTTCAGGGCATGATGATAGGCGTGATAAAATGAAAATTATTGTATAATTTTAGTTATTGATATTAGAAAAAAACTTTAGCATTTAGAGAGAATCTGATTTCAGATTTAATTTCAGTGTGCTCGAATTAGGTAGGAAAATGTACTTTTGTCAATTCACCAAATACATTGTTCCCCAATGTTATTTATTACGAGAAATGCTTCGTAACCTTCTCTATTGAAATATTTTACCATAAATGATACAATTCATTTGAATACATTATTGCCTCTTTATGCAAAGGACAATATGAATATAAAAGAATTAATTAGACTTCATGCACTTATTTAATTTTTTCAATACTGCTACCTATCTACTCTCATGACCTCGCTCTGTCTATGTGCTGCTTCAAAATCCTATGCATTTTAATATCATGTTTCTAATTTCAGCAGTTAAAAAGAAAATAAACACATTGTTGTATACCCTTTCATACCAAATCCTCCTTAAACTCCAATTTCCCACCCAGGATAAAACTTTTCTTCGATAAATGTAATGATGAATCAATGACTAATGCAAATGACCTGTCAGAGTTGTATATACCACCAGATAACACTTCAAATAAACAAATGCCTCTTAACAAAAACGAAACCTAACAAACTTATCACGGATATAGGACTTTACACGACTTCTAGAGGACAATTCGCTGGCTCTGGGAAAATCATTTCATATAGTTTGGGATGAAAGAAGGAGAATTTTACAGTTGTTTGAACTGCTACTAAGTACCGTTTCCTTGGATTTTGCTGTAATGTTGAAGGGATAATCGATTTCTTGGCATAACTATATAAAGATTCAGAATGTAGGCTATTTATATACTCGTCAATACGAAGTTTGAAATCAGTACTCCTCAAGATAGTGACAAAGGTTGCAACAGGTTCAGTAACACATTCTATATAAGTTACTGACATCTACGATAACAGAACACAAGGTCGGCTGACCAAAGTCGCGTGTTCATTCTTCTTCCGATTTTTCACCTTACGACTTTCAAAACTTTCAAAAAGGTTCCCGGACAACCTTGGGAGGACCCCTGCAATTATATCATTCGAAGGAAAATGTAAAACAACATAAAGTTTTGAAATTTCGTTAGAATGGGCTGAATGGTTATAATGTTATTACCAAACGAATAAAAAAGTAAAACAGGGACCGACCGACTGACATATTGAGATATAAAGTCGCACGTGACCAAAAATATTGTATATTCTCTTATATGGCCAACATAACTTAATGATCAAATCTTAAATGATCAGGCAACTCTGTAATGACCAAGCCAACAGAAGCTGAGTTATTAGCAGCGATGTTTATAATTCAGTGTTCCTCACTTTTGTTGCCAATCGGTTGTATAAGTTTACTTGTATGCTCTGACCACATGCGCCTAGTTGAGAAACTTTTATTGTATTGGTGCTGACCTCAGGCGCCTACTAACTTATCAGAAAAATGGACACGAGATCATTTTATGGAAAGTAAGTTTAAAATTTATTTCACGTTACTGAGTATATCTATCTATCTAATTTGTAATGTTGAAGGTATGCGTACTTTTAATCATTATGTTAATTGGTTATACATTAGTTTGTGTTTTAAAATTTTAACTAAACCTTGAAAATTTTTTAAATAAAATTTCTCATATTTTATGGATTACTTGCGTTTTTCAAAATGTTGATAATATTTTAAAAATGAAATAAAATATTGACTTTTTGCCACATAATGATCTAGAAGCCATTCATTCTAGAATACATAGATATATCTATATATATATATTAGGTTGATGAAAAAGTTCTTGCGTTTTTTTCAATTTTATGTTGATTTGAGTTTTGTTTACGTGATTTGTGCACATATTAAGAAACAATAATAAATAAAGAAAGCAAAATTTGCAAAGGTTAGGCTCTGTCTCTTAACAACGTATACTATCATGCTTTTGCTTAGGCTACGTTTTGAAGTTGAGTAATAAGTCATTGCGGTTTATTTAAAAGTTGTGTTAATTTAATTTTTGTTCTGTACTCTCAAAATGGAATGTCAAGTTGAAAGAAAGGCGCATTTTCGACACTTGTTGTTATTCATTTTCAATCAAAACGGGAACAATGCAAACGCAGCCAAAACTAGTCACGATATTTGTGCTCTGTACGGAGAAAATGCTTTATCAAAAAGGACAGCTCAATGGTGGTTTTCACGTTTCAAAAACGGTTATTTCAATCTTAATGACGAACAACGTGATGGGCGCCCAACTAAGTTGGATGAAGATGGATTGAACGACCTTCATCTTGAAAATCCTCGTCAATCGACTAGAGAATTGGCTGTAGAATTAGCGTGTGATCAGAAAACTGTAGTGAATCACCTTCTTCTAAAGGGGAAAGTTCAAAAACTCAGTGCATGGGTTCCACACGCTTTGAGCGAAAGCAACAAATTCAACGCTCCACGATTGCCGCAGGTTTGCTTGCTAGTCACAAGGCTACTCGTGAATATAAGGACAAGTTTCTTCACCGCATTATCACTGGCGACGAAAAGTGTTGTGTTTATGTCAACATGAACCATCGAAAACAATGGCTTAGCCCCAATAAAAAAAACACTTCCGCGATTAAAGCACGAAAGACGATGCTGTGTGTGTGGTGGGATTGTAAAGGCATCATTCTTTATGAGCTCCTTGCGACCAACGAGATTGTCAATTCAGAACTCTATGTTCAACAAATGTATCGACTCACCGAAGCTATTCCTGAAAAGCGACATCATAGATTTTATGGAGTCCTACTGCAACACGACAATGCTTGTCCTCGCATTGCCAATATGACAAAAAACGCCATCCAAACGCTTAATTGGAAAATTCTGCTGCATCCTCCATATTCTCCAGACTTCGCTCCATTGGATTTTCATCTGTACCGATCGCTCTCCAATAATTTGCGCGGCGTTTCGTTCAATACTGGTGTGGAATTAAGAACCTGGTTAGACGAATTCTTTGAGTCAAAATCCAGAGATTTTTATTGCAAATGCATCGAAAAAACGAGTTGAACGTTGGTAAGAAGTCGTAAATAACAACGGATAATACATTATTAATTATATTGCATATTGTTATCAATTAAAAATAAAGTTTTTCTAAAATTGTTAATGGCAATAAATAAATTTCATAAAACCGCAAGAACTTATTCCTCAACCCATTATAAATATATATATATCTATATATTTTGTAGGCCCCTTGACGAAGAAGAAGAAGGTAAAGTTGAAGTTGGTGGGTTTGAAGAAGACAACGAGGAACTTAGTGATCACCATTTTTACTCAGATCAGGGAAGTACATCTGAAGAAGAGACTGGTGATGAGGAGACAACACATGCAGATTACCTTCTGGGGAATGATTGTACAAGAGTAAGAAATGTATCCCTAGGACAAATATAACAACTAGGAGCCATAATATAGTGACTCATTTCCCAAGAGTAAGAGCACTAGGTAAAAATGCTTTCTCGCTTGTTGATGCTTTCTTATTATTCTTTGATGATCATATTTTATAATTTCTGGTAGAAAATACTAACAGATATGTTCAGAGATTGCGGAATCGTTTTCAAAGAGAACATGGTGTAATCGATGTAAGTAAAGATGAAATGCTCGCGTTTCTTGGAATTCTCATAATATCTGGGTTGTTGTGAGCTGCTTATCAGAATTATAAAATCCCGGTGAAAATATTGGATTTTTATCATTTTAGATATATATTTGTTAGATTTAATCTTTAAAATGGATAAATAAATATAATATTTTTCTCTTTTAAATACGGTAATGTAATGTTTCTTACTTTTCATCATGTCATCATTGTTTACAAATCCATACACAATTCTGAACGTCTAGAGATCAATTTTGCAGCTGATTATTAGCTATTCGTAATTCACGTTTGTTATCCTATCTGTAAAGTTACCAATAAATCTAACTTTAGTTATATATATATATATATATATATATATATATATATATATATATATATATATATATATATATATATATATATATATATATATATATAATAAATATATATATATATATATGTATATATATTTATATATATATATATATATGAGGAAAACTCACAAAGTATCGCGTGAGTAACAAAATGTAACAAAGCCCACAGGGACATATTTATTACAAGGATTCCAAGTACTTTCGAACTTTATTTCGAGTTCTTTATCAAGGAATAAAAAAAGTATTGAAAATTATAAATTTATAAGGATGATACAGGATAGAGGAAACGACCATAAAAAAAGCAAAAAACCAAACAACAAAATGAATTAATAGGAAATGGAAAATTTTAGGGTTTGTAGCCCCCAAAAACATTTGAATGTCTCTTTAAGTGCACCTTTATGAATGAATCTTTCATCGCGATTCTGATTGCTTAAGTCGATTCAAGGCTATATATTTTACCTATCGCAACTGGTGCGAAGACTTCGATCAAAATTTATCTGAAATCCACTTGTGCTGGTTAACAGAAAAGAAGCATTTTCTGCGAGACATTGCATAAACCTGCATTTCAAGCTTAGTGCTAGAAAAACAATAAAGTCTAGTTGGGAAAAAAAGAGAAAAATCTTCCATATTTTTCTGACATTGCTTCAGATGACCACTTTTTTATATTTAATTATATTCAAAGATAAAGTTTATTAGAATATTTGAATATTTGAACTTTTATCTTTTCTTTTGATTGAAAAAGAGGTCTAACACGGCTGAAAAATATTTTCTAGTATGTAACAAAAGGGTGGTGAAATTTTCCATCTTTCTTTTTTGTTTACAAAAACCAACGCTCAAAATAAAAGTTTTCAACAGCCACTTAGAGAAAAGTATATAGAGTTTGAAGCTAAAGGCAGATGAATCTCACTTCGATTGTCCTAAGCAAATAATATTGCTTTGCTATTTATATTGTCTGATGCATAAAAGGATTGTTATAGATTGCACCAGTTCTGAGTTGAAGCTTATATTGTATGAAAGTATCAGCGCTGGTCAAGCGGAATCGAGATTTTTGCAAGACAGTGCACGACCACCCCCTCTCACGCTTACTGCAGGATAAACCAATATGTCGAGGTTAGGATCTACTGCTTTATCCATTCTACTTCACTGACCATTCTTCTTCGGACGACACTTGGTAATATTTAGAAAATCAGATTTGCTATATAACATAATTTGATTCGGAAGCACTAAAATTTAAACTTTAGAACAGGTAACACAAAATCTTATTACTTTTTCTGTTTCTCTTTGGTTCCTAAGTAAAAAACAGTTTGTGGTTGCAAAAAAGAATCGGTTGAAGCTCTCTTCAAGTACGCCTTCATCAAAGAGTATTTATTGTAAATCTCTTGTTTTAAGACAAAAAAGTTGAAGTATACACTACACCAATCACTGAATGGCGTTCAAGTTGATTTTCTTTAAAATATTCCACTGCTAGTCAACCAAAAACTATTTGTGCATTTACAAGATAATGGAATGGGTTAATTCTGTTGTGTGGATGTAAATGTTTTTGTGAGAATTCAAAATTTAGTTTGGAATATCTACGTTTGAAAAGAAAAACACAAGTATTGCTCTAGGAATAATCACTTTAAATTTTCGCTTCACAAAATTGCAAGTAAAGCTATAAGCATTTAGTTTATCTGTATAAAACATTTCCCAGTCATCAAAAAACTTATCCTCGCAATCTGAAAATATTAGAAAGTAAAGGTATCAGTAACAAAAAATAATCAAACCAATTTCATCACGTCTTGCTTTGATTCGTTCATCGTCATCAGCCGCCGACTTAATCTTGACCTCTGACATAGAACTCACGTTTATCATAGGTAAAACCCTGGCCTGACGCCTCTTTGATTTATTTCCTAGACCTCTCTATTGACCATACTCAATTCTTAATTCCATCGTCTGCGTATTTATACGAGGCAGCAGGAAGCCGCTTGCCCTGAGAGGAGGGGGGGGGGGAGAGACTCCCTATTTATCAAGCGCGTCGCTCGAAGGGCAAATCTTCGCTTGGTTTTCGGCGTCGCGGAATCCATTTTCCTCGCCACGTTCGACCCTTGGCGTACCCAGCATAGCGTCTTATCACAAGAAATGCTTCTGTCTGCTGTAGATTAGGGATTTTCTAGGCTGCTCGATGCTCTCTATCTCATGGAGAGACTTTGTGGCTCTCTTTTATGATACTGGAAAACTGACAATCTGAATTCTCTACGTTCAGTAGAGCCTTAGCTGTTTCCTGATAGACGTCATGAAGTTGCTCTAGTGAATTTATTGCGTGATGAATAATAACCCTCTTTTTCTCTTCAATGATCAAACAGGCGTCCATAAAGGAATCAATGATAATGGCATTTGTGTTTTTTAGTGGAACTTGATTATGCGATCGGTAGGTTCAATGTCACTTCATAAGTTTGAACCCTGCCATCCATCTTGAGCATCACCATTTTGTCCCTTATTTTCATCCGCAGAGAATATTATTCCATTTGATGACAATAACACATTGGCCTGATTAGTTGTCTGCTTATATTAAACATATCTTCTTTCACACTCTTGTCTCACTGCTTTTTGACTTGTATGTTTTACCTAGGTTTATCTGGTAAGCTAATTTGATGTGCCCCAATAGAACAAAACTTTGGGATCTGAAATTCAATGAAAGCAAGTTCCTTAACATGGATCTGCATCTTTTTATGGCAATTACATTTAGTGTGAGTTTCGGTTTTGCAACCAGAGCAGCAAACTTCACCCCGAAGAACAATTTTACACTTGTAACTGAGGATGTCAAAAAGCTTGTCAAGATTTCCAATGAAAGCCTGTTTGACATGTAACTGTACTCTCCCAAGAGATATGTATTTGGCCTGCTCTCAGTTCTATTGGATCTTGTATAAGCTTGTGACACATGAAGTCACAACAAGGGCTACAATAAAGCTGTTTGATCGTGACAAATTTTCAAGCATTTTAAGGTAAATTTCCTTTCCAAGATCGCTGCTAGGTAGTTTCTCACATCCCCAATACTCGTTTATCTGAGCGTTATTCCATATTTCAGAACTTCACGCAGAGTTGAGAGTTCAGAGGACAACAACTCTATACCATTTCCGATTAAGTTGTTCATATGTGTGAATGGTCCGATTATTTTCCTAATTTTAAAAGCCATTATAGGATAATTCCCTTTGGTTAAGATCGTAGCAATTGCTTCTACTAATCTTCAGCAGACTGATGGGTGTTTTTACCTATCACATAAGAAAAAAATTAGTGAATAAGATATATATATATATATATATTAATAAAATAGTTTTAATTAAATTACGCCAAACAATTAAACTTCAAAACTTTCAAGTAGCTTAATTTCAAGAAGAACCAAATAATCATAATGCAATTACTTTCTTTGATTTCTTTATTTCCATGAATCTACTTCCCATATTATTTTTTTAATTAGCTCAGAATTTTCCGAAATAATTCCTTTTTAATTTTCCATTCTATTCATATGATGTTCGAGATCGTATATTTAAGTTTCTCTTAGTCTTGAATCTTAGGATTACAGCAACTATTCTCTCTCTTCCTTTTCTTTTCTAATTCTTAGAAGGTCGATGGAAAAAGAACCCTTTTTCTTATGACAGAGAGCCTTTTTCTGGGAATAATGGGTGCCTACACAGATAGCTTTTCCAAATATACATATATTTTATGTTCTATTATCAAGGGAAAAAATCCTTTCGGAAATGAAATGACAGCAACAAACTCTGTCTTCTAAACAAAGATTACTGGATTAAAATGATTAACAAAACCGTCTATTGCAACAAACCTCTCTGCTCTATCTTTTATCCTTTTATGCACTCCTCTGTGTACCTTTCTTCCTCTTATGTATAATCAATTTATGTTCGCCACTACTCCTGAATTGTGATTTGTTTGGCGGCCATTTTTTCGTGCCTTCCCACATCTTCTTATCTTGCTTTGAGCTTTTCATCAGCTTTTCCTCAGAGCGTCATATAATTTTACAAAGTTTAATAAATTTATCATACGAGTATATGCATAAAAAGAAACAATCCAATTATAACTCAGTTTTTGATCATGTAATATTGCAAGTTTGGCAAGGTCTGATTGTAAATTAAAAGTCATGTATATGTATGCATGGTTAATTTCATATAGTTGCGGATGAGTAAATACGATTTTTTAAATTGAATATTTCGAGCATTTGCTCTGAAGCCAGAATTAAGGAACTTGAAGTATTTTAAAATCTTTAGATACTGTATCCCTTGCATAAGCATTTAAATTAAACCCTGTAGATTAACCTGAAAATTGATGTTCATATATGTACGAATGTTTAAAGTGAAAGAGAATCATAAAGCGTTACAAAAGCACAGATAATCTCTCATCCATCCATCCTTCCAGAGTAGAAGAGTGACGCATCAAATAAACGAGTACATTCGAAAATTAAATTATATAATATTTCAAAAAATATTGTCTGTAATTAGCTAAGAAATATACAGTAATCTAGCATAGAAAATTGTTTGCACACTGAGGTTGTTTTGTTTCTTTATAAAGACTATTCTTTCCAAAGGTTCTAGAAACTTTGTTATACAATAAACATTTAAATCTGAAAGTAGGATTGACAAATATCTTCCTTGCGTATAAAGGCATTTATGTTAATAAAATGATAAAATTTTTCAGGAAAGGTTACCTTCTCGTGCCTGATGTTGAATAACATTCTCATTTGTATACTTGTATGGATATGAGTATTATTTTTTCCTAGTACGGTTGATTTCAGAATATTTAATCATAATAACAAGATGGACACTTGGGTTATAGCTTTAGCGGAGTAAATATTCCTATAAAGAAATAAGTCTGGAGCTAGAGCTCTGAGTCCACCATTTTGACTGAGGGTTAATAAATGTATGCCTATTATATTTTTAACACAGTGTGATAGAACGGGTTGAGGCCGCTTAATTTAAACCACTATCACATGTTATTTAAAACCACGATGCTAACCACGTGCATCTTCGCTTTAAGGCCTGGCGCCTTATCGCAGCCACCTGAGTCAATGTTTAAACAAGGAGGTTTATCTTCCCCCGTTTGCCCCATGCGCAACCATCGCCAGATTGAGTTAGGCTTATGGGCAGATAAGGCATTGTTCTCAGGCTCAGCTGTGCATTCCCTCGAAGCCCCCACTCCATTGGCCTATCCCACGCCAAGGGGTGTTCCGACTATTTATTTGGAAATTTTACCACTGAGATCAGATTGGAGATCCAGATTTTCGTCGTGAAACATCACTAAGATCCACTCTCACCTTGTGCGCCAAGGTACATTGACCTCGAGATTCACCATCACTTTTCCAGAAGAAGGACAATATCCCTTGAGTGCCAAGGTTCGAGCCTTCGTGACGCCAAGTCCACAAGGCTTCCCCTGTTGTTCAGAAAGAGAACAACGTTAGAACAGCCATTGTTCGTTCGAGCCCGTTTACAAGAAACGGTTCTCACCGTTCCCCTGTTGTTCAGAAGAGAACAACGTAGAACAGCCATTGTTCTTTTGAGCCCGTTTGCCAAGAAACGGTTCTCACACTTTCCCCTTGTTGTTCAGAAGAGAACAACATTAGAACAGCCATTGTTCTCGAGCCCGTAGACAAGAGACGGTTCTCCCTCCCCCCCCTGTTGTTTAGAAGAGAACAACGTAGAACAGCCATTGTTCTTCAAGCCGTTCGTGAAGAAACGGTTCTCATTCCCAAGACGCCACGTCAGGATCATTTAATTCCCCCCCCGTTTGGCTGGAACTCGCCAGCGGACCGAAAATTCCTTCACGTCGCCTTGCTCTGCACAACAAGTATAATTACGTAAGCTGAACGTTACCTTTGAGTATTTAACCCTTTTGCAAACTCTATCCTGTGCTTTAAATGGTTTAGCGAACCATCTCATCCCTTTAATTTATATTTGTTTTCCATTTTAAATCTCTTAATCCCCGGTTTAACTCGATTTTCCACGACCATTTCCAATTCTCTGTTTATGTCAATATTTTCCGTTTTGTGTGTTGTTGATATTTTTTATTAATAAAACTCTTTTTATTAATGATAGCAATATTATTATCCTTGAGCTCAGTTCCACTTCTTAAGCATTTCGAAGATACATAATATCGGCCAGCCTAGACATCCATGCACTCTAAAGATAATTAAATAAGTTCCCTCAACGAATAGTTATATATGGTATATCGTCGAAAGTCCATTCTACGACACACAGATTCCTCCATTTGAAGAAATATTACATTTAATTGACTCTCTGGCGGATTCTTATTGCGAGGTGAAGAGTAACGAATAATTTACTAAATTAGCGCCTTCAGGGTAAAACAACCAAGAAGAACATGCGGAAGCTTCATCGCTGGTCAAAATTTGTCTTAATATCTCGTTTATCGTCTTCCTCAGGTCCAAAAGCTGACAAAATAAAGAATATTCTTGGACAACTAGAGCTAATTTTGCTTTATATCTCATTTGAATCATAGACAGGTGGCAAGAGAGACCGCAGCTATAAATAATACGCATCTAATTTAATTTAAATACGTTTCACAAAAAGAAAACTTAAAAAGTTTTATCGGTCAAGTCTTAAAGCTGGACGTGACTTTTAAATTCTGATGTCGGTGTTATATTAAATTAAAACGTCCTAACCCGAAAGAACCATTCGGCTGTCTTTTTAAGGCTTCCTTCATTTTGGTGACCGCACTGATGGATAGAAATTTTATATTTAACGTTCGAAAAGGGCATTTATAAAGTTAAGTGAAAATGCCTCATTTATTCTGCGCGAGGAAATAAATGAAATAACTTTGGACCGTGAAGGGTTAGAAGAAAGTTTTAGCCAATTCTTCTTATCATTCTTCTAATAAATTCCAAAAGTTTTAAAATTTCTAGTCTTGCCGCTTTTTTCAAAGATTCCACGACATTCTGCTAAAAAATTAACACTATATTTTCCATATTGAATAAATTTATATGATGAGAATCAGCTTATCATTATCATTAAAGTTCACGCTACGTTAAATATAACGTTGTCAAATCCGTTTTCAATGTCCGTATTTTCATTTCAATTTCCAACATATAAAGCTATCAAGAATTAGTCAAGCAACTTTATTAATAAGAAATATCAATAAATTTGCCTTATAATAATTTGCCTCTTACAATGTTTTTGTATCCGATGACGAAATTAGTTTTTCATTTTCGACAAAGTTTGCATTACTCGTATAACACTTGAAAATATTGTTGCTACCCGTCAAAACGCCAGAAGGTGATGTACGAGTATGTGAGAAATAGAACTTCTGGTTTTCTGAACATAAAACAAATTGAATTATTTATTGGTTCTCGTTGCTAATTTGTTTTATATATTCGAAGCGAAGCGACTAAGTGATTTCACATTTTGCTTCGTGATGATCATTACTGATTAGGCTCAATGAGACTTCTTTTTTATTACCCCCTAATTATCTAATGATGAAAATACTAACTAAAAAAATGACTGGGGCTGCAAAGTCATCATTGACAAGTAAAGTCAATCAACAGGGAAGGAATAAATAATATAGACCAAAGTAATGTCAATTACAAAATTTGGAAATGATAAAGGATGAGTAAATTTTTGAGAAATATATTTTAGAAGTGTTAAAAAAATATACATTTCCAAAGTCATCGAATATACTAGGACATCTTAAGAAGTGAGAATAACCATTAAGGAAAGAGTTAAATGAAGCCACATATAGGGTAAAGTTAATGAGTTGCAAGTCACTTTGGTTTATTATAAGACCCATTTCATTGATCGGCGACGTGAAAATGGTTCTAGGTTTAGCCAAATTTGGCCAGCTTATAAGTTGAAAACTTTTGACGTGCATTGTATATCCGGACACATTATAGGTCACATTAGACTTAAACTAGAGCGGTTAAAAAATAATAAGAGAGTAAAAATAATGTGTTATTTAACTTTGAAACTACATATAGTTCCTTCTCTATATATGTTTTAACATTATTCATAGAAGTCCTCCCTGTTGAACTCAACTAGATACTATCTCCAATCCCCGTCAATCACTCTTCTGTGTTTTCTTTCATTTAGTCAAAGTTCACGCATGTGAGTAGGGTTTCAAGGATACCGAGAGCTTCGAGTTTTTTAATATAAGAAAAGTTCAAATATATTTTGGAATCTACAGAGTGCATAACTTATACTGCGTTATCTTTGATAATATTATTCTAATTATTTGAATCAGTAGTTGAATTTAAAGATCGTAGTTTAAAATTATAAACTTATTTAACATTTATTATGTAATATTTATTGGATAAAGTAATTTAATTTTTTTAGAAAAAAGGTATCGATTTTTTACCTGATATCTCCTTTGATGAGCTACAGATTCTTGGGGTAGAGAGTTCCACACTGAAATCTGAAGGCAAATTTCCCAGTCGAAATCTTTAATTGACATCTTCTTATCTTAATGTGTGTCCTCTCTTCATTGTAGATAGAGCTTGCAAAAGTAAAAAAAATTCCTGCAGTATCAGACATTTTTCGCATTAATTATTCCGCTTCTATTAGTTTTCGCCTTTTTTTTCTATGGTCTAAGATAAACAGGTTGACTAAATTATACTATATTCCAATTAAAAGTTTGGATAGTTTTACTTTACCTTTTTCATTAAGTCTACGAAGCTGTGCGAGCACGCAAACAAAAAATGAACGCAAGAATAAGAATCTAAGCTATATTTAACTAGTGAATACTATATTTAGAATCGGGTTTTCGTCTTGAGACAGACTCCAAGGTGAACGTTGGCATTCTTGTTTCTTTGTTCATGAATGCGATAATATGGGTAGAAAAAATAATTTTATCATATTTTTTAAGACTAAATTCTAACTCTCAATCTACTTCCTTATGTTCAGTACCTTGGAGTGAATATTTAAATTTAGGAATATTTGTGAAAAAGAAAACTTACCCTATGTAAAAATGTTAAAATCGTCCTATAATTTTATTAGTTAATCTAAGTAATTTTTCAAGCTATTCTCGTTATCCTTATGTTTATTATGTTAAATAGCTTAGTATCGTCATGAATAAATTTATTTCTTACTCTATTGGCGAACCTATGATTTTAGGCAAAATTTTAAAAAAGGGAGTGGTTCCAATATTGTGGTCCCAGTACTTGGTAACCATTCAAATGATACCCCGTTTAAAAGCACTCTTTTTAAGACCTGTCAACCAGTTTTTAATCTAATTTATATCATTAATGTGAATTTGCTTTGCTTTTTATTTTGAAAGAAGGATTTTAAAAGACAATTTCTTAAATGCTTTAGCCATATCGTGGTATATTATGCCTAAACACGAATCTTTGGCTTTTTCTACTTCCCCACTAAGGGAATAGACTATTAAAATAATATTAGCTCTTAGATTATTACCCTCTAATTGATATCGTATATTTATAGTGTCGTGGTATATCACTTTATACAATAGACTACTCCTATATTATGTGTGTGGGTGACTTAATCACCTACTGCAACGCGAACCGTTGAAGGACTGTTCGCATGGGTTAACGACCAACTAGGAGGTCACACTTGAGGCGTTGGGTTTCCAATCCTTAATAATCAAACAGAGTGCAAAATTGGTTGGCGAGATTAACTTGAATAGGCCGAGAGTATCGTTCAAATTTAGTTAAAGATGAAACAACAAAAATATAATTTTATTTACAAAGATAAAAATAAGAATAATAAATAATAGGCAAAAGGAAATTATTTAAAATAAAATATTCTCTAGATAATTATTATTAGGAGGGATCCTCAAATAGAAATAATTGATTAATGTTACAAGGCTCAGATCAAAAGGGGAAACTTGACAATACTAATAATGGAAGGGGTTTCAGTCTTCCGGGTCGGTGACTTCGAGGAGAGTCCTTCTTGCGATAAAGCGAGTGGGTAACGATCCGATGAGGCAATTGGGGTTCGATCGGATGAGGCAAGGGAGACACGGTCCAAATGAGGTGGGTGGGGCACGATCCGAACCAACCTTCGGAGAGAGATTGCCAATCTTCAAAGATGAGGTTCGACGGGAAATGTGTGACTGATCGTAATTCCACTGGAAGAGGTAACTTCTCTTCCTAAAGGTAATCCATGCATATTTTCTTCGGTTTGATTAAACGAAGGTCGAAGGTTGCGCAAATTCAAAGGCTTGCCGATCAGTGAAGCTACCAATTGTCTAGGGTAGAATCACGGCGGAGAACGTTTTGCTGATGGCGAACTCTTACGGGACTTAAGACTTGAGGGAATGAGGACGGTCTGAAAGTACGGGCGGGACTCCTCGAACGACAAAATAAATAACCCGAGTATTTGTATGCCCGATTCTGAGGGGGAAGGGGGAGTTGGGATAAAGAAGTAAGAAGCTCCAGACATCTTAGTCCGGCTAGGGAATTGATTCATCATTTAGCAGCAAGGGGCGAGACAGAGCGGCTCTTTTTCGCCTCGTCACCGGGGGGGAGGGGGCACGAGTTTGCAGGATTGGGGAATATTTCCCCAATGCGCTCAGGAGTTGAAAATTCGTGACTTTTAGAAAACGAAGTGACGTTTTTCATAGCAAGATACACTCGCACGTTGTTTCGAATAAATTGAGGGGGGGGGCAGAGTTTGTTCTTTTACACATAGTATTAAATGATTTTATAAGTTTTCGTATTAACAAAGGTATTCTTACTGGTCGTCAATTTTCTTTTTAATCACGTCTACATATTTTGAATATGGAAATGATATTTGAAATTTTTAAGTCAAAGAGGACAAAGCTTTGCTTTAAGAAAATAATAAAAAATATATGATCGTAGAACGGCAGTTTCTTTCTTTACTGCATTAAACTTCGTGCATAAATTTAATCTAAACCAGTAGCTTAATATGAACATTTCATTTTTTCTTCTGTTACGTCATCAGCGGTCTTATATCATTCATTTTTTTTAGATATACATTTATGTTTTCCCTTTTACTTAATTTGATTTGGAATATGCCTGCTAAAAATAGAAGCAAAATAATTATCAATCTCATTTTGATTTCCTTATTACTTGAAGACATTATTTTTCGTCCAATAATATGACAAGAATGCTTTTTACTTCTGTGGTCTGTTTGTGAATCTATTATAATGCCTGCATTTAGCATTTAGCTGCCGTGTCCTCTCATTTTTTTAAGAAGAAGGTTAAGCCAAGGCTTATCCTGTCCAAACATAAAAGCCGTTTGTGTCATGCACATCAGCTACCTATCCTTTATACGGTCAATACAGGGGTTTTAAGCAAAAGCAAGTGTTTCATTGATAAACTCTCTTTGCAAAACCAACTGTTTACTTCATTATGAATTGTTTCGATCACGTCTGTCTTTTATTTAGCTATTTTAGGAAAAAACTGAAGCAAGTAACTTTGTTATTTTTGGAAAACCGTTTTTCGTGCATCCTATTTTTCCCTGGGAAGTCAAAATGTTCAAATGTTTTCTCTTCGAAGATTGAATCAAATATTTTAATAATCAAGGATATTAAAGTAATCGGTCTGTATTTGGTTGGGTAGTAACGCTTTAACTTTTTGAAAATGAAAGATACGCTAGCTAAGTAAAATTTCAGGAATTACCCTTTTTAGTACTATAGAGGCTAAATTGTATTTTCCCAGGTGCTTTGGTACATTTATCTTTATCTTTCTAAATCCCAATTTGAAAAAAATAGCAAAACAATTTGGTCAGTTAGTAATAATCAATAAATAACGCCTTCCATTAATTTGAATCTAAAATTATGCGACATTACGAGAATAAAAGTATAAGGGTGTCATTCTCTTAAACATTTGTGGCTAGGTAGATTCATATTTTGAAGCCTTAACCTTTCCTAAACGTGACAAATGAAGTCCCATAGAATATTGGAACCAGTGGGCAGTCTTATTTATTGCTTACACAAAACGCACCAAAGCACAACTTATTCTTCATTTACTGAGATGCTATTTAAGATTGAACTCTGGTCAAATGCCTTCCATGCCTCAGCAAATATACTATTTTTCAAATCTTTTGGGGATAAAAACAAGCAAATAGATCTTAAACTATTTCGGCCATTATTATTCAATCGCTGGTTATATGATATGCCAATACATTTATTCTTGGATTTATTGCTAAAAGACCTTTGTATTATCTTTGCAATCAGTGGCTAGGGAGGATTTGCTGCTTCTTTCGTTTCTTTGGAGTTGACCTTATTTCATTGCTCTAAAAGCAACCTTCTTTTTCTTTGCCAATATCACTCTTTTCTTTCGTTCTTTCATAATTTACACATGTTTGATTGCCGGCAAGAAAGAGAATTATTAATCGTAATCCTAAACCATTTAATCTTATTATTACTGCAAGGAATACAAAATAAATGTTCCTCTGTAATATTACCCATATGAATGAGAATATACCAAAATACACGACGTTTTCGTCCTCTTCTTCTATGTGCTCCAACCAAAGTGATTTGAATGTAAGTGCTTGACTAAGTAGTGTTATCACCAGACCGTTTTTCGAGTATATCAATCATATCGTTTACTTTTAAATTTGACGGTACCCAATCTCTTGTTTACAAGAATCGTAGTTGGTAATTTTTTGACAAATAAATTTATTAGAAAGAAATAAGCAACAAGCAATCTTAATATCAGGGAAGAGTGTCAATAGAATATATATTGGTACTTTTGTGAAATCCACCACAAAAATTAAACTAAATTTCAAATAATACATATTTAATCTATATGTAAAAACAATTACTGTATAATGCTCACTATCTATTGGAAAATATCGCAAAATATTAGGCATACCATAGGTTCCGGTGGTGGTTCATGCCTGCCGTAGTAGACCATGCTCTCCACAGCGGCTGCTCGTGATTTAGAGAAGAGAAATACGGAGATAAATTCACCAGAGATTGACCTTGAGTGTAGATGTGTGAGGAAGTGGCTGCACCTGAAAATATGAGAATCATAAAAAGAGATAATAAAAATATAAAGAGCTCCTTCATTTGATTTGGCCTTTGAATTGGTTAGCGAATCTTACCCTATCCCCACCCCTTAAGTTTGCTAAGTCGAAGCAAACTGGCGTTAGGTATCCTCGAAATGTTCTTGGGACCATCAAGGAAGAGAAACAAACTTAACCCTTTTTTTCATTAAATGCAAATTTCGTCGTTTGTTACACCAGTAATCTTTTTTTTTTTAGTAAAATCCCTTTTCTTGTTATTTATGAAGCTAATGTAATTTAATGAAAAACACGTCTAAGAAAAAGAGGTCTACATACACTATCTTGCATAGAGACCATATTCTATTACCTCTAGGATTCATTCAATTGCTAAGAGCGAGTGTATATAAACAGATAAGGATTGAGACGTGGATACTTACTCACTTTTAAGTTACTTTACTCACTGTTAAGATCATGTAAACGAGTTATAGAATAAAATTCATACTACCATTTTATGGTAATAACAAACACTCCTAAAAAAGAAAGTTCAATTAACAGGGAATTAAGTGAAATATTTAAAGATTTTGGCAGGACAAGGGAAAAATGGGAATATATGGCACACCAATATTGGTGTTTAATATAATGAAATCTATGCGGTTATTTATTTAGAACAGCGATGTGACGAGTTATGCTGGATAAGCAGGTGGCCTCAGCTAAAATTTGGCCTCTTCTTTTTAGCCAATGTTATTGAGCTAATTTTTTAGCACTAGCTGGCACAACATTTTGGGGGGACAACTTGAGACGAGAGATTTACCTTCCAGTGCTCTCAAGGTGGGTTTACCCAATTATCAGATCGACTTAGCGTCTATACCTTTGCGGTTAGGCAGGGGGAGCGACGACACTGATGATTCTTATGAATACGTTAAGGGAAGTTTTCAAAAGCGAGAATGTTTTTTGTGTTATATTTTCACCAATCAAAATATAAGTGTGGCTAGGCTTGTTGTCCCGTTTGGAAAACTAACAAAGTGTTCAACGCAATACAACTCTGAGCACTAGCTAGTTTTATAGTAAAATCCCGGATTACATACTCATTATCAATCAATAGGTAGAGCACCTAAATGAGTATCTAATTTATATTTTATATACATGAGCTGAGAAATAGCATTCGCTATCAGGAGACGACATGGGAGGCGTCCACTGAAACAAATAGAGGGCTAAATCCTGAAATAAGATTTTGATCAGCTTTACGATTGCACACACTGGAGAAGCCCCAGCAAATTTACCGACATTTTGGAATTCCAATTGTCTCAAAAAAAAGCCATATTAAATTACTGCTCATAACGAAATAGTTTGGGGCCATTTCGCCGAAGAAACAAAATATATTCCCTACAAGTGTCTTTTGCAACTACTATAACAAATGAAGTATATATATATATATGAGCGATGTACTAGAGTAGAGTAATACTTTTGTAATTCTTTTCACCTAAAGGACTGTAAAGATTTACAGCGGTTAGAAGTACCCACACAGTAGTAATACAATGCTGGGTAAAATGTCTGTTCCTTAACAACTTTAATACCTTTTTCCTTTATATAATGTAGATTTAGTAATTGAATTAACCGACTAGTCCAACAATTCTGTAATTTCAACCAATAAAGAGTTCTTAGTAGTTAAGCTAGCTTAAAGAATTTAACAACCATTATAATTTTCTTTTTTCCATCCTCTCTGTTCTCTCGGGACATTGTTAACATTCTGTTTACATACACAATCCGCACAAATTACGGTTTTAATAGATCGTTAAGTAATTCGTTAATTTTAAGAGTTTTATACAGATCAATTCACTATTTTTATTTACATAATTCTTATAATACCACAGTATACATTTTTCATAATTATACCAAGTTATATTATAATATAACGTAAAAAACCTTTATGAATTTCTTATTCATTTTTACAAATAAACTGCCAGAAACCGCAAATTAGCGGTATTCAAACATAAATTCACCTTCGTCAATTAATAATTATATTTCATAATAAATATATCTACAATTATCTAATTTTCAGTTATTATTTACTTTATCGTAATTACCTTTTTGAACATTTTATTGCTTCTTTTTATAGCATTTTTGTGCTTTGTTTAAATCTATTCTTCAGAGATAAAATTTTCATTAATTGTTTAATTAGAGGATTTTTACACACTTCTAATTAACCATCTATTGTGTTAAAATTATATTCGTACCTGCTGCAATCTTCTTCCTTTTTCTTTACAAAAAATATTGGTTACATCTTCTATTTTTTGGTACGCATTTAATTATGACAGAGATTAATATAGATCAAGCAAGATAATGAAACCCAAAATAATAATAAGTAGCGTGTTCTCAATATTTCGTCCTCAAATCTTTGAGCATACTTTAACCCAAAATACATTAGTTAACACTTGAAAAAAAGACATTAAAAAGAAATGCAATTTAATAAGTTAAAAAAAAATTAAATTCTCAATATTTTGTGATTATAGCACACTTACAATATATGGATGATTTGATTGAACTGTTGGAAATGTCATACTAAAATGCCCCTATGCAAGGAACACTGACGGCTTAACAACTAAGACTAATATAATGAATCCAAAATTAATGGAAGCTTCAAACAAACAGAATACAAATTTAAATAGTACATATAGAAAGAATCTTACTTTTTAGGATGTGGTAATTGAAGGAACAAGATACTTTTACTCATTTGAATGTACAGTACTAGGAATAGAAATAACCAAAAACAGATACAGGATACATCTTAAGAAAAGAATATAAAACTATACCAATGCTTCCAATACTTCTACAGCGCTGGAAGTATTACTTTCACATATTTAGAGCATAGTTCATGACGCGTTGGAATATGACAACTATTAATATATGGGTCCAAATCAGAAGACAGGGTCATCTTCCATGCCATGTTTCCTCTGAGAGAAGTTTTCGAGGATTTACCGAGAGATATGTCTATCTTTATTGCCAAGCACATTTCAATAGACCACTGGATAGAGAATTTTACACTCATATCCACTTTAAAGAGGAAATTTCGTTTTATAGAAACTCATAGTGCACCCAATCTGCTCTGATAGCAGTTGATTTTTTTCACTCTATAGCTCACAGTATCCCTGACGCTCTGGTGCCACGAATATGAGAGATATTGATATTGTGTTATGCTGGATTACTAGACATGATTGGTTTGAAGAAAAGGACCACGACCTCTATGGAACCAAAGAATCTGTGAAGACAGCGAGCGCACCAGGTTTAAAATACTTCCCCATACTAGGGCCTCTCAGGTATAATGTCAGCTAAAGAAAGGAGATAGATGATGGAAACCTAAATTTGCCCCACCTCTGCTCTAACGGCTGCCGGTTGAATTCGGTCGTCTTTGAATTGTACACAGTCTTTGAACACGCCGCCATTTGATGGATAATTTGCCTGCATCTTACAACAAATACTGCGTTGTAGCGACCAGTTTTGGGTACATTCTTGTGGAATGATATACATATTATGGGGTATCTTCGCTTTCGTTACGTGTCCAGTTTCTCGGACGATATTTTGTATGCGGCATGCCCCATCCACTATATAGGATCATTGGTTGTTGTTGCATGGCCAGTTACCGGAATGAACGGGCCTTTATTATCCTGAAGAATGCTTTCCTTAGCTGTTTGATCAACCCGAGCTTAATGTGCAGCAGTGGGAAGAGTATCCATTTTCTATCAGCCAGAAGATAGAGAAGAGATGAAGATATCCATTAACTATGATCAACATAACACAAAAGAGTGTGCTCATAAGACTAAACATGTAAAAGTGTTCATGCTGTTTTGCTCATGGTAATACTTTTATATAGTTATGTTAAAGTGATTGGGAGAGGTTGAACATGCAGGAATTCCGATCACTTTGCGTTTATTCAATTAAAATACGAATCCATATTTCCGGAAGGGCTATAAATTGAGGTAGTTAATTTGGCTAAAAAAAGGCTATTATGGAAAATCTCGGTTCGAAGCTTTCGCTTATTTTATTTCAGGAATCGAATAATTTGAGAATTTCCGCCCAAATACGTAAAGCAAAATCATCGAGGCAAAAGTGCACCGATTTGCAATGAATTTTCTCTGTGATGGATTATTTGGATCTATGTCAGCGTTACATTAATACAAAATGCTAACAGGAAAGAGGAAGAGGATGATAGAAAAAAAGGAATAAATTGATATGACAGAAATGTTAGGATATTTGATATTAAAATACTTTCTGAAATGGATGAAGTTGGTTGGAGTTAAACTAGGTAGGAGATATACAATCCAGATACGCCACATGTGAATACATGTGTCCTTACGCTCTTTAGCGTAAAGAGACGCAGCTCTTTCGATAGGCTCTTGCTCAAGAATGAAGTCAGTCTCCATTGTTAGTTCATCATCATCAATAAATAAAGAGAAGCAGCAAATTTTTAAATGGGAGAGTATAAAGTGAAATGAGAAAGAGAAAGAGTGGAATAATAAACTTCGCCAACCTTGATTATTAGGGCAAGAATATCATTTTAATTAATGAATAGCAAATGAAAACAAAATGGCCAAAAAATAATTGTTCTAAGCTGGCTCCTCTTTTAGAAGTTAAAGATTATTATGTCAATATTTAACAAATTTATATCAGCTTAGTTATTATGTATAAACCGGGTGACAGACAAAAATATTCCTTTTTATAAGGATGTAATTTGTTATCCCTTAAAGTTTAAAGGTAGAAATAGGTATCATACAAAAAAATATTTTTAACTTATTAACTGAATTTTTAACATTCGAAGTGACCACTAACGGATTCTAGGCACGATTAACAAAATTTTTATGGCATTCTGCAAATTATTGACATTGATGGATGTAATGATTCCTCGAAACTCATTCTTCAGTTCTGTAATATAATGGTGCAGCTCGAAATCGTCTTTCCTTTACGAAACTCCATAGAAAATGGTCTAAGGGTGATAATTCAGGTGACCTGGCCGCCCAGGGGAATTGGGGAATTTTCTTCTTTGCGTTATTAGTCGTTCGGGAAATCGAACCTCCAACCATAGTCTAGCGGCACATGCAGTTCGGATTGTAGCAACATATTGCTGAAACCATTCGTGAGCATATGTGCTATTGACAAAAATGTTTTGGAAATGTTAAGATATCTGGTAGCGTAAATTGGGTTGTCCTCTTTCATGGTCCTCAGAGAAATAGGGCTCATAAATCTTATTTTTCGTTAGTCCAAAACATACTGTTAACTTCGGGAAGGGCAAAGTTTTTGAAAGTGATTATCTGGCTTCGTTAGTGACCACTTTATACAATTTTTTTTATTTGGCGTTTCTTTCAGAGAAACGTGACATTAATCACTGAAAATTATGTTTTCAATATTAATTGTTTAGCATCCCCCCCCAAAAATCAAATACTGTTCTTTCTAATGATACTTACGAGGGGCGGTCAATAAGTTTTGCAATTCGAAAATAAGGAAACGAGATACGAGGAAAAGTGTTTTATTATTTTTCAATATAACTACCCTCGGCTTCAATGCACTTGCACCACTTGTCCCTGAGGCTTCGAATTCACAACAACCAGAAATCTCCCAACTGCTGTTCAATCAACTCCTGGCCAGCGAGCTGGACATCTTCATCGTCCCCAAACCAGCGTTCAGGCAGTGTAGCCTTGAGCTGTCGGGAATAAAAAGTAGTCGCTAGGGGCCAGATCTGGACTGTAGGGGGGATGGTTAAGCTACTAGAATCCGCACTTGCGCAGGACATCTTGTGCAATTCTAGCCTTCTGGACAGGGGCATTGTCATGGAAAAGCAGGACATCGCGTGTCACCTTGCAGCGCCACTTCTGATGGATGCACTTCTTCAACCCAGCCAGTTCTTCGGCGTAATATTAGCCTGTGATAGTCCTTCTACGGGACGCATAGTCCACTATCAACACTCCCTCAGAATCCCAGAAAATGGTGGCCATTTTCTTCCCGGCTGTAAGTTGGGTCCGGAACTTGTGGGGGGTTGGAGAGCCTCTGTGCTTCCAGGCCATACTTTTGAGCTTGGTCTCAAGATCCCAGTGATGGACCCAGGTTTCATCATCTGTCACTATGCGTGACTCAAATCTCGCCTGGTCTTGGTTGTACAGGAGCAGCAGCTCCTCCGAACTTTGACGACGTTGAAGTCGATCATGGGGCGTGAGGTTTAGTGAGGTTTATAGGGACTCAACGGGCAGAGACCTTAGTCATGGCCAAATTGTCGTGGATGATGTTGATAACACTTCCATGTGATATTCGAAGTTCTCGCTTTATTTCTTCGTCCTTCGTCGATTTTCGAGGATCATCCTCTCCACACAGGCCACATTGTCCTCGTTGGTCATGTCTGACGGCTATCCTATAAGGGGGTCAGCTTCAAGAGATTCACGACCATGGCAGAACTCCCTATTCCAGCGAGCAATAGTTGCATAGGAAGGAGCGGTGTCGGTGTACACTGTAACCATGCGTTCATGGATCTCTTTTGCATTCTTGCCTTCCTTGGTAAAAAATCTGATCACTGCGCGGTGCTCAACCTTCTCCATTGTTGAAAAATTTGTGACTGACGATCTGCGGTCAGCTACTGCTTCTTAAATAGACGAGGCAGTTGCTTTCGGCTGCAGGTCCTGACTTGTTATAACTTGTTCTAACACCCCTAGAAAGAGCCATCCCCCTTCTTCTGTTTTGCCCTACCGATTCGCAAAACTTATTGAACGCCCCTCGTATTTCTACGTTCAAGCTTTAATGGCCCGCAAATTAGAGCATTATTAAAAAGAGGACATCGTTGGCTGTCACCCGGTACATCCTTGCTCAGGAGTTGTGAGTGTAATATATATTTTCTTCTTTATTCTTTTAAAGAAAGTACTTGATAGGAGTAAATATTATAATATTTAAATTATTGCAGTTATTAAAATATCAGCAATTCAAAAATAGGAAAAAAATATTACATTCCTTCGCTGTATCCAAAAATACTCTATGGTCTTGTTACTACTATTTCAGGACCAATTTTGAGATAATAATTGTATTTTAAACATGATGGCTAACATTTTCACAAATGGCAGAGGGATAACAAAGTTTTTGGCTGAAAATAACATCGAATTTTAGGCTCTTGAGCCGGGAATTCGTCAGATTTGAACCCGAATAGAGAAATTGTTGTCGATTATAATCAAACTGGCAGTTGATAAAGAGAAACCATCCAGCTGTGAACACTTGCAGGTGCTCTTTGAACAAAAAGGAATAATATCAGACAATATATCATCAAAATTTGTTTTCCAATATTACCAAACTTCTTGAAGCCTTCATCCTGTACAAGGCACATCCTTATAAATATTGCAGGTGCGGATCAATTGAGGGTATCTATTAAAAGTTGGATTACGCTCTAGTTTTATATTTTATTTTAAATTATAATAGAAGCAGGTTAAAGTAAAATGTAAAGCTTGATTACCTCTATTAATTTTCTTTATGAAAAAAACTAGTTGTCTCAAACCTTTGGCCATATCTTGTTCTAAATTTAGCATCAATACCTCGTTGTTCTTGACGAAAAATTGTTGTATATTATCTTTAATTTACAACTCTTAATGAAATTTTGTCATTGTCTCAAACATCTTCAGACTTTTTATAGTTTCTAAAATTCCATGTGCGAATAAATATTACCAAGTCGAGGGATTGGTTAACGGGCGAAATTTAACAATAACCAAGAAATTCGGGGTTCGTGGTCACTTCAGATTCTTTGCAAATTACTAAAATCAAAAATACTAAAGTTCGGTACTGCATCATTTTTTTTATTTGTGACTCATTTTACTTTTTGCACTTAGGATCTTCGTTGAATCTTCTGGGGTTGATCGCTTTCTTTTACGAAGTCCTTCTTGAATTTTTATTAGTCTTATTTCGATTAAAAAGAATATTGAAATAAGTTTCGTGGTAAAACTCAACTTCATCGAATTTTATGAAGGTAAAAGACAGAATTTGGCATAAATGGACATTTTGTTGAATTATCGAATTTCACATCAGGATCACGCGTACGAGATCCGATTTAAGTTACTTCTCAAAGTATCTGAAGTGACTACGAACAATAACTTTCGGTGTCATTGGTAAAATTTCTCCATAATCCATTTCCTCCAATTGGTAATATATATTTGTATATTAGACTTTATAAATTTTAAATGGCATTTCTGTATGGACGATTGTAAGCATGCCTGAGAAAGGAGGAGGGTTGTCTCATGGGTGCAGATATTCAGCCATAAAACTAAGTACTGGTGTAAATAATCATTATTGGTTACGGAATCAAAAACTCCTTAAAAATTCTACACTTTAAAAATGTCATATTAGTAAATTAGAGATATAAAAAACAACTTTTCTTTAAGCCTTAAAAGTTATCGAAGTTAAAATAGAACAAATTATCTTCATTATTTTGAGATTCTTCTAATTTACGAAAATTCTTTTGCGCTTTAAAATTTAATTTCTTCATAATTATTTTTGAGAGAAAAATGGAGGATGCTTAAAGTGTGTACTTTACATCTTTAAGAACAATGAAATTAATAAATACCCACTCGTTTTATATATACATGATTGTGAGGGGTAGGAGGCGTGGGAGAAATAGACTAATTTGTATAGGAAGTAGATATGTTATAAATTATGTGATGTCCAATTTGGGCATAGATTGGTTAAACCTTATGTTCAACTCTCGCCTATTTGGCTTAATCAGAATGAAATCTGTGAGTTTCAAATTTTTTTTCTCATTTTGGGATTTGGAAATCAATGTAAATTATTTTATGATCTTCTTTATTTTCATTTTATGGATTCTTTCAAAATGGACTTGAATTTGAATTGGTCTAAAGCAATGTACAGGGCATAACCCATATATGATGATTTATAATCTTCTCAATTATATTTAAATTGGTATACCATTTGATTCTTATTTTCACGCAGTTTTCTTGTCGTAAATTCACTTCTTAATATTAAATTTTTATAATAACACTCGAACTTACGAGTATATAGTATATTATCGCTTTTAGCTTCTACATATTCTTTTTTATTGATAATTCTTGCTTTGTTATGTTGTGTTTTTGATTCAAAAGAAAAACTGATTTGTTTTGTTGAACTTTTTCTTATCCTTTTTTATAGCGCCTTAATAGTTGTATATATATTGTTTTTGACAATATGTTGTATGAATTTGTCTTTAATTCACTTCGTTTTATAGCTTATACTCCCTCGTCAAAATGAGTCCACGTTGAAAAGTTGACTCATTTTGACGAGGAAGTATAAGCTATAAAACGAAGTGAATTAAAGACGAATTCATACAACATATTGTCAAAAACAATATATATACAACTATTAAGGCGCTATAAAAAAGGATAAGAACAATTTCATCAAAACAAATCAGTTTTTCTTTTGAATCAAAAACACTGAAACAGTGATTTGCTTAACCATATTTTATACTTTTCTGGCGAGTAGGTGTTGGAGCTCATATAAACTCCTTTGTCTGTCTCATTAGTGAATATTCCTGCCTTAATTTTACTGTTATTTTATATATAATGTTTGGTGTTTACGAAGTGAAAAGCTCTATCATTTGCTATCTTTGCTTAACGGCGACTCGTAAATAGGAGAATGTGTTTAGTTTGATTCTTTGAATTTAGTCAAATTGCAATCCACATACCAAAATTTGTGACTCAGAGTTTTATATCTCGATTTAACAAAGTCTAAGCGTGCTCAGAATGGCTCACCGTCTATATTGAAAGTTCAAAGTCCTTTTTAATTGTCCATACATTTGCTCTACTTATCTCAGCTTTGTAGATGAGATAATTAGAGTTACATATGACTAGATATAATACTTGTTAGTATTATTATTATATAATGATATTTTTATTATTATTAAATTACTCTTTTATTTTCCTAGCAATAATTTGGGTATTATTATAACTTACTTATTATTTATTGTTTTATTACTTGTTCTGTGAATAATGCTAACTTGCATTATAATTTTCATTATGTATTGATTTAGAAATTATAAAAATAATGGATCAATCCACTTAACAATATGACTTCGAAAAATGTAATCTATTTTCACCTAATTTCGAATCATGAAACCTACTGAAACTGCTAATAAATAAATAGTTATTTTATAATTTAGTTGTAGCATAAATTTAATAAAAATTTAATTTATATTTAGATGCCTGACTCCCTCCGGAATCATGTACAAAACGAAAGGTATAGATAGATAAATAGGTGGCTAGGCAACATATATACAAAAGTTCCTACTTCTTCGAGAGTTTTCTTGGTGATATCCTGTTTTTTGTTCCGTGAGGGGCCTGGCCGTTACAGCTTGTTCCTGGCGCTAAGGCTATATCGTCTGCACAAGATCCTCGTTTGGTGCCGATTTTGAAGTAATTCTACCCGGGTCACTATTATTGTTATTCGTGTTCTTTGTTGTTTATTTTTTAAAATTTTAAATTATCCTGAAGATACGCTTATCTTTGTGATTTAGGAGACTATTGTCTGTTAGGCAGCGCCGAGATGTGGCTGCTGCAATTGAAAAAATTTCAAAACCTACGCCGTTTGAGAACTCTCGATAATGAAATTAGAGCTACTTTATTTAACAACCTAACCTCTTATGCTAATATGAAAGTTTATTATAGACCTCTAAATCAAATAAACTTTGCTTTTTTCTAAGTTTTGGTAAAAGTCAGTATAGATCGTTAACTCCCAATCTTAAAATCCTCTTGACTCCCATTTTCAGCATTTGACTGTCGCAGCTGTCTACCTTCCCATCTTTACGAAGCCTATTTTGAACTGCAACCCCTCTCCATTTATGCCTTAAAATTATTTTCATCTCTCTCACGAGAGGGAGTGTTATCACTGGTGTAAGGGCCTAGTTCTAAAGTGGTCTGTTGTGTTAATTCAGTTTATAGTCGAGCTACAGCTACAAAAAAGATACAAGTTATTATTATGATTAATATTTCTTTTCATCTTGGCAAAAGTCTAATAATGCAATTAATAAGCATTCATACAGAGCAAAATTCCAAGGAAATTTTGGCTTTGCAAAGAACATGGATTGTTGATAGGAATCTTGGAATGTACCTTCATTCTGTTACCAAATTATAGGTCATTAAAATGTCAATTATACGATCGAATTTCATCTTATCTTAACAAATTTATAAAGGTGACTATAATTTTTGATTGCGGATTGTTAATCAGACAATTCCATAAATAGAATTCACAACAAGTCTGTTTACGTTCTTCAGCTTTCGGTAAATGTAATAATGAGTCTGTCTCCATGGGCAATTACTAATGGATCTATCCTTTTCCTCTGTGAGCTTACATTATCTCCCTGTGGGGGAAGCATAATGAGCTACCAATGCTCCTGATTATGTTTCATTACTTAGAGTAAGCTCATTATTCCAGCATTTTCTTTTATATTTGATAACCGGGGATCGTTAATGAACAGGTAGGCAAGAAGAGAGCAAGGCCATTTTATTTATAAAAGCAGATATGAGAGGGTGAGATAATGGAATTACTTTTCTATACGTGCAGTATATTTTAGGGTAATGACTCACTAAATAGGATTAGCCTGTATTTGAGGCTAAGATTAATTTGATATATAAATTAGGGCACGAATATGGAACAGGGAAGCTATTTTGGTGTTCAGTTCTATTTTTCCTTGATGCCCTTTAATTAAAGATTATGTTAACATTGTTCGAAAAACATTTATTAGAATAAAAAATTGTTTGAATGAAAGTTATTCGAAAGGACAATTATTCGAAATTCAAAATTCTTTTTTTTTTAAATGTAAAATTTAAAAATTAAGTCCATAAATGATAATTATTGGAAATATAAATACCTTTATTAAAAAAAAACAATGTAATAAATAAAAAACATTTCCTTATAAAGGTAAGTTATATGCTACTGCATGCAAATGCTCACGGTATTTCTTAGCGTTCTTGATAATTTTTTAACCTGCCCTTACCCTTGCATTATGAATTCCTTGCAAGTCCTATTCTCTCTTAAGAGCACCTAAGAATTTGCATATTGTGGGCTGATGGGATGACACTTGCCCTAAAAACTTCATGCCATATTTCAATGGTATTTTTAGTTTTTGGTAAACCAGCATTGACTCACTCAAAGCAAGACACTAACGCCTCTCGAACATCGGCCTTCGTCTATGACGTTTTGAAGGGCGACCATTCAATACATCTTTAGAATATTACAGAATAGGATGCACCTTTGGAGGATATACTGTATATTTGAATCGAATCATGCTTAAAATGATTCAGTCAATTTATCTACTTGGACAAAGTTTACGGCTAACAACATTCGAATGCTTAAAGTAAGTTCGAAATCGGCTATCATAATTTACCTTAAGTTTACAATCGCGAATTTCTCGATACAGGCATTAACCTAAGTTAATAAAACCTCTAAAATGCAAATCTGCGTTGAATTAGTCTTGAACAGCGGTTATAATGGCAAGCTTAAAGTCTTCCGTTACAGTTATAACTTGTAAACTAGGAACACTAGACTTAATTTGAGCAAACAATTTTCTATAAGAGTGCGCCCATTTATCTGAAAATAATGTATGAACTATCGGAATGATAAAGTTATTCTGAACATCTTGCACTTTATATATTTGTTCAAATAGTTGAGGGACAGTTCTAAATGTTCCTTCTATTTTTATATGTTCATTTGATGCGAGTATACTCGAATTATTCTGATTTGAGAAAATGAGCATATTGCTATTGTATAGGCCTCCATCATATAAGTAAAATTAATGGCAACTTTGAATTCCGCGCATGCGCGTTGTCTCTCGTGGTTTTCTGCTTTTCCTATCATAGTAAATTCAGATGTGCATTTTCCGTACACGAATCCATAGCATGGTTGAAATTAAAAGTACTAGAATTTGAAAAACGAAAGCTGTACTGCTTGGTATTAGCATCGGGTTCTTCATTATTAAACAAAATTTACAGGTGTATATGTATACACATTTAAAATACATATAATAATTACTAATACTATTCGTATATTAGGCCATCATATTTGCAGACTAGCTACAAGATTATCAGACACGAGTAATACGATTTACCTAAAGAATTTGAATAAAGCCCCCAAAAGAAATCCATTGTACATACACTGCAGACAATAAAAGACATACATCTCGGGTTGGAACAAAAGTAATGTCCGATTTTAGGGTATATATTAAAAATGAAAAAGCTTATGGCAATTGGAATATTTAACCATAAAGATCAACTCCATTGCTTTCTAGAGCCTTACTCCATCTGTTAACTAGCTTATAAATGCAACGCTTCAAGGAAAAATATGAATGTAACTTCTTTAAACCTCTTCTGCTGATCTCAACCTAAGATCATTCAAATGGATCTGTATTCACTTAAACTAGTAAGAATCAGAAGGAGCAAAGGCAGAAGAATAAGGAAGAGATGCAATATTTCCCAATCGAGCTCTACATAGAGTTTCAAGATGTGTGAGGAGGGAAAATATCGTGGTGGAAGATAACACCAATTTGTTTGAAAATGCACGGTGGCCTTTTGCTCAAAGAGAATTTCCCCCTACGAAGTTGATTGCAGTAGTGGATAGCAGGAATTGACTGATTGTTGTCTAACAGTTAGTATTACACAATTCCTTCAATATCCCACCCTACACTCAACAGGATATTTTTTGCTGTTGTTATGCTTTCGATTGTTGCAAAACTTTGTCACTTCTACCTATCCAAAAACAGTGGACTTTACCGTTACGATATAGAATCAACTTCTCATCATAATTAAAAAGTCTACACAAAAATGGTGGCTGAAGTTGTCGAAAGGGTAAAGATTAACACGAAACCAATACGCTGTTGCAGATTCGTTTGTAGATTTCGTGCCAGACACATTTTCCAATCCCTGGAAATTTCCCAAACTTTCAGTTTTCGTAGGACAGTTGTATGGGTTTAGAGAAATTATTTTTCTAGTTCTCTAGTAGTTTGACAGAATTTGATGTGACAACAGCTTCCAACCTTTCGGAAACAACTTCTTTTAGACCACCTTTTTTTATTCCCTGTTTTTGACTGAAATCTCCATTGAGGAAATTGAAAAACCACCTCCGGCACCAATTTTATTTGTTGTATCATCCCTATAACTGCTCTAGATATAGGAAGGGAATGATGGGAAAGGAAAAAAAGAAAACATATAACAAGTAAATTTGCTTCGAAAATCCTCACAAATTTACCTGTTTCTTAATCTGTTTGGTCATAAGTAGAGCTATCAGCCAAATTCAAAATCTCTTCTTTCACTCCTTAAATAACAAGCAGAATCTTGTCACTCTTGTAGTGATGTATTTATTAACCATAATTTGCATTTACTGACTCAACAATCCCCCCAAAATATTAGCTATTTTAGTAAATATCTATACTGATAGACTCTTTGTTTTTTTCCAGTGTCGATAATAATTGTATGCTTAGAGAAAAACTGGTCGGGGACGTTTTGCATTGCTTAGGAACTGATTGTTGATTTTTCATATAAACCAAACTTTCAAGTTTTCAGTAATAAAATGAACAAAAATCAAATAAGATTTAAATTTTGACTGTTTATAAAATTTAAATTTACCATACATTCTTTTTTTAGTAATTTTATGTTTCAATATCACCAAAAACCTATGACTGTTGTCATATCATGGGGGTGCAAACTATTAACTGTTGCAATGCAAAGATTTTTTAGCGCATTTACTCTGTGGTCAGCACAATCAATTATTTGTTCCTTTATTTTAGTTTATCTTTTGTATATATTTAGCATCTTTCCGTCATCTTATATCTCCCACTCAGTTTTGTTAATTTTAATCATCCTTAGCGTGTATCCACTTTATCCCGTCCTCATGTGTGGCCATTATATTAGGTTTGTCATCACAATTTAAGATGCGATTAATCTTTCGAGATGAATTAAAAAAAATCTTTCATTGATATAATTAAGTAGTTTTTGTCATTCTCTTTATAGTTTTAATGGTCTAATATGAAATATTTTCCTCTGTTATTTCTGATTTTATCGTCGTGAGCCTCTTCTCTTTCTTTTCTCGTCTAATGTTTAATTTTCTCACCAAGTATTGTTTTACCCTAAATCCCATTTTTTCCCCTATGGTATATTATTTTCCTTCGTTGTTCTATTCTAGTCTGTTCGTTTATTTATCTTTGAGTCTTAAAGTATAACAAATTTAATTAAGTTAATGAATGCAAAGTATCGTCATACTGTACACGTGGATAATTCAACGCCGGAGAAGGATAACGACTCTTTTATCATTGATCACTAGTAGAGAGCCCGTTTCAGGACACCCCGTTGCATCCTTCAGCAGGACTGAAAACCTATGACCGAAGAAATTTATTATATACAAAATGAGAAAAAAGATAACATTAATAAAAATAATTATGACACCAACGACGAAGCGATGGATACCAAAACTTGGAGGGAATATTTCAAAAGAGGAGCTGCTACTCATAATTGCCCGGTGATTCCTCTCTGTGGTATCGATATGAATATATAGATGAACTGCAAGTTCTCTTTAGGAGTAGAATCATTTAAAGCTACCTCTCTAATTGGCACTTAATCCATTGTTCAGGAGCTCTTGAACAGTTCTTTTCCTCAGCGAAGATAACCTCACCCGACCTTTGGGTTTCCCTTGATTAGGATAGGTCTACGGAACCCCGATCCCGAATGAAAAAGCTGTGAGTGGGCTCCCACACTGATCGGCTTTCAAAAAACAAGAGGTCCGGGAGAGCTTGGCAACCTCTCACAGTCGATGGTCGTTCTGATTTACTCTTGCAACCATCAATTCTGTGTGAGGCTAAGCTCTAGGGATAGGCCCAGCGCAAGCCTGTCTCCACATTAATCCACTTACAGCGCAAGTACAGCTTCACTCATCTTTTTGTTTTTCTGATTTCTTATCTTTCTCACTCTCTCTTTCATTCAATCATCCCATTCACACACTCATCCCTTCATTAACTCTTTATTATCATAGCCAGAGATTCATCTCAATTTTCATCAAGTAAAGCTTGAGTCGTCTTCGTATCCGAAGGACAGCTATAACAACAACACAGAACAAAGGGACGCAATCTATCTCAAAGTTATTAAGAACACAAATATTCGGTACATATAGATAACGATTCTAACGATATATGTATGTAAACACCTGGTTTTCTGTAATCTTAGCTTTTAATTGGGAGATAACATAATTCATACCCAAGATATGGAGTTCGAGCAACAGTTGGTTAAGCTACTACAATTAATTACCTCCTTAATTATAATCTCCTGAATATAAAAACTTCCAGTTGATTCTTGTCATCAGATCGACTATCAACCATCAGGTAGGATTTATCTGAATATTATGAGCCAGCCCTTCTTTATTCTTATTTACCCCGTTATTTTATATATCTCAATCTCTCGTATGCTTTGTTATTCTTCTTATGTTTTGTTGTTGTTATCATTTCTTTCTTTTTCATTTTGTATAAAAGAATTATTTAGATCTTATTTTGTCAGTGTTCGTAGAGTTGAAATATGGGGCGTGATGTTCAAAGACTAATCCTGTATTTGTGATGTCAAAGAAAACACTCGCATTTATAAAAAAAAACTCTTAATGGAATTAAGAGACGATATTTAGTCTTCTTTCCTTGTATGGACCCGATCACCATTTAATTTATGAATCTGTGCTTGAGGACTGGTTTCACCCGATTACAGTTCATTTGTTTTTTATTGCCGGCTATAACCTCATTTTACTTATTCTTTACCTGATCCCACTCATTTGTCCCCTTCTTACAATCAGATTATTAGCTATTGTAACTAGAATATCAGCCATTGTTTTTCTCTTTTTTTTTAAAGGAAACCATATCTTACTTTTTAGCTTCTTTCTTTTTTCAATTAATATTGTTTTTATTATAATAATTCTAAGCTATATATCAGGCTCCAAAATTCATTTTTTTTTATTATTATTTTCAGCCAATTCAGTTAAATCCTTTGTTTCTTTAACTAATTTACTTTCTATCTCTTTACTTTCATATGTTAGTTTAAAATAGTTTTAATAAGATAATTATAATACACGGATAAATCATTTTATCCTTCCCTTAGATTTATTTTTCGCCCAAGAGTCGATAAATGAATTATTTAAATCGTCCTAATGATTCGACATTGTTTACTCCTGTCTCCTACGCCTTGCTCTCATTTATTAACTTAGCATTCCATGCGGACTTAGTTTTCTATTCTCTTCATATTTTTTCTCCGTTGATTATTTCTTTCCCATTTATATTATACGGATCAAGTTAAAACGTATATATCATGTTTATTGACTTTATATATTTACATAATTTTTTGATGTCCTATGTTCGCAGCAAATGAAATATTCTATATAAAACAGTATATAAATTCTTGTTTTCAGGGTTTAAGTCGCAAATGCACAATTATAAAATGATGCAAAATGATGTTTGTTCATAATCGAGATTCAAATAACAGCTGTGAGTAAAAAACTCTTAACTATTCACACATCCCACTCAACAAAGACTAGACACTTACGGAATGTACCATTAACATTTGCGACTCTACCCAAATCTGCTACTCACACCCTTCTATTACCGAATTATAATCAGGATAAGTCCAGGAAATCACTATCTCTTTCATATCAAATAGCCCGTTCCTAGTTTCAGAATAAAAACATGCAGTCATATAAATTTTATATATTTAATAGTAATAAAAATAAACTCAAATGTACTTTTGGAAATAAAAGCTACCAAAAAAACATAGGCCAAAACCAAACCATCATCCACAACTCAAGATTCAGATTTCCTATGAAAACTGTTTGACACACTTCATCTTGAGCTCTACTAAAAATTCCAAGAGTATAAACTAGTTGAATAGGTCTATTTGCTTTTTATAGAGACTGGAAAACAGGGAATCGGCACGGAAAATTGATGACGGAGAACCTCAATTTATGCATTTATAAGAGACGTTTATAAAACTTTGCCCATAAACTTGCTACCAGACATTTACTTGATAAATTTAAATCCAAATACGCTTAGTAAATGTATTGTAGCATTTTGATAAAATTTTTCCATTGATTGGGCCGTGTTTAGCTGTGGCGAAGCGCCAGCTCTATGCGTCGCATTTTTCATAAGTAGTAAAGTTCAATTATACCCATTTAGAGCCATGAAATGACCTATAAGACCCATTTGACATATGGTTATTGACCCTGGAGATTTTAAATCTGCTATTTGCTTTGGCGATGGGTGGCGCCATCTGGTAGCAGAAGCCTCATTTAGCCATTGAAATGCAATTGTAAGTGATTTGAAGCATGGAAAACCGACAAAGCAATAACCATTTATCAGCTTAGGACAAAACGCCGCAAGGCATTGGAGGGACTTTCTCTCTTGTTTATTTAGCATAGAATTATGCAAAAGTTGAGGTAAGTAAATTCATAGCCCGAATAAAGTTATGCCATTTGTTTTAAGTTAGGGTTTGTTGTTATTTAATAGAAAACCTTGCTTGTCTTCTGCGTTAATATTTTGTGCTCTTATAAAATATGTAATGTCTAGGCGAAAAATGAGTACTGAGGTGATGATAATCACTTCGATATAAAAACTCATTACCTTATATCATTGGTCATGAAACATTCAAGTATTCAGTTTACTTTTTATGTACTCAATAATAAATATATACCTATTATGAACTGCTTTAAATTTATGTTTCCTGATTATTCGTAGAAAAGATGCTTGGCCTTACTATAAGAAAGCTGTAAGCTATCTTTTACTGGGTATCACTGACAGCTTTCACCTTCTTTCGTCCGTTTTATATCACTCTTTCTCCGTCGTTTGTTGTTTTTTTATTTCAATTTAGCTTTGCTTCAGCATATGGATAAAATGAAGCTTTTTATATTTTGAAAATCCAATAATGAACAATAAAATTTAAGATTCACATAAATGTAGATTTTTCCTTTCCTTCCAATCTCCATTACCCACCATCAAACTTATTCAAACTATTTTCTTTATTTCTTTTCCTAATTTGACAAATGTTTTCCTCGGTAGAATATTTCTTCTGACATAATATTAAGCAAACAAATCAATTCGCCGTGAAAATTAAAGGCAAAAAGCCTTTTTAGTTCTTACCTTTCTTTTCGGAATATGACTTTTCTAATATTTATATATTACTTTAGGTTTTCAATTTGATTATTTCTTCATTACGAATAGAAAATTTGAAAGCAAAGGAAAATATTATTGTACTCCTAAACATCCTTTAAGAAATTGACTCTCCTTTTTTATTAAATTTATATGTTTCCGAGAGTTTTTTTTTTATTTGGGTAAAAGAACTGTTACGAATCTATCTGGGAATATGAAGCTGTTTTCAGTTAACTGGAAACATTGATAAATGATTTATAATTGTCATCTCTCGTTAAGAGAAGTGTAAGTTTCCTTAGCACAAATAAAGAATATCCTTAGATGAGTCTCAGCTAGCCAGCAGCTTATATTTCCTTATTTCTCTCCTGTAGATAAAATGTTTGAGAGAGCAGAAAGAGTTTTTAAATTATTAAATCTTTAGCATTAACACCTCGCCTGAACTACAATAGAATTAACTAGGCGCTAATCGATCAACATTAGGGAAATATAAATTGGGAATGCGGAAATAATTGAGTGAGGCACCACGGATCATTTTAAAGAAAATGACCAAACAAAAGAGTTTGTATAAGAATTCCATTTGATTGAATAAATATTTAAGCCATAAAATGTCAATGAATCCTTATCGTGCTTAAATATAAAAATTATAATATCTCTTGGCATCATATGTCCTTTACGCTCATTTTATTTTTACTTCCTTATTTTTTTCGGTACTTCTCTATTCAGATATTTTAATTTATCTTCTTAGGTATTCAGGTACACATATATAAATATTCCTCAGAAAGAGAATAGGGCTATTAAGAGATATTTAGTCACTTGCTTATTGTAATAGGAAGGGCAAGGTGAAATTTGTCTCTACTAAGCTCTTAACAATATGTAGAAGTAATTTTTTCCTATTCTAAATTTTCTTTTGTAGAGAAAAGCACTTTTTTAATCTTAAACAAAGGTCTGTCTTGTGCTTTTCCTCAATCTCACTAGCTGTTTCTCGCTTATTCAATCTCATTCTCTCTTTTCCGCTCGCACACTCTCTTGCTCTCTATTCCTCTCTTTATTTCTCTCTGCAACTTGATCTCTTATTCGCTTTCTCGTACTCATTTTTATATTTTTCTTCCATTCACTTACAAATTCCGTCTTAGAATAACATTTGCGCCCCCTAAAAGCGCAATAGGCTTCTCTCTCTGAGATTTGGTTTCTTTCGTGAGATCACAATAATAAACAGCACACAAAAGCATGTAGGATCAGGTATAGTTTAAACATACTATAATATTACTCTTTCTATTTTATTTTATTTCTTTCACGATCGTTTGATAACATAAATTCATTTCATAAATTTACTAACTCTTAAAAATTCTAAACATTAATACTTTAATCATTACTGAGAAAAAGCCATCTTACAAAAGAATTTGGCTCCAATGACGCAGGAAACAGTTTACTGTGATCTGCAATATCGATTCAGTCTTCCCCAAGAGGTCCTATTTCATGCATACGCCCACTTATTTTTTTTATACAGGGTCACCCCCCAAAAACGGGCTTGTAAACAGTTTTTGTGAAATATCCTTCATTCATTCACTAATTACTCTTACTTTGCAGGATATGACAGAAGCAATGCCTATAAACACAACTAGATCTCAATGAACACTCAGCATAGAATATACTGCGTCAAACATTACTACAAGACAGGCTTGTTCAAGAAAGTGCAGCCACTTTTGTGCATCAGTTCGAATTTCAACGAGTCCCCTCCATTAGCAGAATTCATGACTGGGTGGACCACTTCGAGAACTATGGGACAGTGAATAACCTCAAGGCAGCCAGTACCAACCATCCAAGCCATTTAGGATGCCCCGAGAAGCGTACAGTGGAGCTTATCAAGAGCGTGAGTAAGTCAGTTTAGCAGAGCCCAAAACGCCCTGTCCGCAAGCGAAGTCAGTCCCTCGGTATATCCTGTAAGACATGCAGGAGAGTGCTAGTAATGGATATAAAGGCTTACCCAAAAAGACCAAAGACAAAGCAGCCCCTTACAGCCTTAGACAAGGAGCAAAAAAAGGTTATGGCAGTCAAGTTACTGGAGAAGATTCAGGAGACCCCAACTTTCCTTAACCTCCTTTGGACCTCAGAAGAAGCTTATTTCCATCTTGAAGGAAAGGTAAACTCAAAGAAAAATGTCTTCCGGGGAACCCCCAGACCAAAAAATGTAGCTATCTAGCCCCTTCGGTTTTTTGAGGACGCCATGGACAACTTTGTGCTGCGTCAAAAGAAATGAACAAAGCTAAATGGATATCATCTCGATCACGTGCTTTAGCTAGAATAAAGAAGAAAAGGCCAAAGACTCTCATTTTTTCGTATGATGTTTGTAAACAAGAAATAAACTAGTTATCACCAAAGTTTTATTCAATCCTTGCAGAAAATTAAGAAATGTGGCCTATCGAAATTTGGGGCCTGATTTTTACGGGTCACGTGACCATATATTAACGATTTTACTTTTCAAAATATTTTGGAAGATTTTACAAGAACTTACTGATAGAGATGTTTTTAATTTAAATTATCTTTAAATAAATAAAATAACTTTCTTCACCTAAGAACTGTAAAAAAATAAATTAAAATGTAAAAATTGAACAAACATTGAATGTAAGAAGTTGGTTGTTCAGCTTAATTGATTCTACAACCCACAAATAAACATATTTGTCAAAGGTAGGTATGTTAGTGTGCCAGAATTCTTTAGAATTAATACTCAACATGTTACTGCAACGGATGTTGCTGTTTACGAGACCTCCTGGTTCAAATTAAAAGTATAATTTTATAATTATTGAAAAATAAAATAAAACATATACAGTTATGTTAGAAGTTTACAAATAAATTGCCTTTAAATTAATATTTTAATTTGACTTCCTTTATTTCTGGATACCAACTTACTTTTTCAGATTTATGATGGTTTTCAGTAAGTTGTGGTGCAACATATGGGCTCTCCCCGAAGGCATTCTCGTCGTTGCTTTTCTTAAATTGGCCATTTTAGCTCAGTAATCAAGATTTGGAGAAGTAATTCAAACATCGGTTTGTTGTCGCCAGCTGCAATCGGCCATTTAGTCCCTGCCTTTAGATATGGAAACGCCAGCTTGCACCATAAGTTATTCGTAGACTGTTTTCTATCTCAACACGTGTTCCAGTAAATATATGTTCGTTCATGTTTATGTAGAAAAGAGATAATTTGTAATTTAACACGAGTTTTCTTAGATTTGGTGTACTAGAGTAATCTGGAATTGGAGGCAAAAACAAAATTTAATATAGAATATCAACTTCAGATCTTTAACTCTTTGGGATATAGTTTTTAGAAATGTAGCCGTCACCAGGTTGTTAAGATTATTCAGTTACAAATTTTTTATTTCCCATATAGTAATATATTTTGGGATGAAAAATACTTTCGCTAGTGAGATTGCTTGAACCAAACTACGCAGAGGTTATTACGGTAAGTCCATTACTCTTTCTTTTTTATCAGATAGGCTCATGGAATCCAATAAATTAATCTTATTAGAATCTATTTATGTAAATGATTTGAATTTGGGATCACATTTACGAGTATTTCATATATTCAACATCTAAGGAAAACAATCACAGCGTTTGTTCCTTTTTAATATACAGAAATAATTGCTTAGGCTCTCACCTACCAATAATTTAAGAGTAGTTCAGAGGGCTTACCCATATAGCTTTGCATCATTAAGCGAATGAAGGTAAATAGAACCCTTACTCATTCTGTCTGTTGTTGGGCCATGACTTAGGAAAGGGAGGACATTGAATTTACACTTAGAATCAGGAGAAAATATTTATCAAAAGAATGGCATTAAATTTACAATTGTAATCAAGAGATAATCCTTTGGTAAAGCATGATATTTACTTTACAATTTTACTCATGAAGAAGGACGGGTAAATCATAACATTTGCTTTTCAGTTTAGTGGGTTCAAAACCTTTAAAGTTCACACATCAATGTCAAATCATTAGACCACTGAAAGAATCGCCGGACAAAATAAGTGAAGTAAATGATTATGACTGGAATGTGACTTTAATTATGCAGATCAATAACAATAAATAAGACATAATATGTTATTTGGGATCATTTTTCTTCCTCACTTCTTGATTTTGAAGATCAAAACATCATCATGATTTTTCCATTCTCGAAAAACGAAGGATTTTAGATGCGTGATATGAAGTAGTGAATATGAATTAATATAAATACATGATTAAGAATCTGCTAATGTTATTTAATCAATAAAACTACTATTCTTTGGTTTATACATTGTTAGGACGGTATTCGTTTTCAATTTGCAAATGCTAAATTTAAGTATTTTTTTACCTTCGTTTTCTGTTTATTTTGGCCATTTTTGCTTTTTTGGTATAATAATTGACTATGGAAAATTTTGAATCCCCCAAATTTCTGAAGAAGTATCGAATCCTCCTTGGAATGCACACTTTCTTCAACGTCAGCTGTTGCCAGAATGGTGGAAAATGTCACATAAATGTTTGAAGATTCAGGATTCGACTGGGAGGTGACAGCAAATAGGAAAAACAATAGTCGACGATTTAATGCCATCACAACGCCGGAATTCGTCGTTGAAATTTAAGACATTATCTAAAAATATTTAAAAAAGCGATACATATCATTGCAAAGAAAATGGATGTGGATGAAAAACTCATCAGGATGGTGTTGCATAATGACATTCGCTACTATTCATAGAAGATTAGGGAGGGACATGTTTTGTCAAAGATAATGCAGGTAAGCAACTTAAGCACACTAATAAGCTGATCAACAAGTTGAAATATTCGGTAGAGCCAAACATGCTATGATTCTCCTCTGACGAGGATTCTTCTTCAAATACCAGAAGATCAACTGTCAGAACAACAGGTGGCTCGATGTTTCACCCAAGGGTCTACCGAGATTCAAACAAATGAAATTTTCAACAACAATTATGGTCTTCGGTATTGTCAGCAGTGAACATGGTGTCATGCCGCCCCACTTTATCCCTGAGTGACTCATGCAGAAAACCGACGGCTACATCCATGTTATGAGAGAGGTGTTGAAGCTCTAGAAGGACCGATTAGCTGCCAGTAGTCCTTCCGTATGACAGCAAGACTCTGCTCTATGCCACACCCGACGAAAGACTCAGGCAAGGCTTTCGGTAAGTTTTTTGGAGCATCCAGTGCCTGAAATTTTACCTCCCAATTCGCCTGACTCTAACTCTCTCAACTTCCTTTTGTGGTAGGCGGTGGAGAGAAGAACTGACAAGTCCAGCTGCAACAGGTATGATGATATGAGGGCAAGGATTACCCGTTCCTTCAGTGGCCTTAAAAGGGAAATATTGTCGGGAGACTGAAATAGAGGACACAGGCGGGTTAATCGAATGTGATCAACAGAACATGTCAAGAAAACAATTTTGATATATATATCTTTTTTTCTTATCCCGCGCATATCTCCCGCGTGAGGGGTGGAGTATGGCCTGAGACACTTCCACTCCACAATTCGTACACATTATCCGCTGCTTAACCAAAGTGACCCACCTACAAAATTTTCCCATCCATCATCAGATTCGGGCTATCTGGTTTCTTATGAAAACTTCATTAACTTCATTTGTGTGTCACCTTACATATCTCCTGTTCTCCAAACCATTCGTCTCAATTCATTTTTATCCCTAGCGCGCTTTTCTGTCTCCGGGATGCTCAGGACCCGTACAGTAAGGATATCCCTCCTATACTCTACCCACCCCCTTCTCGGACGGCCAGGCAGTCTCCTTCCTATCACTCGAATTAAATAGACTCTCTTTACCAGCCTTTCAACATTCTCCATTCTCTCTATCTGACCATACTATCTCATCACACCTCTATCAGCTCTTTCAAACAAAGACACTTTACTTCCACATCTTTTTTGCTTTTTGCACTCTTTTATTTCTCACTCTTTCAATCACCTCACTTCATAAATACTTCGCATGCATTTTATTTCCATAACTTCAACCTTCCTCCTTTTGGTGGCACTCAATACACATGTTTCACATCAATAAAGAGGAGTGGGAATCACTAGTTCCTTATATAATCACATTTGCGCCTACGTGCTTATTCGCTTCCCTCTTGTGATAATCCTTATCGCACCATATGCATCACTTCCTTTTCCATTCGCTGCAATATTTCATTTTGACCCCTTCCATCAGCTGCCAGATCATTCTGTACAGGTTGTCAGTATAAAGAATATGTCCCTTATTTAAATAATTTTAAAGAAGTGTCACTACAACTGATCCACTAATGCCTAAATGGGTATAACAGTTTCAGTTTCTTTTTCGTTATAAATAATTATATCTAGTACATAACCTGTTTTACAATCACACAACACAAATACTTTTATTCCAAATTTATGTCTTTTAGATGGGATGTATTGGTGAAAGTGCAGTCTTCCTCGCCATTAAATGAGACTTTTATCTATGCAGAGACCTTGAAGTGGGATGAATTTTTTCTTGAAATTATTTTTCACGAGATCAAGTGCTGGTTTAATTTTTTTTAATTTTGCTATTTTTTCTAAAGTGGTATCACTAAAATGCAGCAATCCTAATATATGAAGGGAGCAATCTCTCCCCATCAATCTCTCGAACATCTTTTGTTCATATATTTCACCCTTTAACCAATAATCATTTATTTTGTTTTGCTTACAAGTCCTAACAAAATTATTATGCAGAAAAAAACTCGAATTTCATCTGCGTTCGTTTCTCTGAAATTGGATAAGCGAATATTTGGTTTGAAAGTAAAATTTTCTTTAATATATTTATATAACTGTTAGTTTCCTTGACAATAAGATCTATTAAAGATTGCTCAATATATTGTTCGAAATAATCAATTTCTTTTGCATTTTGTCCAATGAAAAATGCACTAGTCAAAACCTGAATGCGTGGAATCGAACGCTCGCAGACAGGAAAATAAGTTTGGCCTTGAAAGCGATTCCCATGGCAACAGGTGTAAATTGTTACAAGGCTCTTTACGTGTTCGTTTCCATGGCTGTTATTCAGATTCTTCTGTCTCACTTGAATTTGACCTAGTCTCTTTATCTAAATAATTAAAATCACTTTCAGAACTTTCTAATGATAAACTCGAAGGCCATGCATCATCTGACTCGCAAAATTGTCGTTCCTCGCGTCTGAACATTTTGAGGTTAAGTAACTAAATAAAGCTAAAATATTACTAATTAATACATAGCAACAGATAGGTAGTTTTCATGGAGAGGAACTGGCCAAATATTACGCACATTGACTTAGAAGAGAGAAAGAGAGAGGGCAGAAACCATATTTAGATTGGGACCGGTTAACCGCTGTTTCTAAAAGAGACCATATAGAGACCAGCAGCTACACACTCTCCACCCGCTTTCATGGTCTCACTTGTTATCCCATTGCTATCCTCTGACTTTGCCGTTTTTTGTCCTTTCACTCCATCGTTCACTTCCTTTTTGCTAATTCTTACACTCTCTCTAATTCTCTCTGATGTTACCCCACCTCTCCGAAGAAAGAACAGCTGTACTTCTCTACTATTGTCCACATATAGCAAATTCTCAAGATATTCTCTCCATCACTTCCTTACTTCTTCATCTGTACTGATTACTTCGACCCTACGATCCTTCACTCTCATTTATATCGCCTCTTTCTTCTTTCTCAAACAATTTTCTTCCTTCCAAAATTGCTTTTTATTGTCCCTAAAGCACACAAAAATCATTTCACCCCAGCTATCATTCGCTTCTCCAGTTTAGCCACTCAATTTTCCACCTCCTGTTGCTTCCCTTTATAATTTTCCTTTTTTATGTGGATCTGTTTTGTCAATACTTGTTCATCAAGTGTGCACGCTTCTCTGTCACTACTTCGTCCACTTCAGGATTCCACTATTCGCTAACCTTCTTCACTCTCCCTTTCTCAAGCACCCTAATTCCACATGCTTTCATGGCAGCTTTTTCTATGCTCTCACGCATCAAGTTCCACTCATCTTTTACACCCAAACCCTAAAACTCACTAATCACTTCACACTCCCAGGCAACCAACTCTTTTTATTCTTTCTTGCACCTTGTTTCTCTCAGCTCTTCCACCCTTATCACCTCCTTCTTTGGCAAGCTCCTTCGTTTGCCAAACCATTCACTTTTTACTTTTTCTTATACCATCCCCAGGTGATTTTCCGATAAGTCTCCCACAATCCCCCTCTTTACAACTACATCCAATTCTCTTCCTATTCTCTCTTCATATCAGAACATAGTCTAACATGCCTCTTTGATCCTCAATCATCCTTTTCCCAACTGATTACCCAGTCTTTTCCAGATATACTTCTTGTTCTCTTTCGATTTAAACCATGTGTTGTCAACTACCATCTCTCTTTCAACACACTTTTTCACGAGGTTCACACCATTTTTTTTTCACTCCCGCCACTCTTAAATTCACCTCCTTGAATTTCCTCAGCAGTACCGCTTTGACTTTCCCTGGCCTCTCATTTAGGGCCATTTCGAGGAATAATAACAGAAGGAAGGATATGATAACCTATTCCACCTGCTCCGTTTCAGAGTGAATTTTGTCATTTATGTTATGTTGTAATAATTTATATACTTTACAAATCACATCTTGCACAGTTTGATTAATATGGAGGATGAAGAAGAACTTTTAAACCTATTGCAATACCTTTTCCATAATCTAACTTATAGGTCTGCTCGTCCTTTGTCTTGAAGGCGGAGACGCCATTTGTGTTGAATTATAACGGACAATTTGTTCTAGAGCTTTAAGTAAATATTGAAAGTGTTGAACATATTAGGTAGGTGCAAGATAAGGTGAATTCAACACTGTAAAAATGTTTTCGTTGACACAGTTTATATATCACCCGAACACGAAATTTTAGTTCAAATTATGCTAGCTTAAAAATTGTTTAATAAATAATAGCTTACAAATGGACTAATAGCTTGAAAATGGTCTAAAATTTGAAATATTTAAAATGGTATAGGCATTGCTTGTTTAAAAATAGTCTAAGCATTGCTAACTTTAAAATGGTCTAAACATTTCTAGCTAAATTGGTCTAAATAGTGCTACTCGTATATTCAAAATGAGATAGGCATTGTTAGCCTTAAACTGCTCTAACATTCGTAACTTAGAATGGTAAAGACAATAGTAACTTAAAAATGATCTAAAGATTGCTGGCTTAAAAACGATAATTGCATTGCATACCTAAAATACAGTAAATTTGAAATAATTTAACAATAAAAATTAAAAAATTTTATGTATTTCAAAAAAAGAATTTACTCTACTGTAAAGCTAATATAATTATAAAATAGTTTCACTCTATTATGATTTGAAGATTTGTTAGTTTTGATGCAAGCGGTAATAATAATAATTTACATTTCAAAGGAATTATACAACATGACTCAAAATATAGATTGTATTTAAAACGACGAATGTTTTTCAACATATTAACCGACTTTATTTTAGTGCCTTTTAATTAATTAAACTATATAATATTTTTCCCTACGATATTACTGGAGCTCATTAAATTACAGAAAACATAAGGCATTTTCGATAATTTAGGAGTAATTGAAAGAAGTTGCTAGAATTTAATTAATTAGGTTATTCAATAAAGGATTCGATGAGGAAATACATTTGAATATTACTAGTAAATGTTACAACAATATTTATAAAGAGTGTCGATTTTGATCAAGAATTTACAAACTGATGATTTTGACATTTTAAATAATAAAAAAATAAGATACAATTCTTCCCTGCATTTTCTACTGCTCCTAATTTTATTGTAGTTTCAGAAACAAAAACCTGGCATGAAAAAACTATTCGAAGTTTCAACCACATAATATAAGGCTATAATTCTGAAATTGAATTCGACGCATTGATTTATAATCCAAACCTGCATTTTGGACGATGCAGTGCACATAAAACAATTTGGTTGGTTAACCCCTTAATATTTGAAAATCTGATATTTGGTTAACTGGGGATAAAAACCCAACTATGAAATATGGCTGAAGATATTTAGTAATAGTTGCTGTTAGAATAACATTAACGGGGCATTTATCTTCCTTGTATATGTAAAGTATAATGATAATATGTCGTGTTTGGCTAGGATATCTAATTTTATGGATAGCTCATACTTCAGTGAAAACGGATTCTTGCACCCTAACCCCCAGTTTAACTGACGGTCCGTAAGGAAATACCAAGAATAGCACCTCCCTCTTCTTAAATTGATTAATTTGGGCAATTTGATCATTTCTGAGCTGAGTGTTTCCAGCCCTTAATCATTCGTAATAAGTTCATAGATTACAGAGATAATTACCAAAATAAGGACTATAAACCCTCTTGGATGCGTGATTTAAGCAGGATCTCTTCGTGTCACATATGGAAAGACTGAATGAGAGTTAGGTAAAGGAACATCAGGTTTGAAAGTACACATGGATGATCTTTTTTTCTCCAAACTCTCAATACAATACTAGCAACAAATTAACTCTGAAACTAATGACATTTGGCGACATTTTGTGGTGATCTAAGCTTCATGTATCCTTACATGTATAATTGCGTAATGAGTTACACTACATTATTTTGTTTAGTTATAAATAATTGTGCTTGTTAACCTGATTAGAATGGCTATGTTTACTGATATTCTTTCTCTTTTATTTTCAGAGTATATTGATATTTTCTAAGTTGAATAGCCTAGAGAAAGGTATTGACGCTTTATTATAATCACTACAATTTATTCAACTAACAATCACGTCAGTGCCAATCCAAAAGCTATAATGGGGGTTTAAATAAATGGTGCGAACCATATCATAGCTTTATTAAAATAAAAACAAGCTGCGTCTGATCTAAAAATAGATCAATTCCTGAGACCTGAACGCCTGGATATATCCCCTAACTCGCCTACTACTCAACGAGAATGGAATAACCGGAATCGTACTTTCTCTGCTTTCCTGGAATGCATCGCAATGCTTAATTTTAACAGGCTGGAAACATTGATCAATTTTGTCTCTCCAACCGTATGTGGTTACATTACAGTGTACTACCTACGATTCAGCTATAGATCTTCTCAAAGACCTCTATGTTAAACCAAAAAATGAAGTGTTCACGAGACATTTATTGGCTACTCTTAGGCAGCATGAAGGGGAGAAAATAGATGAGTATCTACATGAACTTCAGGTGCTCAGCAAAGATTGTGAATTTAAGGCTGCTACTGCTTCACAGAATCGGAATGATTACATACGGGATTCTTTCAATAATAGCTTGCTCTCTCATACACTTAGGCAATGATTGCTTGAAAACAAAACTTTGGACCTAAGTACGGCTGTTGATCAAGCCAGGGCACTCGTTCCTGCTCAAAAGACCTCAGATTTTTATTCTCGTAATACTGTCTCTGGTTTAATTGCTGCTGTGACATCCAAGCCTACTCGCACTGATGATGCGACCTGCACTGCTGCAATATCTGAAACTGCTTATTCAGTTGAAAGGACATGTGCTGCTGCAACATCCGAAACTGCTTATTCTGCTAAAAGGACCTGTGCTGCTGCCAATTTAAAGTCCCGATACTATTTCTGTGGTAGTTCCTGTCACAATCGTGGACAGTGCCCTGCAAGAAACGTCACTTGTCATAAGTGTAATAAGCAGGGACACTTTGCTAAGGTGTGCCGGTCTATTACATTTTCTACTTCTGCATCCACTCAGTCTTCTTCACTGGCCATAATCTCTGCTTCTTCCCGTGGACTACCACGGCAAGCTACTGTGTATGTTTGGATTGGTAATAATGAAGCGACCGCTCTTATTGACACAGGGAGCTCTGAATCTTTCATCTCACATAGCTATGCCAAGAAGCACAATTTGAAGGTTGATCCAGCGACTGAAAGCGTATCTATGGTCTTTTCATCACTCACGTCTCCTGTGAAGGGACGCTGCACGGTTGACGTCAATTTTCAGGGTGAGTGCTACTACAATACAAGGTTTTCTGTGCTACCAGACTTGTGCTGTAATTTCATTCTTGGTCAAGACTTTATGAGCAAGCACTCTAGTTTTACTGTGGACTTTAGCGGATCCAAGATAGATCTAAATATCTCCAACCCTGCCACTTGCAATGTACTCTTTGCTTTTGGGGATACACCTCGTCTCAGTTCAAGTCTTGTTCCTTATTGCAAACCCGGGCAACAAAATCTCGGAAGTTTGGGGGTGATGATAAGAAGTTCCTAAGGTCTGAAATTAACAAGATGCTACATGATGATGTTATTGAGACGAGCACATCTCCATGGAGTGCGCAAGTTGTTGTTTTGTCGAATGAGCGCCACCGAAAGAGATTAGTTCTTTACTATGGACAGACCTTTAATAGATTCACTCGTTTGGATGCGTACTCTCTTCCAATAATAGAAGACCTTGTCACAGAACTGTCTCATTACAAGTAGTATAGTTCACTGGACCTGAAAAGGGCTTATCACCAGATACCTATGCGGAAAGAGGACAAGGCATATACTGCTTTTGAAGCTAATGGCAAGTTATATCAATTTCCCAGAGTGTCATTTGCGGTTACGAACGGCGTTGCTTGCTTCCAAAGGAAAATTAACAACATTATCAAGCAACACGATCTGCATGGAACTTATGCATATTTGGACAATCTTGTTTTGACAAGGAAAACACCTGGACCCCGATGGGGACTTGGCAAAATTTCAAGAGACTGACCAGTTCCACAACTTTCCCTTTAACGAGACTAAGTCTGTCATTTCAAAGGTTTAATAGATTTTCTTGGTTACCTAGTAACCCAGGGCTCTCTTAAACCAGATTCTGACCGTTTACGTCCATTAAGGTACTTACTGATTTCTAAAGACCGTACTTTCTATTATTCGCAGTGGGTTTCCCAATTCTCTGACAAGATCAGACGTTTTCTTACCACTGACACTTTTCCTATGAGTCCATAGGCCCTGAAAGCCATCGACGATCTAAAAGAAGAGATTGAGAAGGCTGTTAGCACTCGATTGATGAAACTATTCCTTTGGTAGTTGAGACTGATGCCTCCGATACAGCCATTGCTGCTACTCTGAATCAGGCAGGCCGTCCAGTTGCCTTTTTCTCTCGCACCCGCACACCTACTTAATGCAAACACTCTGCAGTAGAAAAGGAGGTATCTGCAATTGTAGAATCTGTAAAGAGTTGGTCTTATCACTTGATATGACGACGTTTCGCCTCAGTTACGGACCAACAGGCTGTCAGCTTTATGTTCCGTACTAATCGGCTTGGAAAAATCAAGACAGATAAAATTCAACGATGGAGGATTGCGTTGGACTGTTACAATTATGACATCGTGTACCCTCCTGGTAAATACAACATTCCTACAGACACTCTCTCACGTGCTCATTGTGGAGCTACTGTCAATAACAAGAAAATATCTGAGCTCCACGCTCGACTTTGCCATCTTGGTGCAACAAGAGTTGCTCATTTTGTCAGGGTGAGAAATCTCCCTTATTTCATAGAATATGTGAGGAGGGTGTGCTTTGAAGGCCCTTAGTGTGTCCGATTGAAGCCTCGGTTCTACAAACCGCACCAAACTCCCCTTATCAAGCCATTTGAAGGTCTGAGTTTGGACTTCAAGGGGCCTCTACCCTCGAACTCCAGCAATGGCTATATACTTACGGTGGTGGATGAGTTATCTCGTTTACGGTTTGCATTTGCCTCTCAGAACATGACTATTAGTACTATAATCCATTGTATAAATCAGAATTTTGCGAAATTTGGTATGCTTTCCTACCTGCATTCTGATCGCGGATCCTCGTTCAGGGCCAAGGATGAGCATGAATTTTTACACAATCTAGGCATCGCCACTAGTCGAACAACATCTTATAATTCTAGAGGGAATGGGCAGTGTGAGAGGTATAATACTATAATCTGGAAGCACATAACCCTTGCTTTGGCATCCAGGAACCTTTAAAAATGTCAATATGAAAGAGTGTTGCCTGACGCCCTTAATTCTATTAGATCTCTGCTCTGCACAGCCACTAATGCTACGACACATGAGAGGTTTTTCTCGTACCAGCGTCGATCTCCCAGTGGCAATTCGTTTTCAACTTGGTTATCTGTTCCTGGACCCGTCTTATTACGACGTCACTTTCGCGCCAGTAAATATGAACCCCTCGTTGATGAGGTTCAGTTGCTAGAGGAAAACAAACAATACACTCATATAACATTTGCCGATTGACGCGAATCAACGATATCAGTGCAGGACTTAGCTCATTTTGGTAATGTATCATTATATGAGAGGCAAGAGGTTCTCAACGTCGATCCTTGGACAGACACTAGTTTCGTGGAGATTCTTCTGGTACCTACTGTCGATTCATCTAAGTTGAATTCTTCCAATGCGTCTCCAGCTAAATGCTAGTGTAGGGATGAAGCATCCAGCCCTGCGCATGCTGGCCGTGAACAACTGCGCCGATCTCTGCGGGAACGCCACAAGCCTCTTCACTATACAGAACAATGATTCTTCAAGGTAGGGGAGAATGTGGTGATATAAGCTTCATGTAACCATATATTTATAATTGCCTTATGGGTTACACTACATTATTTTGTTTACTTATAACTAATTGAGCTTATTAACTTGGTTTGAATTGATATGTTTACTTATATTTTTGCTCTCTATTTTCAGACTGCATTGATGTTTTGTTAGTTGAATAGCCTAAAGAAAGGTATTGAAGCTTTATTATGATCATCACACAGTACATCTATCTTTTACAGTTTGTGAGATTAACGAGCATCCTTGTGCACTTTATATGTAAGCTTATTTACCTTATTTTACTAATCTTACCATGAAGAGGACTTTGTTAGTAAATACAAAGCTCACAAAATTTCTCCTTCATTTTGCCTAAGGCTACTTTATTAATTTTACTCACTGTCAATTTAATGAGTTTTTATTAACAAGCAAGCTGGCCAATGAGCAAATTAAAGAAATTGATACACATATTAAAATCATGTGACATAAATTTTTGCTTCGCCTTAATAGGAGATGATGATCATTTCGATAAGAAACGTAGTGCAGCTGTAAAATTTTCATCGTCGATTTGCCAAATTGAATCTCGCATTATACAAGATTTTTAACAACAACGAATGAAGGTATTGGTCTGAGTTGATGGGAAGAAAACTATCGAATTGCATTACTTGACAAATTCAGGGAACAAAATAGTGCATAGAATTTTCAAGGACAGAGATTTCAAACAGCTATTTTAAAGAAGAATATGTTAAAAATTGCTGCCAGGATAGATAAAGGGGTTTGCAAATTTTAGTCTTTCCGGTCTTCGCTTGTAAATATCGGCAGACACAAAATTAATCTGGTAAGAAAATGCTACACTGAGAGATGGAGATCTTGAGGAAACAAAGAAAAGGAAATTATTGTATATTTCATATAATTTAAAGAAACAATACATCGCAAGTCAAGAAAATACCACTAATATAAGAATGTAACTTTATCAAAAATATTAGTGAATTGATATTATCCAGCAGTTTGACCGAAGAAAGATTGAAAATAGGTTTCCTTATATCCTATCTTGCCATGGTATTCCTGAACACACGAAATAATAAAGTCCCCTTTTCATCTTTGCAAATTCTAGAACTGCGTCTTTTGCTGGATCCAGTAACTCCATCCATATCATTATTGCTAAAATAACTTCGATTAAAAGTAGTTTAATAAAATCTTCATTGTTTGAGCCATCGATAATGTGAAAATGTGTATTCATCACACTTATCCTAAGCATTTATAACAAATTTTATATACATAACAACATAAATTCTTAAAGCAACTACATAGATAATCTATTCTAACCACCTAAAACGAGTTAGTTAGTATAAGCTCTACTGAGCATTTTGATCTTTATGAAAAACAATTTACAACGTCAAATATAACGTTTAGTTTTTTATATAACTTTTAAGGACTCATTGCGAAGATTTTTTGGATGCATTGAAAAGTCATTAGAAAGAAGCTCTAACATGATTTTTCTTCCAGCCATCGATTTAACAGGGTGAAAACATACTTACTTATATTTATATATAATTTCCCCCTTTCCTCAAATTAATAATTGTAAATAATGAAAGTCGGTACTGAAATTGAACACAGATTACTTTTTACTTTCAGTTGAGTAATTTCACTCGCAGTTTTTGTTTAAATTACTTTCTCAAAAATGATTAATGATTTTCCGTTCACCCTCATATTCATAGTTTGATTCAAACTAAAGAAAAACTAATTTCAGTATAAATGACTCCTTTTTTTCTTTAGTGTTTCAAACAATGTATACTTCATAAGATATCAAATCATCATGTTCGTTATAAATCATCCCTCGTTAGAGAATCACCCTGGTCCATCCATGCATCATTCTCAAAAACATCATCGTGGCACAACCGGCTCGGGAGGTCACGGTGGGCATGGAGGAGAGCCTTCACTTAATTTTTAATTTAATCTGATATAGTTTCTCAGAAAATAACAAACTCTAACACTAATTCACGCAGTAGCAGATAAGGAAGAAGAGTAATAAATTAAGGCCTGTGAATAACAATAAAGATGAGTAATCAAAACTCCCTACGCTCCTTCAAGAGCCTGAGCATTCGGGACTAACTAAACTAAATTATACCCATATGCATTTTTAAGTGAATTCAAAACGAATTTTTCTCGCTACCTCCCTTTATACCAACTACCTTCAAATAAGGTTTAGGTGGCTAAAAGGATGTTCATAGCCATAGCTAAAAACTGGAGGCTATATACAGGGACGTAGTTTGTTGTGACGTCACCAAAGCATTTGTAATATGTTGCAAAGTGGCAAGAAACCTAAGTTTCCTCAACTGGGATTAATTTAACTCTAAGAAAATATCTTCCGCGACTACCTCTTTAAAAGGAACGCTTGAATAATGATAAGGTCAAAGGAGGAGCCGAAATTTTCCCTTCCGAGCGGGACTTGGTCTAGCGGTTGCTTAAGCCCGACCCTAAGAAAATGAAACTCTCAAAGAAGTTAATTAGTGATGTTCTTCGACATTTATTTCACTTTACCCTGGAAATGATTGAGTTAAATTCACAATCAATTTATTTTAACAAAATAAGCTATGTGCCCCCTCCTGACCATGAGGATGAGCAAAAGTTTAAGGTTAATGTCTTATTGTTAAAGGAATCAAAGATTTAATTTTATCCACATGAATCAAAACAAATGTTAGGTAAGTTACTTTCAATCTCGAGAGTAGGAACGTTTGTATATATAAAAAGACTTCTTAAGCAAAAGAGTCCCTAGCTATGGTTTCAGTAAGATTTTCCTTTGCATCGTATTTTATTAAATAAAATCTCATCGGGCTTTTCTTGGAAAAGAAGAACCACTCTCGGTAGCGAAAAAGTTTCTTCTTACATTCAGATCGTAGCGACAAAAACATCATTGGCTTTAGGTGATGTGGCTGTAGTCCTTTTAAGTTTATAATTACAACGAAATGGTCATAATTTGAAGATTTATTCTTCACTTCCATTTGAATATGCTACCATTTTTTTCTTAGAGGGAATGAAAAAGTAAGAAGAGAAGAAGTTAAAAGACTCACATGTCATTTCGACTGGATTTGAGGCATATTAGTCACATACAGAGATTAAACCTTGAGACCTTTAGGCGAAACCAATGCTTTGAAATTAAATCGTGGAGGCAAATGATTGGAAAAAGGATATCAATATTGATCAAAAGAACGGAAAAAAACCATAAATTCAGAAATTCAGTTAGCTGCTATGAGAACTCATCCCTTATTTACAGCATTTATGTTGATTACTATTTAGGAATGAGTTCTCGAGGAATCTTTTATTTAGCATTTAAAATGACAGCTCTAATTTTTATTCCTTTCAATAAAATGATGATTCTTGGCTATATTAAATTATGGTCATAAATATCTTTCATTATTCCTAGTGAAATCTCGAAAACCATTTAAACCGCAAAACAGCCATATATTCTTTCTCGCAGAGAAAGAATATTTATTTGATCCCACCTAAAAGAGTAACTTTGGAAACACGAAATCCTTTATGCTTTATTTTTTTTTACTACTTCTCAATACAATACAATACAAATGCGCTAATCTCCTAGTTAATATATTGGACTTTAAGTGCTTAGAGGAGTCGAAATAAAAACTTAAGTATTAGAAAATCTAACCACTATGATCAACATTTACAACATAGATATCTGATACTGATAATTTCCTCCTAAATGAATATATTCTTCTTTTTTTAATTTTTTCTATATTATTTATTTATTCTTCCCCTTATTTAAGTTCTCTCTTGTTTCTATTTAATTGGCCCATCAAATGTTTCGTTTCTTTCGAAATTGACTGGAAATTTTACATTTAGTCTCCCCAAGAAGGTCAATAGTCAAATTTCATTCCAGTATTACATAAACTAGGACAATTTTTATATCGACAACGTTTCCTTCATATGTTTTATAGTCTGTAGATTCAAGGGTTATCAATTTATGACCTACTATCTGGAATTTGTGGATGGGTAGAGCTAAAATACTGGCACTCTCTTGTGTATGCCTTGAATTAAATATGAAAATTAGCCTCTCGCAGAACATGAGTTAAGTACTCACTTTTAGTTGCCGACTATTGATATCTTATATATAATTAAAACTATTGTGAGTGGCAATAGTGTTATTTTTGTCCTTGGCTAAGAAAAACATTGCTTTACCTAAATAAAATCGTGGCATATTGTATTACCAATTGAGTTTTAATGTGACTATTATGTATTTATCTCATTCAAATATCCACAAATATAGCTGAATTCTATGTTCAGTTAATTGAAGATAATATAACTTCATCACTTTTAAATAATTCGAATGGATCTTTATAAATAACTTTAAATACAAAAGTCATAGATAGAATTTCCACTTCGTAAGCTGTGATAAGTGATTCGAAAGGAAAATTGTAAACATGATGTAGAGAAATGGCTACAGAAAGCATCCCAGAGGGCCAGGTGGACATATACCTTAAAGTCCCCCCTCCCTCCGTGTGGAGAACGCCGGAAAAGCGAGCCCCATGAGGATACTTGTGGGAACGGTAGCCGGCGAATAACCGTAACTGCCTACCTTGTTTGATCTCTCCACCGCTTACGTAGTTGGAGCGACCATCGGTGTTAAGGCAACCACCTAAGGCCCTCAAACGACGCTCTAACGATCCATTACCTACAGAACCTCAAAAGGCACGCCAAGGAGTATGGTGGTTGAGGGTCCACTAATTAACAAGCCGAATTGGGTACCTCAGTGCTAAACTCTGCACTTCTCGCTCTCACCAGATAAGAACCCACCATTCGCGCTTCCCTTTGTGACCTCGCCCCTTCCCCCTTAGATGGCGCGGTGGGTCGCCTATAAATAAGCCTCGGAAAGAAAAAGAAGGGATTAGAATTGGGTAAGAAAGACAAAGGTTCAGTTCGTGAAGATCGATCCTTCAGCCAGACAAGAAGATTGCCCTGAGAAACGATAGGATCAAATTAAGAAGATCGATACCCCCTCCGCGGGCTGAATTAAAATAAATCGTCAAGTTTGGAATCGTTGCCATACCGAAGAATCCCTTACAGACTTAGAAAAAGTGGGACAGGAGAAAAGTAAACCCACTCAAACTCGAGTGACTCTCACATTTCAAGCTCCGTAAGAGTGAGAGGAGAAGAACTCAGCCCGAACGAGGTTCCCTTCTTAAATTACAGTGAAAATCTCACCGAATACCCCAAAATCTAGTTGGACACTCTACGTTGAAGAATAAGACGCCAAGAGGTTTAAGATTATTCAGAAGAGGACTCTTGGAGCGAAGAGCACCATAACACTCTCCGTCTTCTTAACTTAACCAGAGGCAAAGTTGCAATAAGAAGTTTACAGCGCCCTACCTCACTCTATCTATCACATCTCGGCGAAATTCTATCATAGGCACTCGAAATCCTCGAAGTGCGAGATAAGCCCTACAACGAGCTCCGGCAACCCCTGATCCCGTCTGTCATGTGAGTTAGCAAGAACATTTATATGCATATTACGATAATATGAGGTTAATATGTTTTACGATTAAATAGAAGTAAAGACAATTGTGCGTGAACCCCGGTCTTCTTTGTTGGTGAAAAAGAGTACTTTAATTCAATGTTTAACGCTTATCAAAAAGGGCACGATAAAAATACTGATCGGCAAATGGTGTGTTTACCGGGAGCCTATTTGATTACTATTGTTATTGAAGATATTGTAATAGGCCTAGTGCCAACCGGGAGAGTCTAGGTTAGCTTAGGACAAAGATATTAATGTGATTATTCTTTGTTTTTCATAGTTAAGTGTTAAATTTAAAATATGTTTATTCTTGGATAATTCATGTGTGTTTCCTTATATCCTCACGTGTTGAAGTGGCTCTTTCTTAAAACATCAAAATTCGAACTCTTAGATCAAAGCCTACTTTATCATAGAAGTACATCACGACCACAACGTATCCTGCAACACATAAGAAAAATAATAATGAATAGAAGTTCCACAATACTCTATAAAGTAGTTTGCTCTTGTCAGTCCTGAATAGCGCAAGCTTTATCTCTCCATTATATCCATATCCTAAAAAAAATCTTGAGGGCGTAAAAATCTTGAAATTTATTAGTTTTCTATTCATTTTTAAAATTTGTAAGGAAGGGAGCAAGGTAGCTGAGCTTGGCATAACACTTCTAGGAGCAGCATTTCAGAATCTACATATGTCCATATAACTCCATAGAAATAATACTGTGTCAACTCATTTTAATCTTCAATTCAATGCAATCATATTTCCACTCAGATGTTTGCAGCAGACTTGATTAATTTTGAATTATTAAATTATATGTAATTATTTCCCACCATTTACAATTTCATATGGACAGAAGGAAAAAAACATTAATCTTACTGTAAATTGTTATGCGTCACACTACTAAATTAATATTAAAATATCAATATCCAAACCCAATTTTTTAAAAAATTCCAGCAATGTTAACAAAGAATACATCATTTATAAATTAACTTCGGATTTATATCTTGTAATTCGTCTGAGGATATCAATAGATTTGAGAAAACGTAAAGCCTCGGGATTATTCCTCCTAAATGGAAAGGATTGACGGAGGAAAAGCATCTCCTCGGAAAATCCATGAATGATAGACAAGGAAAAGAGCGTAACGACAGCCACAGCGTACTCTATTTGAGCAAGACCCTGGTAAGCTTGACCTTTGGTCTAAATATGCGAGGGCTAGCTCATCAAATTTGTCGCACGCAGCTAAAGAAGCATCAAGGAAAGAAGTAGAGAAGTGGCGGATATATACGAGTATTTCAAGGAAGAACATAGAGATACTGTATTTTCCAGAAACAAGATGGTGAGAAGAGAAGGTAAAAAAACTTGGATATGAATTGAAATTAATTAATGGTGTAGCTGAAGAGTTTGCTACTCACGAGCAGTTATATGAAGGAAATCGTAGTCAATGTTGAGATAAAGACCTGTAAACAAATGAGGGTTTATGTGAATTTCTGAAAAATAGTAAATGGTGAAGGTGAATGTCTATTTTACGCAACTATGTGCTAAATATAAAGAAAAAGGAAAATTGGGGAGAAATGGATGAAGTAAACAACACCAGTAACAGAAAAAGAGAGGTTAATCATAGGGGAGATTTAAATGCTAATGAGGTTACCCATATTAAAACAATATTGAGAAAACATACAGGAAGAGTACCAGGAAAGAAATCTGATGAGGGATAGTTATTTTTTCGATTCCGAAGATGATTTTGAGATAGCCAAAAATAATATGGTGGAGGTTGAATATTGAAAATAAAAATGCGATTTCAAGTGTTTGAAGTGAGATAAATTAGGGTTGAAGTCAGGAACTTGTGAGGAGAGCACAGCAAAGAGTTGGTAATAAGCAATTCCAAAAGGCAGCGTTCGCCAAATGAAAATTAGAAATTGTGGTGAAATGCAAATAGTTAATTGAACGTAAAGTAGAAAGTAAAGGAAGCCCGGAAAGACTTATCAAATGCTAAAAAAATGAAAAAATCCCATCTGAAAACATGTTTCAGAAAATGTAAACAACAGAGAGATAGAAAAATAACTACAGATTAGCTAATGCTTTAGATAAAGCAACAAAATTATTGACCCGCAATCAAACAAATAAAGTACAAAGAATGTAATGCCATCACAATAGAAGACACAGTTAGAATGATTAATTTGGAAACTATTAAATGGACAAAATCCGAAAAGGGTAAGAGAGAAAAGAATGTTAAATGAGGGGAAAACCTGGAGAATAATTAAACCTAAATTGAAGATGCTTCCTTACAGAATGAAAAGAGGAAAAGGAGTTAAGCCAGGTAACAAACCCGTAAATGTGTGAAAACGTTGGAGTGAATGACGTTAAATATATTATTGGATATTTGATTAGATATCGAATGCCAAGGGAATAGTATTTTTGTTTCAATCTATAATGGAAAATTTGACATAGTAGGCGGCAGAATTCATCGAAGAATTAAAATAATCATAATAGAAGCAAGGAGAAATAAGTAAAGTGAAAAAGAATTTGGATTACTGCCGAGAAGAAGAACAACAGTTGCCTCTTTGCACTGAGGCATGTCAGAGAGAAATATAATTAAAACCAAAGAGGTTGAACATTGTTTTGTTGATGTCGATAAACCTTAAGTTTGGCGGTGTATAAGAGATAAAGGTGTTGCAGAAAATTAAGTAAAATAGGTAATTGTTTGTATGAAAGTGTAAATAACTAAGACTAAAGCAGCTGCATTATTTATTACACAGAGGTTTGGTTTAAAAGTCAGATTTCATCCAGGTTTTACTTTAAGACCAAATACTCTTGATTTGTTGATGCATGTATAGTGAAGGACATCAATGAACAGTACATATGTAGAAGAGTGGCAGTGGAGAATAAATGAAACATAATTAGTGGAAGAAAACTAAGTATTATCGTTCAATTAGATGTGATTTAAAAAAAATGAAGGGAGTATGATCAATTAAGTAGCTGGGATGCTAGAATATTATTATTAGCGTCTATGTACATTTATGAATGATGATAAGAAATCCTCAATTTCTTCATTTGAGTGAGATGTAGAATATTAATCGTGGGTTTGGTTAACCTAAAGTAGATAATTAATTGAGATTTGGATGTAGGTTAAAATGATTGGTGGCTTTTGGGAAAAAAAATTTACACAAGAGTACCACAAGGGGAATTAGGTAGGGAAAGTGCTTTAAAGAAAGCTGTCTAAAGAAATAAGATGATAGGATAAAATAAGCTAGGTATTGGAGTTGTCTTGACCAATAGCTTTGTTTGGTGGAAGTTTGAAGTTCTTTCTTCGGCCGCCAGGAATATTAGCGCGAATATTGATGGTTCAGTTGGTCATGAATTAGAACAATGGAGACAGTAATCCAATGGACTATTTTCGACTATGCAGATTCCCCACATGAGAACAACAAATATGCGAACATGTATGTGTATGAAAATTGAAACTGCAGATACCTGAGTAAAAATTAGAAACTCTAACATGAACATGACAATTAAATATGTGAACCCTCTGTAATTAAACATTTTTGGATGTAAGACTTTTAGATTGAGAGCGGCGCCAATTTCCGAGTATTGTCCGCGATTTTCGAAGATATTCTATGGCGTACTGTGGCTATTCTAAATTAATAGGATTAGTTTTAATTTTCTCTTGACTCATATCTCGTTAAGCGGGATAGGTTGATTCCCCAGAAGGATCTTTGGGAGATCTTCCTCTACGCAGAAAGTGCTACAGGCAAATAATGGTGCCATTCTATGGACTGTTCGAGACAAAGTTTCTTCAGAATGGACTTTAGGGTCTCATTCAATTTTTTGCAAATACCATTTGAGGCTCGGTGGAAAGGAGTAGTAAACAAGGACTTTACAATTAGGAATTTTCTGACATACTCCAGAAGCTCGGAAGTAAACTGTCTGCCTCTGTCAGACAACATCTGTTTGGGGATGGATATTAGGACCTCAGCACAGGTGACACTATCAATCCTCTTAATGCGCACTGCTTCTGGAAATCTGGAGGGAAAATCTTTTCTGGATAGAGGCTGGCTTGCTGCGCTCTTTGGCAGATCTCTTTTAATAGACATCGCACGATTTGCAGTAATCGATTATATCGTTGGCCGCACCAGGCCAAAAGAAATACTTAAAAATCTTCTGGGAACTTTTGTTATGACTGAAGTGTCCTAAAAAGAGTCAAATCGTGTGCGAGCCGAAGAAATTAGGGGACGTATGCATGGGGGACACATAAGGACTGGGATACAGGATCACTTGCTTCAGAACAGGAGCAGTACAGAAGATCATGGCTTACGACGTAGGATACCTTCTTAACACTCCTACTTTCCAAAGTAAGTAGGAGAGTTGTACATCCCTTCTGGGCGGGGAAAATCTTTGCTCCGAATAACATACTCCGGATCGACAATGATTTTAAAGGGAACGGGAGCCTGAGCCTCTTTTGCGGACTGAGCCTGCTTACTAAAGGGCTGGCCACGGGGTATCGGTTAACATAAGGGCTCTGACCAATAATAATCAGGCAGAACTTGATTAGGGCCGCTGCGACTTCGGTCCAACCAGTCATATATGCACACTCAATGTGCCATTTAACAATGGGGAACCGATTCGCTCGGCCCAGACAATCATGGACCAGTGCGAATAGGGGTGATCGGAACCTAAATGGGGGAGGAGATCCTTAGATAGTGCAATGCAGGTGCAGCTTATGTCCCGAAAAAGGCTGGACACGCGACATATGTTGATGGTTCCAATCTTTAAAGCTAAACCACCGGGGGAGCTCTTGTTGAAAAGTAAATTAACGTGGTGACCGGGGTTGCTAGTGTAGGAAAGAGGAGCGTGGGTTTTCGGGAGAGGCGATAGGGGATCAGGAGCAGAACTTGCTTGGTGCACCTGTTGAGAGCGTGCACTTCTCAATTTTGTATTATGGGATCAGTTTGTACGCATATGCCCGGGAATTCCACAGGAAAAAATAGATTATTGGCTTCGGGAGTAGGATGACGAAGAGGCATCGTAATCAGGGGTTTGATATCCCTCGCTTTCAATAGAGGGATATTTCTGGGCTTCGAGCAGCCAGAGATCTATACAAATATGGAATTATTTCTTGAAGGAAATCTGGAATTACTGAACTTAGACTTGGAGGACGACAGGTGAGGCTTCTTGTTGTCCTATGTCTATAAATTATGACTAAAGGCGTACACATCTGCGTCTTACAAGCACTTTTGAATGTGGAACAGCGCTTTTCCTTCACAAACGATTTTATTTCGGGGGCCAAAGAACCAAAGAGTTGTTCTTTTAATATAAAGTCCACAAGGGATTCGCATTCTGGAGGGACTTTACATGAGTCAAGCCAAAATTGGAGGATCTATTAAAGGATAAAGCCAAACTGACGGAAGGTTGGTCCAGAGCGGCTTCTCTCTTGACAGAAACGACCACGGTATAAATCTGGTCCCATATTTACGGCGGCCAAGAGTTCGGACTTGAGGGTAGAATAATCCACTGTGGCTTCAGGCGGAAGGGAAATGAAGATATCGTGCAGCTGGGTACTAAGAAGAGGAAGTAATCTGGCGACACCATCTGACTCGATATCCCAATTATTTTCAATGATGTTTTCGAAATGTGTGGAGTAGGACGTGAAGTCCTCTCCCCTCCCTCCTTGAAAGCTGGGAGCTTAACCGATGAGGACTGCGGAACCTCCGTCCGGGAGCTAACCGACATTGTCGCCAATCGATATAAGGTTAGCTCGAGCTTGTGTGGTCTTATCCTCTCGCGTTCTTCCATCTCTTTTTGCCTTCTATTCCTCTATTTCTGCTCTCTCTCTTTCTCCTCGTTCTGCTATTTCTCTTTCTCGTGTTCTTTTTCTAATACTATACTTTCCTCCATCTAATTTGTCTTCTTGTACATAAGATAGGAAGTCCTTTCCAGTGAGGCCTAACGACATACCTTGGCTTTTAAATTGTTCAAGCGAAGACATCGTCTTAAGGGTTATCTTGAGAAAACGTAGCAAGCGAGTGAAAAAAAGGTGTCGGTAATATTCATACCGGCTAGCTTGTACACACAAAAAAATATAACTACACAAATAACCAAATTGTGGTTCAATTTGAAATAAACGATCCTTCGTGACTAAATCCGTTCGGAGGATCAGCTTAGATTCAACGGCGCTGATTGCGAGAAATTTTCCACTCAAATTAATCAGTCCCACACACAAAAAAAATTCTCGAATTAAGCTGAATGAACTTTCGGTAAGAATAAAGAACAATAGCAAAAGTGGAACACAAATAATAAGAGGGACCTTATAAAGGATTTTAAATTTATTAGAAAAATAAACTTAGGGTAACCCAACACCTATGACACCAGTTTATATTAATAATAATAATAATAATAATATATATATATATATATATATATATATAGCATATGTCGTCGTATAGCAGACTATCCAATAAAATATCTTGTTACGAATTTGTGTAACCATAAATTTGTACCAACCTGCTATTTACTTATTACGTGCGGCATAACTCCAAAGTTTATCTTTATACACAAGTTTATAAATATTTTCATCCTACTTCTAACAAAAACAATGAGCAAAGCTACTTAAAGTTTTGGGATCATGATTTAGTTAGAGCTGGGGTGTGAATTCTTTGTTTACATCCGAAATTTCACTTTAAATTCACTAAGTAATATTAATATCTTGCGCTAACACCGACCAGCTCAGAACATACGGAAAAATATTTCCCGCGGGCCGTCTTTGATGTCGAAATCTACCACGTAAACCCGAATGGAGCTGTTCAAGCCGCTTGTCATTACATTATAACGGGTGAGTATTTATTTTGCCAAATTATTATTTTTTTATATTTTATTAATTATTTAGCATTCACGCTACTAGTTATTTTACTAAATAGCGTTAATGAAACTGAAAATTTATTTATTTAACTATTTAATTGAAATTAACAAATCTCACTATCAGAGTTGAACTACGAAAGGATAGTTGGTTATAAAGGGATATATTTCTTGCTCTGAAGTTTTACTTTTTCCTTATATCTAAACAGAGGTTATTATTTTATTTAATTCAAAGATACCTGAATAATAACTGGATTCCTATTTAGATGCAGTAACCCTAATTTCTAACAATCTATTATTAGTATAAAGGGGGAGAACTCAGGCTATTGAAGGGAACTATCCCAAGACTGAACGCTAAGTTGATGCGCAGATTATAAAGGTCAGGTTGAGACGTGGGGTGAATTCATTTAACTAATCAAGTCGACTTCGAGGTTGGCGAGATTTGAATAACGAGGTCGAGAGTAATGTTCAGGTTATTTGAAGATAAACATAAAAAAAATAAAAAAATTATTTACAAATGAAAATTACACCAAATTACATAAAGGGAAATTTATGATTAGATAATGATTTAGCGTTACCGGTGGAAAAATCTAAACTCTATTAATTAGTTTAGAGCTACCTGCTCAGATCCAAATGGACTAACCAGATAAAAGGGCTTATGGGTTGGAGGGCAACAGCGACTTCACTAGAGACTTAAAGAAAAATTAGGGGTTCGGCGAGACGATCTTCTCGGTGTCTTCAAAGAAGGGATCCTCATCAGGAGAAGAGTGGGAAGGAAGAGTATCTTCGGCACCTTACCTACTGGGCTGTAAATGTGTAAGTTATAACATTACCTGGTGCTCGACAGGGGAGCTAGAATCTTTGGTGATTCTCGTGAGAGGTGGTATGACTACTTCAGAGTAACTTCGATGGGGCTGGGTGTTTCTGGGGCTTGAATGAGTAAAACTACGCAGCTGCTTCAGAAGACGGTGGGTAGACCCTTTCGTTTGACCGTAGATGCCTTACCGGGTAGAAAGTGTCCAGACTTCGACTGGGTACACACTGATTTGGGACGACTGATGTCTTCTGTGAGCGACCCTTGTCCTTTACTGCTCTTCACAGGCGTGAAAAAGGCTTAAATATGCCGGGCTCTCCTCAAGTGACAAATGGGAAATCACCACCTTTTTTGAAATTTCCCAGTGGACAGCTCGAGGCGCCAACTCTCTCTCTCTCTCTCTCTCTCTCTCTTCATAACGAAAGTAGAGGGAGAGGTGACGCCCCCTTGTCGTGGGAAAAGAGCTTGTGTGGACCTTGGACTTTTCGAGCTATGTCGGCGGGGGTACCTCTTCTGGGTACCCCTGGTAGGGCTTCCCTTATCGATTTGGTCGCAAACGAGGTTCCAGACTAATTGCGTCATTCCTCCTTTTTAATACTCTATCCCTCTCCTTTTTCACTTTTATCCTATATCCCACTTATACAGAAAAAGAAAAAAAGCCTACTCCTATCATGTCACTCTTTCCCTTTCTTCCTCTATCTACATATAAGGACCTGACAGCTATCTCATGCGTCAGAAGAGAGTCTTTGGAACCTCTATAGACAACGCTAATCGACGCTCACTGGTTGCGAGAGACTAACACTAGAGGTGCCCTAGGCGTTGGGTATGATGAATGGGATGAGGGTAGTGCTCGTTAACCCCTTCCCTGGCGCATAATTATTGACCGTTCCCAGTGCCTGTTGACGGGTGCTTATGGTAGCATTGGCCTGAGGTGACGGCCTTTTGTTCCCATGTTGGTTGCCAGGCCAATAAAATCCCTTGGGTCGAGTTCCTTGGTGTGGCGGGATATCTATTGAACGCTACTCCGAGATCCTGGCCGTTATGAAGGGAACTATTAGGAGTTTAGTAAGGGGCGTGCTTCGTTGTTGGTCACCTGGTGACAAATCGATGGCCCCTTCTGGGACCGTCAGTGCTGCTTTGTTTGGAGCCACGGCACGCCGAGGTTTGACGACTCGGTCGGACGAACAGTAGCACATGGAGCGTGCCTTCTGAAAGATCCGAAACCTCTCCGATCGATAGGTGGGAGCGACTCACGCGGGGAGAACTCACCAACCCCCCTTTTATATTATTGATTGGTCTCGAGTTTTCAGAGAGAGGGAGAAAGCGCTCAAAATGACAGAAAAAAAATACCCGTTCGTCTAAAACATAACTGTGCAACATGCCAGTTGGAAAAGTAGTGCGTTGACTTTCCGAAAGGCTGCTCCTCAAAATGCAGCCCTAAAAGTATCTGCACTACTTGCATATTGAGGCAAAGAGTTGAATAAATTAAAAGACCTCTATAGAGCCTTAGAGGAGAGAGCTAAAGTCCTTGAAAGAAAGTTGTAGAAACTCGAAGCCCTTAACGCAGCTCAGATTCGATGCCTAGAAGAGGCGCTGCCCACTGACGTGTCGAAATCCTCTGGTACTCAAGCGGAGATTCCGGCATCATCTGAGGCTAAGCTAGCTGAGGCGAGAGAAAAAGAGAAAAAGAAGAAAGGAAAAACGAAGAAACAAAAGAAAAAGAATAAAGTTGAAACAAAAGTCGAACCAAAAATAGAAGAAAAACAGATAAATAAGAAGAAAAAGAAAGATAAGAATGTGGAGAGTAAAGAGGAAAAGCGGAGGCCTCTTTCACAAGGGAAGACCCCGTCTTCAGAGACCAAGTGTCCGAAGGTCACCCTCATTGGTGACCCGCAAACGCGGGATCTGCAGGTGCTGCTAGCGTCCCGCCTTCGCAGTAGCGTTAAGATAAGCTGCCTGTCAGGACGGGGTAACCACAACATCAGAGTAGATGCAGAGAAAGCTCAGATTTCTGAGAATTCCGTTGTTGCTCTGATGGTGAGCGGCAACGACCTCTAGCTTAGAGGGGGTAAGGTTGGCCTCAGTGGTAAGACCATCCAAAGCGGTGATGGAAGCCGTAGATGACATAGGGCTTAAAACCCGCAAACGTGTGGTGGTTGGGATGCTTCCGAGAAGATGTCCATCCCGAACCACTCACGAAAGAAACGTCGCAGTGAACAGAAGGTTGGCGGATTTCTGCATGGCAAAAGGAGTCTTCTTTAATGACCCCTATCATTCCTTTATCAGTAGAGACGACCTATACTAAAGGGACGGGGTACATCTCTCCTTTAAAGGGAAGGCCTTTCTCGCCAACCTAATTCAAGATGTCGTGGAACGCACCCAAAGGAGCGTTCGAAACAGAGCGAAAGCGGACGTGCGCCAGCACGCCCGTGTCACTCCTAGAACGACCTTCTCGAAGGTCGTCACAAAGGGTGTGACCACGAAAACAGAGAAGCCGGGAAACGGAAGAGCGTAGGGAGTCCTACACTAGGGAACTCCCTTAAAGTTCTTCTGTTCAATGCGAGGTCAATCAGGAATAAGTTTCTTGAGATCCGTGGCCTCGTAGTAACAGAGGAACCTTAGATGGTAGCCATAATGAAGTCGTGGATAAAAACCTCAATCCGGGATTTTGAAGGTGAATTCACGATTCCCGGTTACCATCTCTTCCTGAAAAAGATAGGCCAGACAGAGAGGCTGGCGATGTGATGTTGTATGTCAAGGATACTCTCAACTCTACGGATTGCAACATCGTATCCGACCATGAACTACTATGTGTTGACCTAGAGATAGGTCCTGCCAAATACAGGACCCTGGTGCTTTATACACCTCCTGTCCAACTCGTTGAAAAGTAAAGAGATCTTTACCAGCTACTAGGAGAACTTGTCGAAGACAGAGTGTGTATCGTCATGGGTGATTTCAACACACAAGTTGACTGGGAAACCAGAAAACCCTGTGGCGAGAACGCACTTCTCCTGGAGCTCGTGAACAACGAGTTCCTGACTCAATGGGTGAGAGAGCCAACTCGACTTAACTTTCACCTCTGAGGATGACATCGTTGAGGACCTCTCTGTTGGCGAAGAGCTCGGTGGCAGTAACCACCGACTAATTAGATTTGTAGTCAAAGTCCCGAAAGAACGGCCTGCAACTAGAAAATCGAGGAAACTCGATTGGAAAGGAGCAGACTTTGCAGGTCTTCATGCTGGACTGACTGACGCGAGGCTAGAAGTGTGCGATGTTGTGGAAGACTCGTGGAACAGTTTCCAAACCACATTCATGAGTCTTCAATCGCGTTTCATCCCTCTGAAATGTCCCCGTCGGTCTTTTGTTCAACCAAAGTAGTTTAATCAAGAAATCAGCCAACTGCTGAGGAAGAAGAGAACTGTGTACTGGCATTTGAAGATCACGGGTGACTTTGACGAATACCGGAGGCTAGCCAGGAGAGTGAAGTCCAGCATAAGGACGGCTAAGCGGTCTGATGAACTCCGCGTAGCGAGACTCTGTAAAGAGAATCCCAAGAAGTTTTTTGGATATGTGAACAGCCGTAAACCAATCCGTCGAACGATTGGCATTTTACGAAATGAGAAGGGGGCATTAAAGCACTTAGATGCAGAAAATACTAACCTCCTCAACGACTACTTCTATTCAGTGTTTACTGAAAAGTGTGGTCCCATCCCCAAGCGAATGGATTCCTACTCGGAGAAAAAGCTGGAGGATATGGACTTCACTGAAGAAGAAATCGAAAAGAAGATCACTGACCTAATGTCGAATAAGTGACCTGGCCCGGATAAGTTTCTACCTAAAGTGTTAAAAGAAGTGCGCGAGCAAGTGTCACGACACCTAAGCGCAATCTTCAACATGTCAATCCGGACCGAATTCGTTTCTAGAGACTGGCGTGAAACGGAGGTGACTCCTATCTTCAAGAAAGGAGGCCCAAGCCAACCTTCAAACTACCAACCTATCAGTCTGACTTTGATATTTGGTAAACTCATGGAAAGCATGATAGGAGACAAAATAACGTCGTATTTAGAGTCAAACCTGCTACTGAGGAGTTCCCAGAACGGCTTCCGAAGGCAACGGTCATGCCTGACGAACCTTGTGGAATTCTTCCACTTTGTGTTCAGTGAGCACGATCGGGACAAGGCGGTGGATGTGGTCTACTTAGACTTTCAGAAAGCCTTTGATAAGGTACCACACCTCCGCCTTCTCCGAAGGGTGCGAACGCTGGGCATAGACGGAAAATTAGCCGGCTAGATCAAAAACTGGCTAAGTGGCAGACGGCAACGGGTGGTGGTGAATGGACAGGCTTCTGAGTGGATGCCTGTTACTAGCGGGGTGCCTCAAGGTTCTGTCCTGGGACCACTACTATTCATCATCTACGTCAACGACATGGACAGGGACATGGTTGCCAAGATTTCCAAGTTTGCCGAAGATACCAAGCTTGGTATGAACTTTGCACAGGATGGAAATACTGCCCGCCTGCAGGAAGATCTGGGGAAGATTGGGGAGTGGTCGAACACGTGGCAAATGCCTTTTAACGTGGGGAAATGCAAAGTATTGCATATCGACCACAGAAACCCCCAATCTCAGTATATCCTTAAGGGCACTGCTATTGAATCCAACGACACTGAGAAGGACTTGGGTGTAACAATGACTAGTGACCTCAAGTTTTCGAAACAGTGCATTGAGGCGGGGGAAAAGGCCCAAAGGATGCTAGGTTATATAAAGCGCCAGTTTGGATATTGGAACAAGGAGCTTGTACTGTGTTTGTACGCCTCACTTGTCCGACCGCACCTGGAGTATGCCGTACAATTTTGGAGTCCTTCATTTCGTAAGGACATCGCGAGATTGGAACGCGTACAAGCTGGGCAACCCAGCTGATTTCCTCTATCCGACATAAAAGTTACGAGGATAGACTAAGGGAATTTGATCTGTTCTCACTGGAAACCCGTAGACTGCGTGTTCAGCTCATCAAGGTTTTAAAAATACTTCGAGGGTTCGACAATGTTGACTATCGGGATATTTTCCAGACAGAGTGAGAACAGAACGGGCAATCACGGCTTAAAACATAAACTGAAGCGTTACAACCGCAATCTGTGTGGAAATTTTTTCACCTACCATATCTTCGGTAAGTGGAACGCACTTCCAGTGGAAATTGTCAACAGTAAATCTGTTGACCAGTTCAAGTCAAGACTAGAAAAAGTCTGGAAAAGTGGCCGTTTAGGCAGGCAAAACAATTGAGCAGCCATGTGCCCGCTCAATTGCTAGTCCAAAGGTACCGTCTTTGAATGCACTGTAAGGTCTCCTAGGGTACTTTCTTTCCTTGTAACTGTCTGCGCCAAACGGTTATTTTACCCCTCTGTCTATTTGCGTGGGTGAAACAGCTGAAATGTCTGAACGCGTGGGGAAAGTTCTCCACACTCGCTTGGATGGTACGATGGGGGGGAAGCATATGAGCTTGCTTCGTAATGTAACTCTCGGACACGTGGGGTCTGTCTACCTACGTGGCTTCCTACAACGTAAGAAGCGTTGCGAAGCAGGAAGGAAAAGGGATAGACTTCTAAAGAGATCTAATTTTTTAGGTTGCTACAATCTACGTATAATACATAGTGTGTATAGACACCATAGAAACACGAAAAAAAACAATAATATTTTTAAATTATGTCCATTTCAAAAGGAAAATCCCTCAACTGACGCTGTTGTTCCTTCTAGTGTTAAATTTAAATTCACTGCCTTTTAGATGATAAACTAGGGAATGTGAAAGGAATAGAATAGTGAATATAATTCCTTCAAAGATAATAAAATGTGAATAGTAAACAATAGTCTAAAGATCAGGAGACTTATCAACCCTAAATACTGAAGAGATTACAGAATGACGCATTTTGAAGCACTTGTATAAACACAAAGGATACTGGCCTAATTATGCGTATGGAGGAAGCAAAACTGTTCGACTAAAAGGCTATAAGACGTAAATTACAAACATGAACAAAGAATATTGGATGCAAACGGTACTAGATTCAAAATTATAAATAGGAACGTTCAAAGGATAAAGAACTCTGAAAATAGGGATACGAATAAACGAAGGCTACCAGACCAAAGACTCTTGGCATCAAATTAAACACATGGACAAAGGAAGGCTCCTGGAATAAGGGCAAAATAGAATCAAAAACTCTTAGAATCAAGGTTATACAGTTGGAGAAATGATAAGGCTGTTGGATTCATAATAAAAAACACACTAAACGTATATTTTGCTACGCTTTGTGCAATGTGTTTGATCTCCCAAATCCAAAATAAATTGAAATAAATCAAAAGACTGTTTCAAAATCGCTCCTCAATAATGGCGTCGCCAATGGCTAAAAGTAGAGTTTCATTCTTATTGGAAAGTCGTTGGCTATACGCCTTTAAGGGCTGAAAAGAGCGATGATTATTGGAAGTTTGAAGAAAGGTGGTAAGCTTCGATTCCAAATGTATCTATTTTTCTTTTTCCTATATATGGCGTCATTTTTTATAATGATATATATGCTAAACTAAAACTGATCGGGATATCTACATATGCCAGAAACTTGTTGAAAGAGGGGCGCTAAGACATGCATTTAGGAAGAGTGTAAATGTAGATATGCTACTTCAAGTTGCTAAAAGTGGGTGGTACTTACTTCACTAGAACCTAGGATGTTCTACAAATCACGCGATCCTACCAACAATTTAAAAGAAAAATAGCCCTTCAGGTGTGGAGATTTTCTAATAAAGGTGAGAGCATGTGTAATGTAATATAAGGTATTGTATACACCATTTTAAATGCTTTTTAAGGTATCGAATAATCAGTAGTAATTCCTTTTTAAATAAATAACATAGGATGACTTTTTAGGCTAGAAAAGCTTTTGACTCAGCTAGACATCTCGCTGTCTGAGGGGTTGAGGAAATTTAGGATATCTGCAATATGATTAGTTCGTATAGGGAAAACGATTCTTAAAGGATGGTCGTAATATTGAAAAATCTCTTGCAAAATGTGTACAAAGTGAGGGAAAACAAACGCATTTGAGTAGACCTTCTTCGATGAAACTGCAACTTCAAAAAGGAAATCTGACTCGTGGTTGAATCGAATGAGGGCGTAATTCTATTTTTTAATAAGTTGTTTTCCCTAACTACATACAACAAATTATAACTACTGAAGTAAACCATCTCATATTATAGGGAAACCCAGATATAATCGCTTTAAATCAAGAATCTTCTAATAGAATTTCTGGCGCAGAGAACTACAAATGGGGATTACAAATAGAATTATTTTACGAATAAGATAAAAAATGCTGCAATTATACATTTTAACAAGATATACTTAAAATACAATCTCGAAAGAATATATTAAATATGAATAAGGACAACGAAAATTGAATCTTAAAGAAAAATTAGCGTTTTTGTGGAAGTGAACGTTAAATTTAATTATCAATTTTGCATTATTGTACAGTTCTTATGCATCCTATTTTCATTTTAGTACAGCCTTAAAAAGTACTAAAGATATCGTATTATAAACAATAAACATCTTTGCATTCTTTGATATCAACAGTGCCTGAGGAAAAAGAGAGGAAACGTGAATTCAACTACTATAGAAGAATAATTCTGTTGACTCTTCTGATCAAACATTTAGCTGTATCTTTAAGACGCTCGGTATATTCCCGCAGCCTCAACGTTGTTCTCTCATAACTAACGGTCATTTACGCATGTCCATGAATAACCGGGTGGGCAGGGAAACGTTTATTCATTAAAAGTATATTATATGATAAGGAGAGTGCGCATCTCTTCCGAAACGCCCTCACCCCACAAATAATAATAATATTCAGCAAGTAAAAATATTTTTGTGCTACAATATAAGAATTTCAAACAATATGCATCTGTAATTATTTGCGACAGGGAATAAGGTGTAGGCTTAGTTTCGGAATTGGCAAAATGGTATGATCTATTCAATTCTGAAAGTTGATTGCAGGTCCGAAGAAAGCAATGAGTATATCCTAAACTGTTCGATGGTATGAGCGTTTTTTACTGGAAGAAAACCTGTATTTAGGAAAAGTTGAGAAGAGTTTAGACAAGATGATGTGATGTCGCCATGCATGTATAACATAATTAAGGCTGGAGTTGTGAGATAAGTACGAGTGTGAGTGGGGTTGAGCAGTGTGATATTGATTTGAAAGAATAAGGAATTCAAGCACTTATCACTTCGTTTGTCACCTCTGGTTTCCGAACATGGGCAGTTTTATGGGGTGCTTACACATCCTAATAAAATGCTTATATTATTAAAGTTATGTAGAAATTAGGCAAACTGCTGCCTCAGGACATCTCTGCAGTCTCTTCTAAATAACCTAAATAATGCCTTTTATCTGGTTGTTTTAAATATAAAAAAGCATTTCAAATCAAATTATCAAGTAAAAAAAAGCATATTTATTTTGATCCCATTTATTTTGAAAATAAGCATATGATTTGCCATTTTGGGGGTTTTTATACAATTTACATTGAATAATAACACAAAAGGAAATCTCCATTACCCTATACATTAAATCAAAACATGAAATAATTACTCTTTGAAATATAGAATAAAATTGTTCCTTAAACAGACTATATATAATTAAGGTTAAAACAGAAATGCAATAATAATAAAAGGTTTGTTCATCAAATAAACCACAATATTTTAATGAATGGAAATGGCGAGAAACGGCAACTTGAGCTAATTACTTAGCCCTAATTGTTCACTCTGATTCACAATCGGATCCTGCATTCTCGCACTGACTACATCTTATAATTATGTTACTGGGATCACTACAAACATGTTTTCCGCAAGTAATACGCAATGTTTTCTCCTTTCGATCCTTTGACCTGACACAAAAGGGTCATTTCTTTGCGTGGCCTTGTGATTGCTGCAAGGTTGCTGAGGTTGTTGCAGCTGCACCTGAATTCACCATTTTGTAATATAACTGCTCTGACAGTTCATGAGAAGCAAAGTTTCTTAGCTCTGCTTTTTAAAGTGTCCTCAAAAAGCGCTGATTCAGTTTGTTCCTTGGTTTGTGAACGTCGATGACATACGAATTTAGACAGGGATATTTAGTACAGTAAAATACACAGTTAGAGACAACAATGGCTGTTTCTGAAAACATCATATTTACTTGTCATCATGTCCCCCACATCGAATTCTCATTTGGTAGAAAGTGATGATTTCATGCTTCTAGTCATCACCAGTAGCTTGGTCTATACTTTTATCATACTGTATATTGCTATGAATTAAAACATTTTTCTCTACGTGTTGAGCTTTAATCTTTGGTATGTATGAGACTAATGAAATTCTTTCAAATCCAAATAGGCTATCTACAACAGGCCTATTCTTTGTCACCAACATTCTGGAAAAATCTCTGCTTTGTTCTTGCTTACTGTCCTAATATCAATCAAGTTATGGTCATAAACTAGTAATGCCACTAGTGGAAAGCTAGTATATGAATTACAAAATGTTATATTCCTGGCAGACGAAGAGATGTGTGAAAGAAGTATTGTCACAACGGCCTGTGATAAATTGTACCGCTCATCAGCCTTGTATGCTCCATCTGGCTGTGTTCCAGCATATATATATATATATATATATATATACATGTTGCATAGATAGAAAGTTTTTCCATCACACAGTGCAGGTATTTTGATTCCAGATTTGGCTGGTTTACTAGGAATATAATGCTTGAAGGGACATTTATTTACGTCTAAATGCTACGATCATTTTGTCCAAGGTCACAAATTCTGATGAAGTGTAGTTCCTTTTTCATTTTCCTACAAATATCTGAAATAAGTATTTACCTGATTATGGCACGCTTATCCACCATTCTTCGTACCTGGCCTGTTGCTTTGTTGTCACATCCTAGCCAAGATAGCAGAAAACGGAATTGATGCAAGGAATTAGTCAGCCTGAAAATCTAGATGCTAGTACCATCTGCAGCCTAGATGGTACTAGATATCAGCAAGATGCAGTCTGTTGGTGTGATACATGCCAGCAAATATTTAGGTGAATAAATGGTTTTAATTTCAACATCATCAGTATCTTTTGTTATATACAACTGAGCATACTTCCTTTTCCTCTCAGCGATTATAAGTTTAGTATTATTTAGTAATAAAGCAATTATTACTGGAGTTATAAAGACTTCCTAAAGGTGTACACAAGAAGTGACCTTTAAGGCTAGCGGTTTTGGTCCTGTTGTAAATTTAAATAACATTGCTAGAATCGCCGCGACGAACCAATTTAGCAAGTATGTTATTTCGTCCTTTCCAAACCATCGTTTAATTTTGGTTTTTGCTTTTGGAGCTCCTGATATTTAATCTAAATTTGATTTATAACTTCAGAATCCGGAACCTGCTCAAGCTCTTCTTGCTAATCTTAGTATTTCACTGTTGGAGGCAGGAACATTTCCTTCCACAATTTAAAAAATAACCGTCAGTTTATATAAGCCAAGACTTAAATTAAAATTTGGTAATTTAAGTCCTGGCTTATATAAAATTGATAGTTATTTTTTAAATTATATTCACAATGTGCGTTCGAAACTTTTAATTTGAGCTTCAATATTTATATTAATCTGAATAAACAATTTTCTTTTATTTTGTGTGTATCTATGTAGACTTATGTTTTTGTCTGAATTTATTTTCATTTGAATCAAGTTTTTACAACATTAATATTTATTCCAACTTGAAATTTAGATCCTGATTTCAGGGGTTAATCTCTCACGCAGACTTCTCCCTCCCTAATTGCCTAAGCGGTATTTTAGTCCTTTTGTCAACCTTTAGTCTTTTGTATTTACCCGATTTAATGATCTTATTTTGTATTTATCTTCGCTTCCCCTAAGGTTTCGATTTCATATTATTGCATTCTGTTGATTGGTTTTTTGCTTTTTTGTGGGCGTTCCCTATCCTCTGTATCATCCTTATAAATATTACAATTTTCAATACTTCTGTTATGCCTTGATGAAGAACTCGAAATAAAGTTCGAAAGATTTTGGAATCCTAGTATTATTTATCCTTTTGGGCTTTATGCATTCATTGCTTACTCACGCGTTTCTTTTGTAAGTTTTCCATATATATATATATATATATATATATATATATATATATATATATATATATATATATATATATAATAGAATCGTGAATAGTATGTGTTATCCGTCATATGATTGTTAGCCTACCTTTTTAAGCTTTCATAGGAATTAGCAAAATAGGAAATAATTTGAAGACGTAAGAAGGTGAGCTTTTGCATTTTGAGATACCAAGAGTAGACAAATAAATGCAGTTCCTCCTGGCAACGCTCCCGCCAATTAAGCAAACGTATTATGTGGAACACTGTAATAGTAAAATCTCTTCGAAGAAGTGGTAATATCTCTGTTAACATTCTATGTAAAGATAAAACTGTCCAACACGTAGCTAAAAAGCAAATATGTCATGGTTTAAGCGCAAAAGTTGTTAATACTCGTATTTTAGATACACCAATGAAGAAATTCATAGACCAAAATGACCTCTACTGATTCCGAGCGTGAAAAAATCCAAATCTAAGTTAAGTTCACTTTGCTACCAGGATCACTTTTCAGAAAGGGTTACTTTGATACCAGGATCACTGTTCAGAAAGGGTATTATTAGGGAGCAAAGAAACAAAAATAGAATTTGTTGCCATAATTTCATTTGACATCATTTGCAGAAAGCTTCGGAAACATTTCTTCCGACACAGATATCAACCGTAAAACAACCTCGGATCGATCAAATATCTTTGGCTATTTCTTTGATGCTAATGGTACAGGAACATATTAAACACAATAGAATAAATGGGAGTGAAGAATGAATGTTAATTTATTTTGAAAGTAAATCTTGGAGCATTAACCAAAAATACTCAAGATTGGTAAGCATTTCTATTTATATAAGGAAAAGGATCCAAAAATTCGGTCATTTCATGAGTAATGCAGCATTTTTTCTCTTCATAAATAACGGTGGGATTTTTCTTAGACGAAACGAATCTACTAAATTTAAAGCTTAGTAAGTTAAATAAAGAGATTCAATTCATTTGACTGTGCTTCGTCTTTTAAAGGCGATAAGCTAGCTTTCACGATTCCCCGGGGCAAGGGATTCCTCACGAACTGTCTGAGCTACACTTGCACAAAGTATCAACATTTAGTCATCTCTCCTTTCACAAATTTAGTGTTGTTACAGGAAGCGAAATGCAGATTATATCCAATAATATTAACTGTTAAAGGAGACTGATTAGTCATGAGGAAAGACAATAATCGGGAACAGAAAAGAATCTCTTAGATCTTTGTTGTTATATAAATAGTAAGAACCTTTGTGAACTTATTAATCCAAATAAGACTATGCCCATAAAAGAAGAATAGGTTCATTTGGACCGTTTATGGTTACATGTAGCACATGAAGAAAAAGAAGCCACATTTAATCAATAGAAGATGAATGAAATTACATGACGACATTTTTGAACTCCTGACTCAAGAGTTACCATCGAAACGTCTAACAATTTGGTTTAGTAACTATGGAGTCATCCTACATAATATCCCCCCCACTTAGTTCCACCAAATTACTTTAAATTTTAGAGCTTACCAAATCAAATGAATAATATGAAGGTGTGATGCCCAGAAAAGGTCAATAAAGCATTATAGAACCCTTTTAATTCAAAGTGAAACGATTTATAACAACATAGTATTCAATAATTTGTTAGTAGAAAGATAGAAACTAGTAGTAAAACTGGCAAAAATTATATTTCCTATTGAATTAATTAATAAATATTTTTTTTTGAATATAAATTACCTCAAAGATTTATTTGATTTCGCTCCACAAAATAATGAAAATTCCAACCTTGTTTCGAAATGCCCATCACAATACTTAAATCGAGCCACAGGAAACTTTTTTGATGAAGGTAAAAGAATCCATCTAGCAAATAAATCCCACGATTACAAACCGTTGCCGAATTATAGCGATGAGGTAGGGAGAAAATTCCTAACGAACACTGGTGCAAATAAATGAGAAATTGGAACAAACGTTTGACACTTGCAATTGCAGATGATGAGACAAAATATTAATTTTGTCTCATTTTTTAATGTAGCTGAAATATTATTTCGGAGTCTGGAAAACTTTAGATTTTTGTATTATGATTGGAATAAATAAATAGTATTTACTATATAATATATGGAATTAAATCAGATATTAATTGGTGAGGAAATGAAAGAGTGAGGTAGAGCATCAACAACCTTTCTGCGGCTGAGGTGGGAATAATTGTGTTCCCATTTCGCCATAACAACCATAACAGCTTCAATGGCTGCAAAACGAACTGCAAATATGATAAAAACTTCATCTATATACGCTAATGGCACGAAGTTTAATGCCATAGGATCTATTCACTTTAGTAGGATTCACCTCTAAATCCAACAAGGGCATTTCCTGCTCGGAGTGAAATTGGAGGAGGTCGAATATGCAAGAAGAATGGATTTTGTGCATTTTTACTTAAATTATATATAAATATATTTCACGTTATAAGTTTGTAATGCAAAAACATTAATACTTAAAAGATCGAATTATTCACTTTGACGTTAATATCTAATGAAAATTAAATTTCTATTACTCCACTGATTTTCTCGCTGCATTTAAGCACTGTGAAATTACTGTCAATACTTAAGAATTTAGGGCTATGTGTCGTAGAATAGACTCGTGAACATATCCCTTCGTCCACATGTTTCTCGGACGAAAACAAATGAGTCGAAACCGTGTGTCTCTCATTCGCAGGTATCCGGGTGACTACTAATTGAGCTATCGGATTTGGGGAGAGCTGCGCGCTCTGGCTTATTAATACAGAGCAGAATTTAATAGGCGCTGCTACTACGTCAGTCCAGCCAGAAAAATATTTCGACTGTATGTGGCATCAGACGACAGGGAACTTAGTGGGTATATCCACAAAATCCTGGACGACCGCGAACTTCTATGTGCTGGGGGCTGATAGAAGAAAGCAATTGGTTTGATACAACGATACAGGTACACCCCGTATCGCGTAACACGGTTGAGACTCGGCGACCATTTACGGCCCCAGTCACGAATTTTAATCCTTCAGCAGAATTTTTGCTGTATACAAAATTCACCTGCTGTTCAGGGGAATTCGCTGAAAACCCGTAAACCCCAGAAACCCCATAACTTGCTATAGTTGTGGCATCCAAGGCCACCTTAGCTACAATTGCCCCCAAAACTTGAGGCTCAAGTCGCCATCAAACCAGCAGGTACATAACCTGACGGCAACGTTGGAATCAGAACAACCTTCGAATCCCTCGCCTCCTTTGACCCGACGAATTTATGGGAGTTATTTTGCGGGGTTTATGGGGATAATCCCCTTTCTTTGAGGAAAGGGGTTTCTGATGATACCCACCTTTCTTGGGGGACGAGGGCTTGTTTTTATTACACTCTCTAGGACTTAACCTATGGTTTGATGAATGCAAGTCGGCTTCTGACAAACACTCATCGAAGGATTCTGCTCTCCTGTCCTTGACAAAGGCCCTTAATTCTAGAGGCAGCGTGCTTAATAGCTTGTCCTCCAGTATGAAGTCGATAAGTGAGTCAAAATCATTTCTCCCTCGAGCTGACTTTAACCAAAATTGGAGGTGTCTCCTGAGAATAAAACCAAATTGTCGGTAGGTTTGTCCGGGCTGCATCCTAGCCTGCCTAAATTTTATCCTATAGTCTTCAGGATTCAGGTTAATCGCTCCCAGTAGTTTTGCTTTTAATAGTCTATCGTCGCATCAGATGGTAGAGACACGAATATGTCTCTTACTCGGGTACTGAGAAGGGGGAGTAATCTGGCGATACCGCCTGTCTCGATATTGCAGTGATTCACTTCAAAAAAATTTCGCGATGCGAGAGGTACGCGTATAGGTCGTCTTCGTCCTTGTACGCTGGCAGCTTCATAGTTGGAACCTGTGATTTCCCAGTCCTGGAGCCAACGGAATGCACTTCAACTTGGTCCTTGCTTAATGATCTCTCGTGTTCTCTTATCTTTTCTCTTTCATCAGCTTCCATTTTCGTCTTTTCTCTTCTTTCATCAGCTTCCATTTTCGTCTTTTCTCTTCTTATTTCCTTTTCCGCCCTTTCTTTATCTTGGACGTATGCAAGGATTTCTTTGTCCTTTAGTCACAGGGTTTGACCTTGTTTAACAAATAATTCAAACGAAGACATATTGGCTATGTTCGTGGAAACCTCACCGCTGTAACGAACGTTACGTATGCAACTTGGAGTCCCTTAGCTTTTATTAATCTAACCTTTCCTTTTTCTAAACCTCTTGATTGAATTATTCCTATCCAAAAACAAGACAGCACACTACACAACACTCTTTGTTGAGTTATAATTCCTACCTTCGTAACTACACTTCACTGAATCTTTAAGACTTGTTTGAAGTCTCGTTATTTAAATTTTTCTCGAACAGGTTTGCAATATTTGTTATGGGTAAGGGCTTTTTACTCTTATCTTAAATTTGGGTTCTTCTGACTTAACCACAATAACCTGACACCACTTAAAAAATATGTCGTAGAATACCGAGCTAATATATATTTATTTGTTTTATTAACTTTTAATAAACCAAATAACTTTAAATTGAGGCCTAAGTTCGTGCCTCGGTGATCGCTTGAGAATCGGGCTCTAAGAGTGCTAAACTTAATTTTTATTCTAGTGAATGAATAAACTGGGTTTCTTTCTTGACTTTCAAATATTGCCACTTCAACTCGTTCGGGGATAATTAAAACAGAGCATTTACTAAAGAAAAATAGACTTTAGTGAGCATAACCCATCTCTCTAAATAACATACAATAAATACGGATCTAATACACTCAAAAAAAGAAAATGGGATTACTGGGTGAGCTCTCGCAGCTCGCTTCGAGATAAATTTTTACGAGAGGAACAATTTTTAAGTTAATAGTTTTGTCCTTAGTCAGACATCCAATAAACTAATTATTATGCACGGGGACATAAATAACAAGATTATTCTTTACTTACATAAGGTAATGGAGAATACTACCAGTTTCCAGTAAGAATATCTTCGGGGATTTTGTTCGCTAGATGGTGTTCGTTGACTTGCCTGGTGAGTTGACGGGTGACGTCACGAGGAATTTTGAGTTGGCGTAAGAGAATCAAAACAAAGACGCCGATGTGGAGGGTTGGTTCTCGTACGTTTATGACCTTGAAAAGGTTTCTAATCTTGATATGTTTATATTCTTTTTTTAGCGATTTTGTGTCTCGCTTATATAATTTTGATTTTGGATGAGAAATCTATCTAGTTTGGAGTTGTCAAACTTAGATAGAATAAGATTTGGAGTCCTCAATCTGTGTCGGTTGATACTCACTAATCTTGGAGCTCGAACGGCGCCGAGCTCCCTTGGTACAATCTGGTGTTGTACAAGGACTGCAAATTCTCCTTAACTTGCAATAACTTTGTACCGGTGATTTTTGAGTCTTCTTGTCGAACTCGAAAAATCTTCTGTCAACCGGTGACTTTCTTGTCCCTTCGGTGAGAACGAACTAAAAGCCACGTTTACACGGGTCAACCTGCTATATTCCCAAATTACTCCCGCTGAGGTGGGTGGGGAGGTGGATGGGGGGCAGGGGCTCAAAAGGTAAAACCTCAGGTTGGTGCCGCACTTTTGCGTCTTGTGGCTCGGAGAGGGGGTAATACTAAATCGGCAGTTTGCACTTTTGACTGCGTTGTTTATAAGTACACCCTCGAAGTGCCTGCCTTTTGAGCTGAGGTCAGGAATCAGTCTCGTATCACTTACCATTTTGCCCGTTTTCCTATGTTACCGGAGAACCTCGAAGGGGCAAAGCTAAACCCAGATGTCTTTAGTTATTTTTTTCCTTAGACTAGATACATATATATATATATATATATATATATATATATATATATATATATATATATATATATATATATATATATATATATTTATATATATATATAATAATCTCTTATTATACCTCTACACATATTATGAGCTTCCAATAACTCAGCCTTTAAGGTGCTGTAGTCAATTGTACATTCAGATGGTAAAGATACGAAAATTTTGCGCAATTTACAATTTACAGTGCAAGTAATCTTACTACACCTTCAGCCTCCAGATCCATGTCATTGATCTCGAGGATTTTTTCGAATTGGGCTAAAAATGCTCTGAAATCCTCTCCATCCCTGAATTTGGGGAGCCTAAGTGGGAGATTGGCTTGGGCTTCTGAAGGCGAACTGGCTCATTTTATTTCGGCTTCTACTCGAGCTATTTCAATCTGATGGTGAAGCTCAGCTTGTCTCTTCCGTTCCTCTCTTTCTCTCTCTCTTTCTTCTCGTTGAACTTCACTTTCTCTTTGACTTTCTTCTCTTAACTTTTCCCTTTCTGTTCTTTGCTCCTCTTGAACGTACTCAATTAATTTTCTTCAAAAAGTCTCAAGGATTCTCCTTGCGCCTTTAAGATTTCGAACTGAGTCATATTTGCACTTGGGAGCGCAATAGTCATCCAACTAAATTCCTTGTAATAAAAATTATGCCGTCTAGAGAATTAGCCTACCTAATATATTGGCACTGACCTATTCGTAATTAGTTTCTCGACCTAGATGACCAATGACTAAAATAACACAAAAAAAACAAAAAAAATTATTATAACAGATCCTTGAGCTACTCCAGCTTCTTAAGTTTCAAAAAAGGGGATAGCAATCGTAAAAACAAAAGGGAACTACTATACTTTATTATTATAACGAATAACACTATGCTTTACTCGACAGAGACCACTGTTTGCAAAGATATAGCGTTAAACCTTACACACCTGATACAAAATTCAAATAGTATATATATCTATGTATATATATATATATATATATATATATATATATATATATATATATATATATATATATATATGTCGTAGAATAGACTCTAGACGATATACCATATATAACTATTCGTTGAGGGAATTATTCATATATTTCGAGTGCGTGGTATTCTGATTGACCGAGGTTAATTATCCTGAATATGCTTGAGAAGTGAACTGAGCTCAAGGATAATAATATGGCTATCATTAATAAAATAGAGTTTTATTAATTAAACTATCAAAAACACACAAAAAGAAAATGTTTACATAAATAGGGTATGGAAAGGGTCGTGGGAATATCTTTCTAATCCGAAGATTAAGATTTAAAGAGATTTAAAAAGGTACACAAATAAAAATTAAAGGGATGGGATGGTTCTCTAAACCATTTAAAATACAGGGCAGCGTTGATAAAAAGGTTAGATAATTAAAGCTAATGCTCAGCTTACGTAATTACAAAATTGTTGTGCAGAGGAAGGCGACGCGAAGGAATCTTCGCGCCACTGGCGATTTCCAGCAGAAGGGTTCTTTGGGGGGTTGTCCTTAGCGAAGGAGAAGGACTGCCTTTCAAGAGTGAGAGCGAAGTCAGACTCGGAGATATGAGCGATCTTTGTGACAGCAAATCGGGGATGTTCTAGATGAACAATGGAGGTTATCGTTGAAACCAATCGTTTTCTTGAAGAACGTTAAAAAGAGGAAATCGAATTATCCTTACGTGATGTCTTGGGAATGAGAAACGTTTCTAGACGAACGGGCTTAAAGAACAATGGCTGTTCTAACGTTGTTCTCTTCTAAACAACAGATGGGGTAATAACCGTCTCTTGTCAACGGGCTCAAAGAACAATGGCTGTTCTAACGTTGTTCTCTTTCTGAAAAACAGGGGAGGAGGGTGAGAACCGTTTCTTTTCAACAGGCTCAAAGAACAATGGTTTTTCTAATGTTGTTATCTTTCTGAACAACAGGGGGGGGCCTTATTGACTTGGCGTCTCAAAGGCACGAACCTTGGCACTCAAGGGATATTGTCCTCTTCTGGACAATAAGATGGTTCTCGAGGTAGAGCTCCCTGGTGCACAAGGTGAGACCGGATCAGCGTGATGTCTCGAGAAGATAATCTGGATCTAATCTGATCTTATTGGGAAATGCTCTTGTATAAGTACCCGGAGCCATCTTCTTGGCGTAGGGGACAATTGATTGGGAGGCTCGGGGGAATGCTCCGGTCGTGACTGGGAAAATATCTTATCTGCCCATAAGCCTAACTTAATCTGGCGAGATCGCCATATGGAGGCGAAACGGGGAAATAACCTACTTGGTTACATATTGACTCAGGTGGCGATAAACGCGCCCTGCTTCCTCCCGCAGATGCACGTGGGTAGCATGTGTTTGTTTCTAACATGTGATAGCGGCTGAATTTAAGCAGCCTCAGACCGTTGTATCACACTATGCTTTTGTCCGTATGATAAAGTTCATGATAACTCTCAAATGGAATTATCTAAATGGTATTAAGAGCTCACTCAAGGAAATTAAATGGTCTTTAAGCTCTGCAAATGGAATTTTATTTTGAGCTTGGAGAGGGAAATGAAATACTCTATAGGGTGGAGGGAAAGTTACCAGTTTATGGGAGGTGATAATACTGGTTAAGGTTAATGGTTTATGTTGTGGTATAGGTTATCGGTTTGTAGCTGTGTGGTCGATAATTATAACAGTGTGGATTGAATAGTCCTCGTTGCTAATGCGCTCGACGAGTGAGGACGAATTTAGGCAGTAGGCTGGCCGTCTTTACGCCTTTGTCGAATTGGTTCTGACTCTTTATAATTTCTCACGAGAGTTATGCTTTAAGCTGGGCTTACCGAAGGTTGTTCTGTAATCAGAGTAAGTAAAGGACCTTTAAATGACGCAGCAAAGAAAATATAACTTTATTTTTGAAGTGGCCTACTAAAGGGGCAAGCGGAAACGTCTAGAGATCCTTGAAGATAATTTGTAGGCTTACTGTTTTACGCGAAGTATCGAGTCTAAAGGCAGCATGACTTAGGCGAGTAAATACGATTCAGTGACGCCACTAAGGGAATGAATTGACTTAATGAATCAGGAATATTTAATCTTCTTTATGATGCCCCATGAGAGTCTGCCTCTCTCTCTCTCACACTCTCTCTCTCTCTCTCTCTCACACACTCTCTTTCTCTCTCTCTCTCTCTCTCTCTCTCTCTCTCTCTCTCTCTCTATATATATATATATATATATATATATATATATATATATATATGTTTAATCTTTAAGGGGTGAGACTTTGTGTTGTCCGTGGGGGAGACCCAGTCATCTAGTTTGTTCGTTATTTTTACCCTATGGCGGAGTTTCCGACAGCTTTGCATTCCTGTTGTGCCTACATATTTTCCATAGATTTCGAATCGCTTGTTGCAGGTCTCTGTGAAATTTCTTCGGTTAGAGCCTTTATTTGTTTAGTTGCCGACAAATGTTCCCGACACGCGTAATTTTTTTTGTGTGCGATCCTCATATTTGTCTAGGTGGTCATCTTTAATATCTATGAATGTTAGTGGGTTTCCGCACGAGTTTAATGATTGCTTGCCTCGGGTATATTTTTACAGTTTAACATATTGTCGTAGTGTGGACAAGTGGACGTGAATATGCGCACACAGGGTCTAAGGTAGGCTAAGCAACGCGACAACTGTTATTGTTTCTAAGAGTGCGATTTGAATAGATAGCGGCAGCTGCGTGAACAAGGAATATCCCAAACACAATGACAAAAATAGATATTAATACACACTAAATAAAAAGCCACAACAATAAATATGTATATATATATATATATATATATATATATATATATATATATATATATATATATATATATATATTTATTTATATACAGGTACATAAATAAGACGGACTTAAGCTCCGAATACTAAGTTGCTAACCGTGGTTAGGAATGGTTATAATGGGAGATTGAGGGTAATGCGTGATTTACTCCCTTTGAAACTCGAGGGCAAGGTAGGTCAACCATGGGGAAGGGCTTGGCGACCTTGATTATTCACGGATGGTAGCCACGAAACCCACAGTGCGTCATGCTACTCTTCTCGAACTTGCCTTTGCGAGATGAAGGCCTCCCGTTCTCAGGAGGTGACCAAACGAACATCGAAAGGAGGGGGGGAGATCACTTTTCCACACTCGGCTTTAGCAAGCTACCGGGTCTTTTGTCCTTAAAAGGTCACCAGAAGAACTTCGGAGAACGGCTTCTCCAATCTTGATCCGAAGGCGGATAAGAAACGCGGTCGTTGCCTCACGAAACTCTTTTACTTGACCTGAAGACAGGGGTGTGTTGTTCAGCTCTTCCGTGGTTCGCCACCGTCACTCACACTTCTTGGGACAGATTTCTTTGAATTGCACTCCTTTCGGGAAAGTTGTGTCTAACCAAATCTGTCTGTACTCCGGGAGCTGGTGGATATATACCCGGAGTTCTTTAAAACAGGGAGAAAGATTGAGACCTTCCTTAACTTTGGTTATCGGGTGTGACAATCCGCGAGTCTCCTTGCTGTGAGGTTTTAAAGGCAGGGATCAGCGGGCCAGACCGCCGACCAGCGGTTGGAGCCATAAAAGCTATTGACAGTGAATCAACAAAGTTATCTCCCGACCCGAGGGGAGAGGGAAGAATGAGACGGCCGGGAGGTAGCCTCGGCCTGAATTTCGTGGATACCTGTCGGCGAGCCAAAAAAAGGGTGAGGTCGGAAGGTGGGGGAAGTACCGGCTCGCTTTCTCTCCCAAAGTAATGTCTTAGGAGGCGGGGAAATAATATTATTCTATGGGGATACCTCCATACATAAATATAGCTTCGTTTCATAATTCTCTTTATCTCTTTATTTATTACACTTGACATATTATTTCCTTATTTTACACACAGCAATTTTTTTGATTTGATAATCCCACCGAACATCCATTTGTAGAGTTCATCCCTAGGCCTATTAAATCATTCAATTTGTTGCCAGAAGCCGACCTATTTTATAGAACGAGCCCTACAGCTCTTTGAGCTAAACATATTTACAATAAAAACGAGTGTGTAAGAATTCTTGAGCAATCGAAGAATTTGTTTTCAGGGATGTTGCTTGTCTGTGATTGTAGGTTTACATTGGTATTGCAACCCGAAGAGATGAGCGGACTTCTCCTTAGGAATCTTTATGTACGTTAATAAGTTTGACCTTTCAAAAGAGCGAATTAACGTTAGCCGAATGACAGTCTACAGAGTTGCGGAGAGACACAAGAACGGAAGACCTCTCTCAGGCAGTCTCAAGTTGTCTATCGTTTGACCGTGAGAAAGGTCTCAGAAAATGCTGCTAATCTCAAAATAAATGCGATGCTAAAAGGAATGAACATATCGGTGTCTATTCTGTCCAGCGCCGTCAAGTAGGAGGCCCGCAAGTGCTTGGGATGCGTTAAAAGGGCTCTGAATACCGATCATTATTTTATGATGAAAACCCTTCATGAACCATCCAGTCAATAAAAAGCAGTAACACTGTTTTAAACTTTAGAAGGACGTCTGCGAGATCCGTTGCTTGTCCACAAACAAGGAATTTGGTCTCCATGATGATGGTGGAATTGTTGCTTCGAATGACGAGAAAGTATCGCCATGGTGGTTCGTGGAAGGCTATACTCTGACCTTGGCCGATTAAAACGATATTTTGGCCACAAATGTCCTGCCCTGAGTGAGTTAGATCAATTAGAGGGCGGAATACATCTTTTAGCAGGACACTAAACCAGCCCACATGGCCAGGAACGTGCAACAGTGGTTGTGGTTGAATATTTAACTTCTGTTCAAATGAATATTGGCAGCCACAGTTGCCAGATCTCAATCCCCTTGACTAAATTTATGTGGGCTCTTGTCAAGGGAAGTGCCAGGAAAGTCCGTCACAGCAGTGTTGACGAGCTGAAATTCGTCAACTGTGCTTGGGCCAGTATGAAAAAGGACTGCGTCCATAACGTATGCACGCCTTCAGGTCTTGCCTGGAACGCCTACATGCAACGTAGTGCTCTTATCAAAATAATGTAAAGAGATTTTGTAATTACGTCAATATATGTAGTTACGTCTAAATATTCACAACAGTTGAACAGTCTTTTTATTTTAACTCATTAATAGGATGTACTTGACCCCACCAACGTTGCCTTTTGGGAACGTAAAAAAAAAAATCTATTTTAGCATTGTGGTTTCCATAAATTGAGCTTGGATATCTTTTAACAACCCTAAAGTGAGATGCAGTTCCAATTTTCTAATGGGGTAATTAAAAGTAATTTAAAACATTACATAGACTTTATGCTATGTTGGGTTTCAGTTCACCATTTCACTTGCGATGGCAGCTGAAATTTAAATTGAATTCAAATAAAACTCTAAGCCAAACAACTGAAGAATACACATTTAAATTTGACTTAACGGAACAATGCACGCATTTTGACGGTTATACGTAACCCATCTTCCTTTGATTTGATTGTTCTTACTATTAGGTGTATAAAAATCCATGCACATTAACTTTTTGTGTCATACTTTAGAAGTTCTCTCAATGATTTCAACCAATAAGCGAATATAAAGGTTGTAATGCTTCTAGTCAACATGCATCGCCAGTCGTTTGCGCTCCCAGAGGAAAGAAGCATAAAGCTGCTTGATAGATTAACTAGGCCGCAAAATAGAGGCAAAATAAATGGAAAATGAAGGCACCTTTGAGTAAAGCAGAATAAATGTATGGGATGCAGGTTAATTAGTAGTTATGAAATATCTGCAGTAGAAACTGATTTTTGCATTTCTTATCAAGTGTTTAGTGTGTCTCTAGAGCCAGAAATACGTTAAAAAGAAACATTACCTAATCTTCTACCAAAAACGAAAATGGAATAAAACTTTTTTCTCTAAAATAAATTCAAAATGGATGGGTTGGTGTCAGTATTTGTGTAACCTGATATCCATCCGTGGCCTCAGGGCATTGAAACCTTAAAATCTACATCTAAAGGAGCCATTGGATATGTATGAATCGCAATTCCAGTACTGAAACTAAGCTTTGAAATTTTTGGTTAATAATTGTTACGATTGGAATGATTAAAGTGGTTAGTAATCGTGTCTGGTGTGAGAAGTTATTATCCACTCAATTCATTTTGAATATGTAAGGTCATTCTTAACATTCACAGCTAGGTTCAAAGGTTTACTGCTCAATGCTAAAAAGTTTCGGAATGTCCTGTGAACTAAGTCCCATATATAAGGGGGCTAGAGAGGGGACCTTATCTATTTTTGAAGATTAAAGTCAGTATAAATTTATGTACATATATACATCAAATTAGATTTCAGATGAGCAACTTGATTTTTTTTTAGATTTCCTAATTAACTGTCAGGAGAGCGTGCTAATATTTTCAATAATAAACGATTAAGCACATTAAAACATACAAGCATGGTTACCATTCAGTGCTAGATATGCTTTTACTATCAGTGCTACTGAAGTATTTTTATAGAGTTTCTTTGGCTGTGAGGTAAAGTTAATTTAGTTTATAAAAGGGGACCCAAGAGGTTCAACTACGTGAATAATTTCTTCTTCTAAACTTTGCCAAGGGGAACGCTCTAGTTAGTCCCTAACCCCCATTAACTCTCTATATATCTCCTAGTTAATTCCTTGATGTTACTAAGTTGTTCTTAGTATTTCTCTTTTAATGTTTAAACTTCCCTCATACCAGTAAGACAGTGACATTCCCTGATTTGCCTCTTCATACCTGATCTCCTCTTTCCATGCTACCCCGCGCCAAATGGTGCTATCTTCATTTCCATTCGCAATGAAGACGCATAAATCCGGCAAAGGCGAAGTGGAACCGAAATGTTTTGCGACTCGAAAGACTCATATTTGTTTTTTGTAGAGAGTATAAATATCTCGTAAAATGGGGTGGATCTCCCGTAAAAAGAATAAAATACGGCGGTGAAATACTTTATATGGATAAATCTTACAAGACATATTATGTAGGGCTATCAACCCAAAATGCATTTCAATTCGAGTTTTATGCCCTCGTATAACGTCGCATCAGTTGTAAAAGTTCCATGAATGAATTTGAAACAATCCCTACAGCGTCTTCGAGGCAGCTTGGCACTCCAAGGGGTAAAGCAAGGTCTGAAATAACAATTATATGTTATTATTTTAAAAGAGGAAATCTGGTTCAACCATCTCATTATTGCTGCGATGATAATGAGAGAAAACAGATTTAAAAGGCATTAAAGAATATACCAATATGCAGAAAAGTTTAGAAATATTTCTCAACTAATTTACTTTGGTCTCTATAATTCATGAGGAGCTTGTAGCAGCTCTTCTAATTGAAGACCCGTTTAATTCATTATGTATTGTTGCTTTAGGCACCAAATATTTAGCTGAGAGCTTCACGGTAAATATATATTAAGTAAGCCAGGAGATACATGATAAGATATATTACTTATATATTGTATCTATTAGGAGTCAAACTGAAATAGGTAAGTAAATCTTATTTGCCGTACCGATATATTTTTACAGGATCAAAAACACCAATGAAATTCTGAAACAAATTTTTAATTATATAAATATTAGCTATTAAATTTATATCAATATTAATTTGAAGGACTGCATGCCTGCAAAGTCGCTTACTCAAAGGTTTGGCTAATAGGTGGCGATGCACAATACACGTAATCGGCGGGTGTATCAAGGCCCCCTTACAATTATACCAGTTAATTAGAGGTAATAAATTTTTATTAATACCTTTATTGCCATTTAATTTCCATAAGATGCAAGGGCAATTTTAATTTAGCTTGAATTTGGCCACAACCACTACCTAAATTTCATTAAACGTAGATAGATACTAAAAAAAATATATAGAGTTTACTTTCATATTATTTCAATCATTTGTATTTATTTGGTTTAACGAACGTGGGTAAATGAGGATGCTGCATGGTTAATATTTATATTCTTTACATAAAAATGGCCTTATTGATCATAACTTTTAGAAATGTAAGTATATTAAACGATACATTTAACTTATTACTGTTTCCTTTGTTAAATAGTATCTTTAGAGACATCTTGGTAGTATTATTATCTAAGGTTTTTAGTTACTCAAGAGATAGAATATAGTTATATGTGCCTTACCATAAAAGGTTTAGGGTACTACGAGTAAGTAACATTTCAAGAAACATCTAGAGAGGAATTTGGGGATGGTAGAGAAGACATTAATTTTCTTGCTCAACCTTAGCATGGGGATATTGACTGCCAATTGTATAAACTGTTACCTTATTACTGAAACAAGTTGTTCATCAACCTCATTTCTTTTTAGTTTCTCTTTCATTTAAACACAATTGTTTGCAAATTTGCTTCTCATCTGGCTTTAAGGCTGGATCGACGTGTGACTTGTGGGTTTTAATTTACAAATTCCTCAGGAAATGCAAAACTGTCGTTGGAGGAACATAGGGGGCCAGGTTTGCCCTTCTTATGCATTTCTTAGAGATTGTCAATTGTTTTCGCAAACCTGCTACACTATCTTTTATGATGCTGGGGGTCGTTTATATCAATTTATCTTGAACAGAATTGCTTCTCCTTTTCATTTCATTTTCATATCAAAATCTGCCTTGAGGTTGGAGCATTTTTATAGAATTCTCTCACAAATCTACGCTCTTCCTTCTTGTTCGCTTCTATATGATTATACTCTAACAAATAAAACGCCTTTTCTTTTCCAGTTAATGTTATTTCTATAGGTGAAAGGATAAAAGAGTAGGCAATATTTCGACGTTATTCCAATATGCTGTTAAAAGTTGAGGTCACTTGGAAAAGAATGGGCAAAGTTAGTGGAATGCGAATTGAGATATTTTTTTACAAACATCATATATATATGCGGTTAGGTAGAGGTAATAATAACAATTCCTTAACTATGGAACACAAACGCTCTTTTCTTGTCACACAAAAACAAATCCTGGGAGAATTTCTCCCAGTATTCGAAAATTTAAATAAATTATTTTCTTTCAATTACTGTTTATTACCAAAGTGCAACGAAGATATGAGACCTTTTCTTTAGTTTAAGCACCAATAAAGTTAATATGAACTTTAAAGTAATAATGTTATTAAGTTTTAAGTGTATTTTTTAAATAAATGCAAATTTTGCAATATGAGTAAACCTAAATATTCCTAAACAAAAATACTGACGTGAATAACTTCTTTTGTTTTGTGCTGGGAAGAAGGTCGTTGAAGCATGCCCTATGTGAGTCCCAGGCCTCTACCACCAGGGGGAACTGTATGGAAGAAACGCAAATAAAGGGTATATTTTCGGTAATCAACATAATTTTTCTTTTCGAATTTTACCAAGGCTAATGTAACTGTATGGGGAGACACACAATGAAAAGGGATATTTTTACGTTACTCAAATAATATTTATTCTATTATTTATAATTTTTACAATTTTACCAAAGATAATGTAACAGTACAGGAGACATGAAAAATAGGGGTATTTTTTCGTTCGTGAAAAAGTTTTTTATATATACAATTTTACCATGGCTAATGTGATGCAAATGATAATAAAACATCACACATACATTAAACTAATGTTTAGGAAATCTTACCTTTATAAAATATGCAATCACTTCAGACGAGATACAGGTAACGAGGGCACTTTGGCATGGCATATCTGTTGCAGAGGTGCCAGGTCTTTCTGTCCAACTGGCTAGGGCATTCAGAACAGTGAACCTGCGGTGACTTGCCATCTGTAAATGAATCCTCTGGTGCCCCTGCAGCCATGCCACTGATGTTAGCTCACATATATTGGTGATCTAGGTGTGGAGTTAATGGGACAGGAAAAGTGTTGAGAGCCGCGTCTTTGCCCCTAAAGTTTTGAGGTACTTCCCCAGCTGCAGTATATGTAAGTGTCTCCTTTTCGGTTTTATGCCTCTACTAGCCAGATTTTCACAGGTAACGATGTACGAATTTATGCATGCTGCATTCAGCATTACGTACACCACACAAAGGGGCCAAAGTCATGTCTTCCTCGATCAGAAGTTTACTGCACATATTTGATCAAATGTTTCCACACCTCCTTTGGTGATAGTGTAGAATTCTATAATTTTTGGCTTTCCAATTTCTTGAAGGGTAGGCTGGCTGTGTTGATAGGAGAGCAGCAGGACCATTTTATTCTTAGTTTTCGAGGCCTCTGCCACTTAGGAGAGCAGGGTCTTCTCCCTTGTATAGAGGAACGCACTAGAACCATGAGCTCTTCCCTCCCTAGCTTTATTTTATCAAGGATTTTTTCTTGTTGATTCTAAACGTGCCAGCAATGGTCATCCCACAGTTTATCAACATCTCTGCAACCAGGGGAACAGAAGTAAACCAGTTATCCGTGGTCACATCCCCGTTGGCTCCATGGTATGGCCTGTTCGGTTCCTGAGTATAATGGTGACCGTGGTTGACCCAATGCCGTGGCGTTGTTTCCTGCTTCCCCAGGTAGAGTATGGCACCCAGCAGGTATTTACTAAAGCTGTCACATATTAGGACCAGCTAGATGCCATATTTTGCTAGCTTGTTCTGTATATACATTCGAAAGGGGCACTTATCTCTAAATGAAAACAGCTGCTTCTCGACAGTCAGGTTATTGTGGGGGACATATAGGCTGCCACATTTGGCAATAAAAGTATCCCCCACCTCCCGCACATGAGCAAACTTGTCCTGCTCTTGCCTTTCCACACGTACATCAGGGTTGTCACCCTTGTTTTTGGTACTAAAAACGTCTTCAGCATAGAGTAATTTATTCATGGAATACAAACAAAAATGCTTGACCACTCAATTTTGATTCGCTGGTTTTGAGGTGAAACGCTCCAGAATTCAGAATCGGGGGGGTTCACCCAAAACTTTTACCAGTGCCATGGAAATTGGATGATTAATTTGGAGTTATATGAACAAACAACTTCACGAGTGATCAGTATTTTGTGTAAAGTAATATTGGTTAAAAGGTTTATATTCTCGCTGAGTTGAAACAAGTTTTCGCATAAGGAACTGAAGTTAGGATGAATAATGAGAAAGAAATAATGTACAACCTCATTCCTACCATGTTTCCTGAGGATGGTTGGGAAATATTGATGTAATTAATCATCTATGTATTAATAAAGCGTCCTTCACCGTGAGAAAAATCGTCATAAAATTTGATGCTTGTTTTTTGTTCATTGTTCCTCTCTCTCCGTCTCTGTCTCTGTCTGTGTCCCTCTCTCTTTCTCTTTCTCTCCCTTTCTCGCTTTCTTCCTTATTCTTGAAGGCCAAGAATACTCATTTCACTATGTCTTTATTTACTATATAATTAACTAACATCATTTCTCAGCATTTATGATCAATTTGCACATCAAATGAATAAAAGTACAGGAATAAATCACACAATGTAACATGTAATCTTTGTTGCTTGGTTGCAGATTACGAGATGAGTTCACAAATTATGTGCTAACTTTATCAAGAAAGTCATTAACAATCCAAATAATAGAGTTTTTAAAACTTTAGACAAATTCTTTCAGCAAAAAGTAATTTAAATTAACCTAAAATAGTTTAAGATTTTTTTACCAAACGAAACTAAAAGGCTAAGTCTTCATACACTCAAAGGCTTAGTGATCCTACACCTAAAGATTTAAATTGAATTACTAAAAATTATTAAAAAATCTATTGCTTAGGACACTTGCGGGAGTTCACCTTTGGGACCCTTACCTCCTTGAATCTTTGCTTTGCTTTGAGATATTCAAGAAATTTGGAAGCTCACAAACTGCATCATGCAAGGCCTGTTTTTGAATGGAATGAATTCATTTGTAATTCTTAACTCACTATCCCCTAGGCTAGTGGTTCTTAAGTCATCACACTTAACCCAGTTATTATTAGACTTTAAAAAAGCTACATAATGGAATAAGCTTAATAGAGCACCAGTATGCTCAATAGTAATAACAACTTCATATGTTTGCATGTCTTCTCCAATCCACATTTGTACGTTATAAAATGTTGATTCTGCATCAATATTTGTGGAAACCATTCTTCGTCCCAAATTCCGGAATTCAAACCATTAATGAAACATGAGGAAATTTGGGGAACCAAGTAAAGTTGTAAGTTTGGAGCATGATGTGGCTTAGCAAGCATTACAATGTCTTATCAATGCTATCCTCGGTAGAGTTGAAATACGTTTGTATAGTATTTTTTTGCATTCAACTTGGTATTTCCTTATCTCTCTCTTTTTCGTTTGTAATTTGAATTGGGACAGTAGACATTGGGTTGTTGGTTTTGGGTGCCACTTTACAGCCTGCGGCTGAGATTTGCTCCTTAATTTAATTAACAAAAAGAATAATGATGGAATGAATTGGAGAAGACTAGACATGCAAGGTACTGTATCGTGGTGCCTTTCCAGTTCAATGGGTAATATATTCCCATTACTCATAGTATTTAGATTAGTATATAGCCTAAGCTGATTTGTTTTCAATAGAAAAGATGCGTCAGTGTCTTCTATTCTTAGTAATAAAAATGTGAAGATGCTGAGATTAATAGCTAATGTTTAGGGGAATTTTATTTAAAGTGAAAAAATTAAAAATTTACTATACTCTTCTCTCTTTGGGCTTTAGGTGGAAAGTTTACTGGATTCCGAACCATATTCTCACGTTTCTTTGAATTTTTCCCCCAAATCCTCAGTATCCTATTTAGGCTAAAGCTAAGTGCTTAGGCTCATTAGCTAGCAAACCATTTAAAAAATTGGTACTTGTCCCGTAGATAGGATCATTAGAATCCCATGATTTCCTCAAGAGTTTCCCAACTTTTGGGGGCAAAGAAGGAAAATCTGATTTCTCCCCGCGGACAAAAATCGGCATAAGAAAAGTTAAAAGTTTTCGCCAATTTTTCCGAAAACTTCGGGATAAGATGTTTTCGATAAGGATTACGAAACAGGACTAATCCAATGATGGTTCATTTATTTAGAAAGCCGTCAATAGAAAATATCTATTAATAGGAAGGACGGAAATGTGCAAAAAGCAAACTCCATTGAATCCAGTCGATGAAGTTGAGTCCAGAACTGTACAGGGAGTCAGAAGCCCAAGTACCGCTAAACTCAAACTTACGTTTATTTTTGCACCTGCCATTGTTCACATGAGCTTCTCTTTGACTCAATTTTAGAGTGAGATCGTCCTCCGATGTGCGAAAATAGCAAGTGTAGTAGATTTGCGCTCCCTATGAACTTGTTACAACCCAAGAGTCTCGCGTTTATGCCTACTTGACGCTTATTCCTTCCAAATTTTTTCACCCACCATAACTTTAATTTATTCACCCCCCAAAAAGAAGGTGATATGCCTTCATTGATTTTGGTTTTATTTTTAATTTCCCTATCTTAAAATTCAGGATATATTTTTTCTAGCAGAAGATTTTTTCTTCTCCCATCTGCCATCTTTCCACTTTCCACAAACTTCCCCGTTGGATTACATGAACTTCAAATTTATTCGTTAAAATCTGTATGGATTGAAGGAGGTTAACCCTGGAGCACTGAACATGGGTATAGTTTGCCCGAGGCTAGTGACGTCTGCATATTTCTCGCCCTCCCTCCCAAGGCAGGATGCTGGGAGTATGTGCAGCTTCAGTTTAGCAAACGCTCCCAAAGAGTGAGGCCACTTCGGTCCACTCCTCTGCTTGGATTTTCCGCTAGACACCTGTTTGGGTACCGTTCATCTTAGAGAAGTTATAGTGATGGTGTAGTGATAAAATTTCTCTCTTTTCAGAGAGTAATTCTTACTTCGGGAGAGTAATAGTGCGAACTTGTACCTGAAATGGCGGAAGAACAAAACTTGAGTGTGTTGGAGATTGGTGAAATTCTCTTTACTCCAGATAGTGACGGTGATAATGATTGTGTTAACACTGATGTACTTTATGACAGTTTATAGTAATAAAGCATATGTTCCAGAGCCGCATGAATTTGCTGAAAGTTCAGACATTGTATCAGCAGAAGAAGTTTCTCACCTACGCAAGCAAACAAAGACGGCTGGCGGGAAGACAACTAGGCCTAGGCGTCTCCCCCCCATCGCCTCCTAGCCAAGTTACCACAGCTGATAAGCCTATTGCTGGCCATCCTGTAACTCTGCTGCTAATCCTTTACATTATACTGCTGTGTTATTAGGCTTTGATGACCCTGACGACCGTTTTCTGGTGCTGCTCTTCCTGCTGCCATCCCTGCTGCTGAGGCTACTGTTCCTGCTGCCACCTCTGCTGCTGCTGCTGCCCCTGGCTGCCATCCATGCAGCTGTTCCTGCTGCTGCTGCTCCTGCTGCCACCCGTGCTGCCCCTACCCCTGCTGCTGCTCCTGCTGCTCACCAGTGAAAACATCGACGACGTGCAGAAGATGGGGCGTAGCTAGTGACTTTTAACTCGGCAAAAGTCAAAAGTCGCTCAGGCTATGTATGGCACACAAGGCTACAGGTAGCTGCAGCAGCCAGGACAGCAGCCCTTAATATTGTGGAATGAATTAGGCCAGGTTGCACATAATCAGCTGCTACTGCCACCACACCTGAAGAGTGTTTTCGCTTGTTTGTGACTGATGCCATGGTAAATTTTATTGTGGATTTAACCAACAAGAAGATTGATGTTGTTGCCAGGAGGTACAGGAGACAGACAGTACTGTACAGAAAACAGCAGCAGAGATACGTGCCCTGTTAGGTGTCCTTATATTCAGTGGTTACCGAAAAGATAACCACCCGAATACTGAGGAGGTGTGGTGACCTGTGGCAGGGACCTCTTTCTACAAAGTAGCAATGTCTAAGTTGTGTTTTTGTTTCCTGCTGTACTGCCTCAGGTTTGAATACATAGCCACACGGGAGCAGAGATGCTCCACAGAAAAATTCGCCCCAGTCAGAGCTGTGTGGAGCACTTTTATTGGCTGCTGTGAGTACAACTACATACCCCATGAAAACCTCACAGTAGATCCGCAAGTGCTGATTTTAGGGGTAAGTGTCCTTTTAGGATGTATATCCCAAATAAGCTTGCAAAATATGGGCTACAAATTATTATGGTGATCGATGTGGAAAGTAGGTACATGTTGCAAGGTATTCCCTCCCTGGGGAAACATGACACAACGGCAAGACATGGTGGACTGCAACTCGGCCACATGTTCACCAAATACTTCACGCGCCTCTACCAACAAACCAACAGAAACATCACCATCGACAACTGGTTCACTTCTGTGCCCCTCATGAAGGGCATGCTCAGTAAAGGGCTGATAGCGGTGGGGACATTGGAGCCAAACAAGGCAGAAATCTCTTAAGTAATGAGGCAGAATGACACCCACACACCTGGCAGCTCATCATTTCTGTTTACGAAAGATATGAGACTCTTTTCATATATCCATAGGACACAGACAAGCAGACGAATGTGCTCTTGCTGTCAAGTATGTAAACACAAAAATTGGTGGAAAATTTCATTCGGAAAGCTGAGTTCATTGACTTCTATAACACTAGCTAATAATGATTTTGCTACTTGGGTATTAGCTTGTGTTGTATAGTAAATCGAGTATGCTGATTCCGAATCTGTTATCAGAATTGTTCTAGCACGTAAGGTTCCTGAGTTACACACATAATATTTAGTTACACATATGGACAATGTTGCTTCGGCTATTGTAGTGAAAGGATGTGTTCTGTGTGTTTGGTTCCTGCGTTACACTCCTGCTTTATCACTTTGTCAAATTTAGCCATTATAGCAGTGGTGTTGAAACGGTATTGAGATACAGTGATTACTTACATTATTTTCAGATTTAGTTCTCAATTAATTTGTAAATGAAATAAGATTGTACAAAAGTATATAACAGGATATATACAAACTAAGTTAAAAACTTGAATCGGGGAAGATGTATAAATAGCTCAGCAAATGTTTGTTATATCTGTGGTAGATATACTCCAGGTAACTAGCGGAATAATTGTGCTAAAAGAATGAAATCTCCATACATTTATTATTTTGATTCAAATTTGGTGAGCAGGAGAAGCCCTGGGCACCTCACAAACTTTGTACTGTGTGTTATACGGGACTCACAAAGTGGTTAAATTGCAAAGGGAAGGGTATGCCTCTTACTGTACCAATGGTGTTGCATGAGCCAATAAATCATATTTTTGATTGCTAATTTTGTATGACAAATATTGCGGGGTTCTGAAAGTAGAACAAATAAAAAATTTTATATCCAGATTAAAAGTCAGCTATAAAACCAGTCTACCATAATAAGAAGAGGCCAATCCCAGTTTTTCTATCAGCTAGAGCAGTTAAAGAAAATGATTTATCGCCTAAAGAGGAGGATAACAATGACGATGAAATGTATGAGGAGGAATCTAAGGAAAAGAAGATCCAGTTAGTAAATCAAGAAAAATTGAATGATTTGATGAGGGATTTGCCATTGTTACAGGAGAACGCAGAACTGTTGGGCTCCAGACTAAGGTAATGGAATCTTCTAGAGGACGGTGGAAAAATATCTACTTTCCGTAAACGCCTTTTATAAAAAAAAGATGGTGCTTGTTTCTGTACTGATGTTACTGGCCTCATGAATCAGCTAAGAAACAAGCATTTACCTGATGAATGGATACTATTCATCGGTGCAAGCACTGCTAACCTCAAAGCTGGGTCGCTACATAATGGTAACAAAGACCCTTCAAATCCTGACGCACTTAATGTTGGGATAATAGAGACATATGACGCAATAAAATTTATTTTGGAAGGCATTCATTACACGCATCATAAGTGGAATATCTTTTGTGATCTAAAGATAATTTCTTTACTTCTTGGACGGCAGCTAGGATATACAAAGAATATGTCCCTCATATGCTTATGGAACAGCCGTGACGAAAGGAATCATTATATTTTCAAAAATTGGCCCGAAAGAGAAGAACACATAGTTGGCAGATACAATGTGAAGCAGATGCCTTTGATACATACACAGATAATTTACCTTCCATCACTTCATATCAAACATGGCCTTACCAGGCACATTGGATGGGGTCAGGTACCTTTCAGCGCCTTACTGCAAGGCTGCGAAGAACATAAATGTGGCCCTCAGGAAAACAGGTTTGCTAGTTGCCGATCATGCTGGAACGAAGATCAAGGAATTGGTTTCGCACAAAATGTTTAGGGCCCAAACGGATAGGGGCATAATCTATCAGATTCCGTGTGAAGGGGGCGACAAGAGTTATTACGGAGAGACTGGTAGGGACATTAAAACTAGACTTAGTGAGCATAAGAGGGACGTCCGGGCACATAAAACTTCAAACTCGTTAGTGGTGCATATAGATGAATGTGGGCATTTACCCAAATGGGATGGGGTGAGTATAGTTCAAAAAGGTTTATCAAAACGTGAGCGTAGGATTATTGAAGCTACATATATTCTCTCCTATAGGTCGACAAATCACCGGGACGGTTTCTTCAAGCTGGCGACAGGTGCGGCAAGGCTCATTAATGAAGAGGCGGAAGGGTCGAGACGAGGGGGAAACGGCCGGGGGAGAGCAAGTGACCGCGACCCAGACTAACTTTACGAATGGTCGAGCGGCGATCTTCCATCTCTCTTGTCAGTTCCATTCTGAGGAAGCCAAGAGGCGAAACGTCAATAAAGAGCTCTGTGCAGTGTCTGGACTTTTCTTTCTCCCCATCCATTCTCACCATATATATATATATATATATATATATATATATGAAAGGCGGTCAATAAATTTTGCAATTCGGATAAAAGGAAATGAGATATGAGGACAAGTGTTTTATTATTTTTCAATATAACTACCCTCGACTTCAATACACTTGCGCCACTTGTCCCTGAGGCTTCGAATTCCCGGCAACCAGAAATCTCCTTACTGCTGTTTATTCCACTCGTGGACGGTGAGCTGGACAACTTTATAGTCCCTAAACTGGCGTCCACGCAGTGCAGCCTTGAGCTGGTGGAATAAAAAGTAGTCGCTAGGCGGCAGATCTAGACTGTAGGGAAGATGGTTAAGCTCCTCGAATCCGCTTCGCGCAGGGCAGCATATAAACTGTGTCCTTGTGGACTTTGATGAAGTTGAAGTAAATCCTGGGGCGTGAGGTTACAAGGGACCCAACGGGCAGAGACCTTGGTCATGGCCAAATTGTGGTGGGTGATGTTGATCACACTTCCATGTGATATTCCAAGTTCTCGCTCAATTTTCTCGACCTTTATCTGTCGATTTTCGAGGATCATCCTCTCCACACTGGCCACATTTTCCTCGTTGGTCACGTCTGACGGGCGTCCTGAACAGGGTCATCTTCAAGGGACTCACGACCATGGCGGAACTCCCTATTCCAGCGAGCAATGGTTGCATAGGAAGAGGCCGTGTTGGTGTACACGGCAACCATGCGTTCATAGATCTCTTTTGCATTCTTGCCTTCCTTGGTCAAAAATTTGATCACTGCGTAGTGCTCAACCTTCTCTATTGTTAAAAAAATTGTTACTAACGATCTGCGATCAGCTAATGCTTCTTAAATAGACGAGGCAGGAGCGTGCGGCAGCAGGAGCTGATTTGCTATAACTTGTCCTAACACCCCCACAAATAGCCATCCCCTTTTCCCTTTGTTTTGCCCTACCGATTTGCAAAACTTATTCACCGCCCCTCATATATATATATATATATATATATATATATATATATATATATATATATATATATATATATATATATATATATATATTTTATATATATATATATATATATATATATATATATATATATATATATATATATATATGCATGATTGGTTAAGGTCAACAGCGATGGCTGCTTGGTTGAGCTTGTGCTAGAACTTTTTAACCTTTTCAAACACTTTTTAGAAAGCGAAATGGTGATGAAAAATGCTGGCAAGTTTCTTTTTTCTATTGATCTTGTTTAGATCGGCGGATTACCATCAAATACAAAATTTAATTGATCGTCAATGGAGGCAAAGTAAACAGAGGTCAAGCTATGTTGCAATGCGGCAGACAGTAAGACGACGCAGGGTAGACATGTTTATTTTACCTCTAGGCGTCCATATTGGGACGGCCTCAGCTATGCGCTGTCGTCGTCGATCACTCTTTCCGGAGAATGATAGTTGTATTATTATTTATTATTATTTATCTGCTGAGGGTCGTCCGATGCTTGCATGGGGCGTTTGGCGACTCCGTATTGAAGGCGTGCCGTCATCCGCCAAGTCAAAGTTGATGATCTCATCCCAATTTATGAGGAATTACTATGCCCACAGTCACTGACGTTACATGTATATTCGTACAAAAAGATTCTATTCCTGCAAGTGGCCTATTCTGAGAAAGCAGCTAGTCCTTTGAAAGAGAACGTAAGTTTTCTTTGCTCTGTAATAAATAAATAATTTAATTTGGCTTATTGGATCAGTGAATATAACATTATGTTGAATGATGACTTGCGGACTTTTTCGTCTTCCTTACATCCTATGTTCATGAATGCTTGGTATTAAAGTTCTATAGTACTTGGTATTTCTTTTTTTCTTTCTTGTGTTGTAGGAATATAGTCCATCTTCTGCTTTATGGCATTGTCAATTAACATTTGTGGATAGCCGTTGTTGACGAGCAGCTGATTTACTATTTTTCTTTCAGTATCAACCGCTATCCAGTTAGAAGAGACAGAGGAGGCTCTGTTGATGAGGGCCTTCATCACAGAGCCTTTGTATCGATCAGGACAATCTTACGATCAGCTCATATACAAGTCCAGATGTGTTAATTTGAAGTAAACTTCAGTCATAAAATGTGTCTGTTGAGAATTGACGAAGGCTTCGAAAATTAGAAAGGTTGAGTTGTTTTCTGTTTCATAGGTGAAGTTGTGAGTTGAATATTCCTTAAATGTTTGAACGAGGTAAGGAGCTAGCCTTGCCCTCATCCAAAAATTTTATATTGGAAAAAGTTAATTTCGGATTTATCTTGACCAGTGTTTCGCCCGTTATTCACTGTTTGCTTTCTTTTTTTATCCACAGCTCTCGTTCAAGTTAAATTTGTTTCGCTTTTCTTTCAAAGGTTAATTGGAAAAATAGTGCGTATATATATGATCGGAAAATTGTACTTGTGGTAATTAAGATTCTTTTACAGTAAATTACTTCATTAAGTTACGAAAATTTCGCCTCACCTATAGAGTTTATATAGTTCTATTCAATTTTTAAAAGGAATGAAGGGAGAAAATTCCTGATTCACTTCTGAATTTGAGCGTTATGTTGCAACCTCAGTTAAAAGTCATGAGGTAATTAAAAGCAAGTCCCTATAACTAATTAGAACCAGTGTAGAATTTAAATCAGTTTCTACCACCAAACTTGAGTTATTTAAATTAATATATGCTTTAGAATTCTTCATCTTTTTATAGAATAATAATATGAACTAATAAAAATTGCTTTCTAAAATTGACTACGACTTAAAGGAAAAAGTACATTAAATGATCATTTGAGGAAAAAAAAATTAACTTCATCTAACTTTACTAATTCTGTAGGCGCTTTGAAATAAAGTCGAACTAAAGAAGCCTCCTAGTAAGCTCAATCCGAATTGGCCTGAGGAAAAGTGTTTTATTATTTTTCAATATAACTACCCTCGACTTCAATGCACTTGCGCCACTTGTCCCTGAGGCTTTGAATTCCCGGAAACCAGAAATCTCCCGACTACTGTTCAATCCACTCCTGGACTGCGAGCTAGACATCTTTATAGTCCCCAAACTGGCGTCCACGCAGTGCAGCCTTGAGCTGGCAAAATAAAAAGTAGTCGCCAGGGGGCAGATCTGGACTGTAAAGAAGATGGTTGAGCTCCACGAATCCGCACTCGCGCAGGGCAGCTTGTGCAACTGTGGCCTTGTGGACTTTGATGACGTTGAAGTCGATCCTGGGGCGTGAGGTTCCTGGGTTCAACGGGCAGAGACCTTGGTCATGGCCAAATTGTGGTGGGTGATGTTGATCACACTTCCATGTGATATTCCAAGTTCTCGCTCGATTTCCTCGACCTTCATCTCTCGATTTTCGAGGATCATGCTCTCCACACTGGCCACATTTTCCTCGTTAGTCACGTTTGACGGGCGTCCTGAACCGGGTCATATTCAAGGGACTCACGACCATGGCGGACCCTCTATTCAAGCGAGCAATGGTTGCATCAGAAGGGGCGTTGTTGATGTACACGGCAACCATGCGTTCATAGATCTCTTTTCTCATTCTTGCCTTCCTTGGTCAAAAAATTGATCACTGCGCAGTGCTCAACCCTTTCTATTGTTGAAAAAATTGTGACTGACAATCTGCGATTAGCTAATGCTTCTTAAATAGACGAGGCAGGAGGGTACGGCTGCAGTTCCTGATTTGTCATAACATGTTTTAACACCCACACAAATAGCCATCCTCTTTTCCTCTGTTTTGCCCTACCGATTTGCAAAACTTATTTACCGCCCCTCTTATATATATATATATATATATATATATATATATATATATATATATATATAGATATAGATATATATATATATGTGTATATGCATGATTTGTTAAAGTTGACATCGATGGCTGCTTGGTTGAGCTTGTGCTGGAACTTTTTAACCTTTTCAAACACTTTTTAGAAAGCGGAATGGTGATGAAAAATGCTGGCAAGTTTCTTTTCTCTATTAATCTTTTTTGGATCGGCGAATTACCATTAAATACAAAATTTAATTGATCGTCAATGGAGGCAAAGTAAACAGAGGTCAAGCTATGTTGCAATGCGGCAGACAGTAAGACGACGCAGGGTAGACATGTTTATTTTACCTCTAGGCGTCCATATTGGGACGGCCTCAGCTATGCGCTGTCGTCGTCGATCACTCTTTCCGGAGAATGATAGTTGTATTATTATTTATTATCATTTATCTGCTGAGGGTCGTCCGATGCTTGCATGGGGCGTTTGGTGACTCCGTATTGGAGGCGTGCCGTCATCCACCAAGTGAGGGTTGATGATTTTATCCCAATTTATGAGAAATTACTATGCCCACAGTCACTGACGTTACATATATATTCGTACAAAAGATTCTATTCCTGCAAGTGGCCTATTGTGAGAAAGCAGCTAGTCCTTTGAAAGAGAGCGTAAGTTTCCTTTTTTCTGTAATAAATTAATAATTTAATTTGGCTTATTGGATCAGTGAATATAACATTATGTTGAATGATGACTTGCGGACTTTTTCGTCTTCCTTACATCCTATGTTCATGAATGCTTGGTATTAAAGTTCTATAGTACTTGGTATTTCTTTTTTTCTTTCTTGTGTTGTAGGAATATAGTCCATCTTCTGCTTTATGACATTGTCAATTAACATTTGTGGATAGCCGTTGTTGACGAGCAGCTGATTCACTATTTTTAATTCAGTATCAACCGCTTTTCAGTTTGAAGAGACAAAGGAGGCTCTGTTGATGAGGGCCTTAATCACAGAGCCTTTATATCGATCAGGACAATCTTACGATCAGCTCATATACAAGCCCAGATGTGTTGATTTAAAGTAAACTTTAGTTATAAAATGTGTCTGTTAAGAATTAACGAAGGCTTCGAATATTAGAAAGGTTGAGTTGTTTTTTGTTTCATAGGTGAAGTTGTGAGTAAAATATTTCTTGAATATTTGAATGAGGTAAGGAGCTACCCTTACCCTCTTTCAAAAATGTTACATTAAGAAAAAGTTAATTTCGGATTTACCTTGCTTAGTGTCTCTCCAATTATTTACTCCTTGCTTTCTTTTTTAATCAACAGCTACCGTTCAAGTTAAATTTGTTTTGCTTTCCTTTCAAAGGTCAATTGGAAAAATAGTGCGTATATATATGATCAGAAAATTGTACTTGTAGTAATTAAGAGTCTTTTTTAGGTAATTACCTCATTAAGTTACGAAAATTTCGCCTCACCTATAGAGTTTATATAGTTTCTTATTCAATTTTTAAAAGGAATGACGGGATAAAATTCCTGATTCCCTTCTAAATTTGAGCGTTATGTTGCAACCTTAGTTAAAAGTCATGAGGTAATTAAAAGGAAGTCGCTCTAACTTATTAGACCTAGTGCAAAATTTAAATCAGTTTCCACCACCAAACTCGAGTTATTTAATATAATAAATGCTTTGGAATTCTTCATCTTTTCTATGGAATAATAATATGAACTAATAAAAATTTCTTTTTGAAATTGACTATAACTTAGAGAAAAATTATATTAAATGATAATTTGAGGAACAAAAAATTAACTTCATCTAACTTTACTAATTCTGTAGGCGCTTCCAAATCGGATCGAAATAATGAGCCTTCTAGTAAGCTCGCTCCGAATTTGCCTGCCAAACCCACTCGAAGTTACTGTTTCAGATTCTCATACGTTTTATCCATTTCACCGCCCCCTTCATTGCCAAAATTTAAATGAGTCCCTTTCATTTCACACGAATGATCTGAGCTGCCTAACTGCCGACGAAATATTCAGAGTCCACCACTCTTTGAAGCAAATGTGTCCAACAGAGCACTCACATTTATATCAAAAGTGCAAGTTTTGCAAAGAGAAGACTCATACACGTCCCGCTTTCCAAAAATAATCGGATGTAGTCAAAGATCAGGATAAAATAAGAGGCAAGTGGTATCCTTGTGGTCGGTGGCTGAATCTGGTTAGGGTTTTATTTTTCTTTTAATTTAAAAATCAGGGCTAGATTCATACTTTTATTGAATTGTAGGATTAGTGAGCGAGTTCGGACATGGTAGGCTTCCTATTATAACTTCATATCTAAATATATTTCATGTCCGAACCATTGGTTTCTTCGTTGGTGGCTGAGATATAACAACGGTATTTTTTATCACCTGTTTATTTAATACGAATTTGCGGTTCTAAAATTGGGAAGGATTTGGAGGGACTTAAAAATTAGAGAGTGGATTTGACCTTTCTCAATTCAGCCTAAACTAATCTTCAATATTTTATCTTTTTCTAGACTATCCAAATCCTCAGGCATTATAAAATAAAATTTAGGGAGTCATTTATTTGGAAATATTGATGCAAAAGACTCTATGCTTATTACTAAGAACAGGATAAACAGAAAATCACCCCTCCATTTACATGCATATGTTGGTTACTTAAGATAAATATATGACACCAATTAGTGCGCTACAGTATTATTTCATGCCCACCTTAATTCTTTAAATCTTGTCAGAGGTCAAACGGTTGTACCAAACTAAACGGACTTAAATTATATTAGGATTCATAGAACAATATATCATATTTGAATAAAAGAACACTATTATACGAGGGGAGGTCAATAGGTTTTGCCATGCACATATAAGGAAACGAGATATGAGGAATAGTGTTTTATTATTTTTTAATGCACTTCCGCCACTTGTCCCTGGGGCTTCGACTTACCAACAATCAGAAATTTCCTGACTGCTGTTTAATCCAGTCCTGGACGGCGAGCTGGTCATCTTCATCGTCCTCAAACCGGCGTCCTCGTAGTGCAGCCTTGAGCTGGCGGAATAAAAAGTAGTCGCTAGGGGCCAGATCTGGACTTTGATGACGTTGAAGTCAATCATGGGGCATGGAGTTTCTAGGGACCCAACGGGCAGAGACCTTGGTCATGGCCAAATTGTCGTGGATGATGTTGATAACACTTCCATGTGATATTCCAACTTCTCGTTCGATTTCTTCGACTTTCACCCGTTGATTTTCGAGGATCTTCCTCTCCACAAGGGCCACATTGTCCTCGTTGGTCCCATCTGACCGGCGTCCTGAACGGGGGTCATCTTCAAGGGACTCACGACCATGGCGGAACTCCCTATTCCAGCGAGAAATGGTTGCATAGGAATGGGCGGTGTCGATGTACACTGCAACCATGCGTTCATGGATCTCTTTTACATTCTTGCCTTCTTTGGTCAAAGATTTGATCACTGCGCGGTGCTCAACCTTCTCCATTGTTGAAAAATTTGTGACTGACGATCTGCGATCAGCTAATGCTTCTTAAATAGACGAGGCATGAGTGTGCAGCTGCAGGTCCTGACTCGTCGTAACTTGTCCTAACACCCCACAAACAGCCACCCCCCTTCCTTTGTTTTGCCCTACCGATTCGAAAAACTCATTGACCGCCCCTCCTATGTTTAAAAAATAGAACACTTAATTGTTTTAAAAGATATGTTCAACATTACCACCAACTACAACCTTATGAATTTAAGCTATATTAATTTTCGTCTGTCTCTAGCATTATAATGATTAATTTAGTTAAAAAAAATTATATTTATTTTCATTAATTCCTTTAAAATTATTATTTACTTCAAGTTTTTGCAGAGATAATTGTGAGTATTAATTTCTTTTTCGTTCAAAGGAATTGTCGCTTTTCGAGGAAATTTTCAAATGTTGTCGAGGTACAAATTTCATTTTTATCAACGAGTTAATCTCTCTAGACATCTCCAGAATCCAGTGCTTCTATACGTTAAGGACTACATTTATTTCATTTTAATTATTTCAATTAGTGTGTTTTGTATTCCATGAAAATTATGTTTAAATTTTTTATTGATAAGAGAAATTTAATTACAATTTTTTGGTTCAGGATTTCTAAAGGATCATCTATCGTTTGTTACATCATCCATTGGCAGAGCTTTTATAATTGCTTAAATACATATTTCTTAATCTATTATAAATGAGTTTTGTTCAATCTATCCATGAGGTAGTGACTCTTTTAAAACCCTATATTGCAGACTACCGTAACATACGGAAAATTCTTAATAGTACCCCTACATATTTTGCTCAATCCCGTTAGGGTCTTCTAGGTCGATAAAAAATCAAATTTAGACAAATCTAATTGATTCTTTACGCCGAATTTCTGCTATTAAATCCTTCTCATTAGTCAATATTAACTAAAGTTTTTCTGAACAAATATCAAAGATACTGTATTTTAATAAACTTTCAAAATTTTAATTTGATGTTTAATTTACTAACCTCCATTAGTAAATAGGGTCAGATGAAAAAAGAATCTGGACGAAGATTCGAACTGCCGACCCAGCGATTGCCGGTAGTCCTGTACCGAAGTTAAACAATTACATCATTTGAAATAGAATTTAAAACAATAAGTGTTTCAAATGCCGTTAAAATCAGCCGAATAGATAGGATGTTATTACTAATAATTCAGGGTCTGCCCTTGGGAGGAGCTTGAAAATTAATTTATTTGGAGGAGAATTTAAAACAACATAGGGGTTTCAAATTTTGTTAGAATCGACCTAATAGTTACAATGTTACTACCAAAAAACCTAAGGGGGACCGATCAACTGACATAGGGAGATGTACAGTCGCTTGCTACTAAAAACTCAACAGTACCTGATTTAAAAAATTCTCTTTACTTGTGTGTAAGCGACTTACAAATTTGGAAAAGTGTAATTCAAAGAGAAAAAAATCAAGAAAATTCAATATCAATTAAATCTGACATTTTCAGGAACACAAAGAAATAAATTTTTAATAATACATATACATAAGTAATCAAATGAGAGGATAAATACCGGATTAAATTAACATGGGACTACCCTACGATTTAAAGGGTTTGTCCAATGAGCGGGAAAGATGCAAACAAACAAATTTGAGACAATCCAATGAACAAAGGAAGCACGTAGGACGCCCAGGGAAATATGTGAAAAAAAATTCTCCATCAGATAAGCCATCAATTTTTTTATTAATTTTATCGAATATACAATATTTGTCCTTTCCATGAGAAACATATGAGAGAAATGTAAGCACCATCGGACCGGAGAACGTGTGGAAAAGTTGTTGCCCTGAACATACGTATGTAAACTTTTCAGTATTAAACTCCACAACTCAAGTTGACATGTTGACAGGCGAGCAAACAAGAAAAGCTGGCGAGGCAAAAGAATATCATTGTAAGGTTAATAGAATGTTTTTTTACACCAACGAAAAACATTTCCAACACATTTTGTGACCCGAAATGCTCGATGCACTTCCACGTCAAATTTGGCTAGTTTGGACATGAAATTGTATTACTGGAGCGTATGTAGGTTAGAATATTTTGTAGGTAGTTGGAAGTGGTTAGTATTTCGAGAGCGCTGATAATGACTGATGGAACTGAGGGGCTGAACTGAACTGCAAAAAGGGATTGTATGAGTTAGGATCTGGAAAAGATAGAAAATTATGGACAAGAAGAAACAATGTAAGGTCGAAACAAAAAATGAACAACATTTCTCTTAAAAAAATACGAGATATGGAAACATAGAGTAATACCTCCATATAAGAATGTATAAGAGAGAAGAGACGTATTAAGGGGCAATGTAAGTAGGGTAGATAACAGTCAATATTTAAAAAGAGAAAAATGCAACTACTTCCTTTTTCCTCTTTAGCATTCGATATACTACCAGGTTAGTCCCAACCATTATAGAAATGTCAGTTGCTACCCATATTATGTTACTCACCTCGAAAATAAATGAAAAATAAACAAAAAGATAATTATGAAATGACAGTCAGAGTATCATTGTAAAAGAGCCATTCTTAGGACGATGTACTTAAGTAGTGAACTGACCGGACATTTGTCTTTACAGTGACAGCTCGGATGTAAACGTCCTTGATAACTAACTCAAGTTCCCCAATTATTCAAACCCTAAGACTACTTAAACATTAAAAATATAAGAGGAGAAGTAACGTATTGGTTACGGAAGGGAGATTACAGTTGTAACGTAGGGGTGACAAATTAATGTTTGGATTTGCTTACAAATAATTTACTAATTATTTGTTCTCAATAATATAGCGAGCAATTGCATGCAATTTTTATTGAATTGATGGTGATATTGACTTTAAGAGGTACATAAAGAAGTTGCTTTATGGTAAATGGTATCCTCGTGCAATAAGTGTAAAAGGCATTTAGTAGTTATGTGGCTTTCTTCCATACCTCTCTTTATCACGATTTATTAGTTAAACCCTCCCTCTTTTCCCATTTTCTTTTGCCTTATATCTCTCATCGTTCCTAATTTGCTAGAATAAAATTACTCAGTTCCACTCTATTTAACCAACTCATTTTACTCATTCAAATTAACTATTAGAGAGGTTTTTATCATCAACTGCTTATGTGACAGTCTATATCTACCTTAGTTGTTGGTATATCTGATTCACATGGATAGTAACAAGTTAGATCTTTATCAGTTATTGAAAATACAATAGGAGTTCCTGTTAGGGAACGTAGCCAAGTAATCCATAGATAGAAGTGATATCACCAAATGAGTAGGAACAATAAGTATTTAAATCATGTTATAGGATTAAAGGTGTAACAGAAACCAGGCTTGAAGAACCAAAACTTTAATAGGTGGTATCCAAAGCCTCTTGCAACTTATAGGTTCAAAGAACAGAGGTACTTACTGGTTTAAATCCAACAAAATATTTTAATTGGAAAAATTATACATCTTAAAACCTTAGATAAATGGGGATACTATGTTTTAACTTGGTACAGTCTATTGAATTTTATTAAAAAAGCCTAAACAACTATCGTATACAACCTAATGCTGGATGATAAGATACTTCGATTCAAATATTTATTAATCATCTACTTTTACTCAAAATTGTTGCGTGTTTCATGTCTATTGGAGATTTTACAATGTTCCTTTGTTGCACTACTTTATTAAGAATTCACTCATTTACTCCTGATGTAGTTTTATAAAAACACTGCGTTGCTCAATATCTTTGCGTTCTCTCAAATTTAGAATAGAAAATTTTATTATATCCTGAGTAAAATTGGACGTTATTAACGAGAAAAACTTAAGGCAAATTTCAGATTTTTCATGAGAATATTATGTTGCAATTGTCTAACAATTGATTTCATAGAAGTTATATTTGCTTTAAAGACATTCACGCCATCACAAGGCGAGGACTAACACAGAAAAATCCTACTTTGAATGAAAACATTAGAAATGTTTTCTATATTAAAACGTTCCACTAAATAATTCATAAAGTAAAAAGGAAAATAAAGCATAAGTTATTCATCATTGAGAAAAAAATAAGTGGATGAGGGATACGAGGAAAAAGAAAGAAACCCGTATGAAGCTTTTCATATAACAGAAGGTTAAAAATATATGTAGGCCATTCAAGAAAAATTCTGAATTTCGATCGAAACAAAGCTTCTTAGCAAAAAAGGACATCTCAGGAGTGAGTTAGAATGGATTTTTTATTTCCCCTATTTTTACTCACTTTTCCTGACCTACTTCCACTCTTAAAACTAACTTAATAAAAGAATTAGAAAACTTACAGTGAAAGTAAATTACATTTTGTTTGTATTAGTTTAGCGAAACCTCGCTCGTCAGCTAAACAGCAATTTTCCTAAAACAAATTTTTTACATAAGAAAAAAGACCTCGATAAATACCGTGTTTTGGTTAAATATGGATTGAATTTTAACGAAACTAAAATAACGATGGTAGTTTTCCTTTATTCTTATATCACTTAATCCTCTTTATTTAAGGAAACTATATTCCTTTTTGTGTTTCTTTTTTGTTAAGGCAGCCGTGTATAAAACATATTTACTCAATACAATTTATTTCTTATTCACTAAACGCCGAATACTTTGGTAGAACTGAAAGATCTTTTAAAACCTCACAATTGATTGAGACTGTAAAAAAGCATATATGCGAATAGCATTATGGTTTCAGTCGCGCGCAGGTCTACTCGCGGTCGGCTCTACATCTCACTATGTAGGTCGGTCCCCGTTTTGATTTTTTTTGTAATTACATTGTTTTTATTAGTCCGATTCCAACGAAATTTGAAACCCTTATGTTTGTTCATATTCTATTTCTAATTATATAATTGTCAAAGTCCTCTCAAGGTTAGCCAGTCATTTATTTTGTTTTGGGAACCTAGCTTGGACCGCAAGGTCTTTTGTGGCCTGTTCATCTATGGAACATCATAACTATTTGGCCGATTCTAACGAACTTCAAAACCCTATATTGCTTTAGATTCTCTGTCCTCCTAAGTTTTTGTCTAGGAATTATTTTGGTTTTGGCAATAACATCAAAAGTATTCGGCCGATTTTAACGAAATTTAAAATCATGTAGTTGTTTTACATTATCTTGTGAATGATAGAATTGTCGAGGTCCTCCCAAGGTTAGTCCTGGAAAAATTGAAAGTTTTATAGGTCATAAGTTCATAAATCCGAATGAGAACACGCGACATTTAGTCAGCAGACCTTTATAACTCAGGATAAAAAGAATTGAGTTTCATTTGGAGATATTTCTTTTTTCAATATTTCTTTATAGAATTTTACCTATAATATTTTTGGCTTTATACTGTTATTAATTTGGTAAATTGATACTCTTGGTTTTAACTTTGCCATGTCCTATGATAATAATTATGATAAAAGTATTAGTATGATTTATTTAATTCTACTTTTATGCTTGAATAATTATACTGAAAAGTGTTGAAGTAAATAGATATGAAAGGTATTAAATAAACAAGAATATTTATTACGAGCGATTTTCTATTATATTTAGAGCTGAAGTAGAACACTGGCATTGAATTATTCAATGAAATGGGTAGCAAATTTCGGGCTATGCTTAAGCTGTTAACCATTTAAGGAAAAGATTGTATGCATGGAAAATATAGAGCTCTTCGGAACTGGCCACAGATGTAGTTAAAAGTGTAAGATTGCATTAAGATATAAAACGTAGTTAGTTTTGTAGTCTTTGTTTTACAGTATGTCACTAAGGTCTAGACAAATTGGCAAAATGAATATTTTCAATTAAATAATTTGAACTACATATAATTTAATTGAAATATTAACAAATAACCTCTTGACTGTGATTGCCAACCTTGTGATACAAATTTCTATTGGCTTTGAGAGATTAACGCGATGAACCTGATGAATAGGAATACAAACTTGCGTTAATTTGACCTCATTCATTTATGATGCGCTGTTCCCTCAAATGTCTAGTATCTTTAATTTCCATTGAGGTCACCTTTTCCTTTAGCAGATTTAAGGTTAAAGGAGTCAGGGTGAATAGTGACTGGTGAATGAGGGTAAAATTTTAATAATTACTGCCCCCAGACGTTAAGGACACCTTAATAATCTCCATCCCCCCAAATAAAATATACAACGACTGACCTCTAAAAGAAATCATTTCTAAAAGAAATGAAGTGGCGAATGAAATGCATGGTTTTACTTACACATTTACCGAAATAATTCAATCACAAAATTTGGTTAAGTAAAATAAATACAGGGGTCTCTATAAGTGACTGTGTACTGGAAAAGGATCACGTAAAGTTTGAATAGAGTGAAGTTTCTTTACCATATCGCTGTTTATACTATATGAAATGCTGTAAATGCATCACAAAAACCTGAATACAAGTATAACACGTTGTAAGTATTGCATTTTAGTTTACATAATCTGTACAACATAGTCCAAATACATTTCCTTATACGACGATACATATTGTGCGCATAAGTTCCATTAAACATCAGGCTAGACACAATTAACTGAAAGTTAAAGTGCATTTCCATGTTGGCCTTTGTATAATATTGTTGACGATTGAAGAGCAAAAATTCCTGGTAAAGCAAAGGCATTCTAACGATGGAAATTAACAGATATTGCGCCACTAAAGCTTTTTGCACAATTCCAATATGCACAGATGCCCCAAAGCAATTGCCTGTATAGGCTGATAACCGACTTTATCCAAACGGGCAGGGTTTCAGAGGCTTCCCAACTGGTAGGCATTCATAAGTGAAGTTGTTGAGATCCATTATATGTTTCTGAGGAGTCTAAATAAGTGTGGAAAACGGTTATCCAGGCAAGTACATTTAGCAAGCAGTATAGCGTCCAACGTTCTTGTGAAGAAGTTGAAGTCTTTGGCATATATTCCTAACATATCCGTAGTACATGAATTGATCACCAGTGCCGCATGAATGACTGCAATTTGTTTCAGAACTTCCTTCATGAGAGAGGTGAGGACATCATTGATGTAACCTGCTTAAATGATGAGGCATGATTTTACCTTTTCGGACAGCTCCACAAACAGCACACTCGTCTATGGACTACTGAAAACCCTCATGAACTCGAAGAATTTCATTTATACGAACAGAAGGTGGAGGTATGGTGTGATTCAAATCTTACGCGTAGGATTAACTCATTTTCTCCAACCACACCATAAACATAGCACGTTACCACACTCACATCCTTCAACCATTCATGAACCAGCTTAATGAGCGAGAAGTTGAAGAATGATGGTTTCAACAAGACGGGGCACCTGTACACACGACCTGTGCATCCCTACACTTGGTGAAAAGTTTTCATTGGTCATAACATGGCTTTGGCGTTATATCCTTATTTCTTGTAGGAGGAACTGCAATATGCTAAATATCACTTCACTTTATAAGAACTTTACTTATGTTGTTTCCATTCGAGAGTAACCTTTCGAACACCCTGTAAAATGAAATATTGGCAAAGGAAGGAATTTCCTGGAGCGATTTTGGTAATTTTACCGGGCATACCAAAGGACACGTTTGTGAACCCATTTGTATAATTAAAAAGCCTTTAGATGCTTTCTCCTTTTCTTCCACTTTCTGTTGCTTCCATCTTTATTTAGATATCTAAGTTAAATGTACGAAGGAGAAATTGTAACAAAAGTGCAAAGATCTCCGAAACTTTATTTACGATATCGTGCCTTTTTTACCTAGTTTTTGAGGTGACCATGTTATTCACCTCTCAGGATTATTAAACTAAGCAAACGGTTTCCTACTTGAGAGAAATAGGGTAGAAGTTGCGTACGCTCGCACTTTTGTTACTTATTTTCCTTATCATTTTATTCATTGCAAGAAAATTCTTCTTTGCAATTTTATTTTTTCGCTGGTATGAAGAAGAGAAAAATAGTTATGTATTCGTCATTCGTTGACTCCTGACCTCCTTAAACTAAACATTACTAATACTCATCACCCAAATACCTTTATTTTTTCAGTGAGGATAGTGAAGAGTGCAGAAATATCGCGTTTTGGAGAAGCGATAGTTCCCTTTCTTCGTTATGAGTATTTGTGCTCGAAATTATCATATTAGATTTTGATTAATTTCAATTCACTTTTAAAAATTGTAAAATGGTGAGAGAAAGAAAAAGGAAATTATTTCCTGAAGACAGAAAGAAGCCAAACAAATTCTACAAGTTTATCATGAGAGAGTGCTCTCGTCAGAGGAGCTTCGATCACAACGGTCTGCTGCTAATTAATTAGTTGGATGTAGGCATCAGCTTCAAAGTTTTTGTCTGGGATCTTGAAAGTGCGTATTGATTTTCCTTTATAATTTGTTCGTACTTTCATAATTCTTCTCCATGCCAGTTCCGAGATATGATTTCTTTTATCTTGCAGCAGACAGAGAAGAATGTTTTCAGCATGTGCAAGATAAGCATTCTTTTGAATCACTAGGGCAACTATATCTTCAACCTATTTGTTTATCCCTTGCAGTGATTGCACCTTCTTAAAGAGGTTGATTGCCCCTTCTTGCGAACAAAAGTTAGCTTTTATTTCAATCCAACATGGTGCATACACCTTCATGATGAACAAGACAATGGATTTCAGTGTGTCAGAAGGGTCGGAAGTCGAAACATATAATCGAAGTATCCGATTTGCCATTGTAAGCCATCGTTCATGAGACATTTTTCCAGGACTCTACCGAGCCATTTCACCAGAAATATACCTTGTTAGATAGATAGAAGGATATCAAACAGATACTTTTGATCGTTGCTTAGATTTCTTCTCTCAGCAAACGGCACGTTAATCGTAATTGGCTCGAATTCAACAACACTTAGAATCTCACATTTATCTAGTTGTTTCCGTATAGGTCGGACAAATACACGAGGTCCCATTGTTTTCCCATCCAAATTGTTGATGAGATGGCGCAATGGGAGCTCATTTGCATGGAGCTGGAAAATAAACTAATGTAGTGGTCTATTAAGCTTTTCTTCAAAAATTCTAATCACACCTCCTCTTTGTTTCTGTATTCACTACTGTACCATTGCACCCCACAGCAACGAATTCATCAGTTGCGTTGTCATTTACTTCTATGTAGGTATGACTATATTACGTCGCATAGAGTTTTTCAAGAACCTGTCTTCATTGTCAGGTATCCAAGGTATTCTGAAGCAGGTTCTTCTATGATAGAGATGTACTGTTCCATTATCTTTTTCTTGTGGTGAGTTCCCTCCATCGTCTCAACAACAAACGTGCTATCTTTTTACCACCAACATACATAGAAAATAATGGCTTATCCGATCAAATTTCTTCTAACTTTTGACCTGGCACTTACCCTGAAACTCTTTTGCCTTCAATTGGCGATACGTCCTTAAGAATTGAACTTCTTATTAAAGCTGCAGCTCGATCAGATACACCAGTGCAGTCACATGCCAACACAAATTCTGAAAAGTTTATTCTTTTAGATGGAGTCCTGGATGCAAACCCTTTGTTTATCTCTTTGCGTTACACCAATGAAGAAATCTCATAATCGCTACCTTCGTCAGCACATTCTGTTTCTGTGATGGAAAAAGGAAGAATCACTTCAATATTATTTTTCGAAGTAAATGGTTGATTTTAGAGACAATACTCACTATTCTTCCTAACTGCACTCTGAATATTCTTCTATGATTGAATTTAATTGATATTACCTATTACCATTTTTTTAGTTGTCGGTTGGTGTTGCAGAATCGTTTGCTCCAATGGCATCACCTTCTTTTCCTTGCCTAAAAAACAGTTTTAAAGCTATTGCATTTACAACACGAAATATCAAACAATTGTTCTGCATTATTTGTAAAATCGTCACAATTCTGTTTGAATGGCGTCACATTTTTTCTGCTAATATTTTTCATTAAAAGCTGATATTTTGAAATAAAAATTTTAAATTCATTTTCTAACTGCCTCTATTGACACACAAGGGGCTGATGCCGTTTTCCAAATAGAAATTAACTTCTCCGCTTCTAATGTGATAATTTGTTTATTTGGCGGGTCTTTTCTATTGCGGTTCTTTTCCTTTTCTCGCTCAAACAAAACATATTATATAACATCTTTATAAGTTGACAACACTCGTTCACTTATGGCGCAAGTTTCGCCGAACAAAGAGCTTTCAATTTTATGAGGCTTCCTAGGTTTAAATGCCATAATTACATATTGTTTTAATTTTTTTCTTACATATTGATTGGACCCTGTAAAAAACTGTTCTTACATAAAAATAGAAGTATCCGATCAAAACAATACACACACACACACATTCTAAACGAGTGAAACATAATTGTCACTTACGCCGTTATAATACTTCATTGTGGAACCTCTAAATATCAATCGATTACTTTTAAATTTCGTTCACCTGTTCTTAGAAATACAATTATAATTTAATTTTCAGATATAATACACGAAAATCAAAATTTAGTTGAAAATCGCATTATTTTCCACTTCAATGGCGTTGAGGAACCTTAAAAAGTGATTATAGCAAAATATCCTTTTAGGAGGTTTAATTTGACAGATAGCCCTATAAAAAAAAACTGTGGTTGGAAAATAAATTTCAGAATAAATGTTTTTCCGCTCCACCCTAACCTACAGTCTAATTCATACGAAATATTCGGTCAATGTTGCGTTGTGTCGAAGTTTGAATAATTAGTACATTTTTGCACTGAAAGAAATCTTATATTGGAACAGTATTGTAAAATAACCGCTGATTTACGATAATCAAATAAAGAAAAACCCCAGTACAGCAGAGGGCTTCTTCCAATTTGAACTACACCATGCACACACTCTTCCTTGAAGGCGACAAGAGGTCTCAGATGAACACATCTCCGAGAATAATAGAATTCAGGTAGAACTGTTATATGTCTGACCAAATAACAAGTGACCAGTGTTCCATACTCCACTGTTTATGCCTTCTCGCTTACGGTAGCCGGGTAACCATATGGAAAGAAATGAGCAACGGGAACTTGCCAGCCACTTTGCTATGCTGGTCTATGTGGAGTTTTGTGGCAGTAGTTGGTGTAGTAGGAGCTGAGTTTATTCTTTGCAGTAATTCTTGCCTTAAGGTGAAGCTATTTTTGGACACAAGCGTTGAAAAACTCCGCCGGTCCCGGTCAGTCAGTATTGTTTAGCGCCACAATTCTCGAAGGAATTTACTCGATACTGTAATATGTGCCATTAAAGGGATAATTGTATGATTGTATATGTAGATACACTTGAAAGTTCCACTACTTCCTTCATATGATGATATTTCTCATACCCAAATGTGATCACTCTTTTTTGGCACAATGCACAACCTACGAGAGAGGCATTGACCCTAATACCTTTTGCGAAATATATAAATCCCCTCATACACTTGCAAGTTAGTAATATCCTGATTCTCGTTGTTCAATACTAACTACAGTCCACCGTAGTTTTAAATATTTTAAACACGCTACTTGAATAACTTTTTGTCTGGTTAACTTATAAACTGATTCAATTCGACCTCTTTACCTCCCATTTTTTCCCGAGATTACATGATTTATACTGTACACATTATAGTGGTTCTATATAACAGTATTGGTTGGTCTATACCATTGTACTAAACTATGATATTAAGTGATATATCATTATGTAGCCACCATAAACTGAATTCTTCTTGCCGCAATTAACTGCATAACTCTGACAGTCTTAATATAAATCTTTAAACTCAAGGCTTTTTATTTTGAAGGTTAACTGATGTTTTCAGAATATTAAAATCTCTCATAAATAGTTCAAACATACGGCTTCCTTATGTGTCTGAGTCACAGTTGTAAAAGCAGTTGAACCAAATCATCTTAGATAATGTCGATTGAATAAATTTGCATCTTTGGTGAGGATAAAATTCTTTTTCTACCAATGACCTAATCAGTGCAAAGTCAGTAATTTAATCTAAGCTAATTCTATAACCCACCTGCATGCGATGCACGATAGATGAAAACCGCTAGAAAAATATACATAAGCGTGTTCATTGATAGAGTGCGCAATTACATATATTTTATCTAAACATAAGTTGTTTCGCTGAAGCCTGCTGAGACTCTTATATGGAAAGTGGAGAGAGCAAAATTAAGAGCGTGTTTCCTGGTCAAAGCTTTGCGTTGACAAAACAATAGATTCGTTAACGCGAAGAGAATTTCTACAGTTTCGCACATTGAATTGCCGTTTCGTATTTAGTCATTGTATAGAATTTGGAATAAAATGCAATAATGCTGCAGAAACCATCAAACCGAGAGTATGATTTTCAGATGCTTCGTTGATATAATTGGAAAAGAACTCATAGCCATTAATCAAATTGTTAAAATTCTACATATGATATCCAAGAGTGTGAATTCAGAAATGGAAGGTAACTAAAAGATATAAACATATAATACTTCAAAGAATATTACAAACTAAATACACTTATGTCGTCCTTGTGTGATGTAATGATGTATTTATTTATTTATTCAGGTAAACAACATAAACATGCGAAATAACTAAGAAAGTTGAACTATTAACAATGGACTCAATTAAATACGTCTAAAAGAGATTCCTACGAAAGAATGAAAGGGAATATTTGATGAACCTGCTGTCTTCAGAGCTGGGTAGGTGTGAGATCTATTTTACTTTGTACTGTGAGAGAGCTGAGAAGTTGTAGCTCGAATTTACGGTTTTGTAAGTTGTTAAGCAAATAAATAAAGAAGGAAATTTAGCCTTCATTCAACTAAGTGAGTTCGAGAAAAATTCCACATTGTCTGATCTCGACAGGCTTGGCAAACCACATTAAAAGAGAGTTTCTGTGACCATCGAAGTGAAAAAAAAATGTAAGGTGCATTTTATATAATTTAAATTTATAATAATGCTTATTATCTCGATTAAATTTCTTTCACTTGTTAGTCAAAATTTTCCATTAGAGAATATATTGTTCTTTAATCTGGTTTTGAATAAGAAAAGAAAATTTAGATTTTTGAAGAACTCTTTTGTTAATTGGGGCTCCATCCTTCTCTGTTCTTAATTAAGACTCTTTATTCTAATATACGGTGATAGTCCTCTTTTCAGGACACTTTTTTGCGGGCAAACGCCCTTTTCCCTGCACTCAGCAAGTATTAAGAGGATAAGAGCGCTTACAGTCACCTAAGATTTGTTAAATGCCTGCAAAACATTTATTCTTTTGAAAGTGAGAAGAATCCAAATCTAGGGAATGTCATAAATAAAAATTTGGAAGATTCTCGTTTCAGAATAATACTCAGACATAAGTAAAATGATTTAATGACTATGTATAAAAGCCAATACGGGCAAAAAACGGCATTTTAATACAACGAACTGTGGATGAATTTTCATTCTAAAAAATATTTTCGTCCTATTTTAAAGAATAGTATTCTTGATGTCATATATGTATCTCTCTCTCTATCTCTCTCTCTCTCTCTCTCTCTCTCTCTTACTCTCTCTCTCTTTCTCTCTCTCTCTCTCTCTCTCTCTCTCTCTCTCTCTCTATATATATATATATATATATATATATATATATATATATATATATATATACAGTGATAGCACAAAATCTGTCCCCATTTTTAATCGGATATTGCTCAGTCACTTTTACAGCTGCAAAAATTAAATAATAAGCGCTCGAATGCGAAAATTTTATAGATTTACTCTTTTCAATATCTTGAATACTTAAACTACGAGACAATGACTTCGCCACTTCCCTCTACGGGGGAAAGCTTGCGCTTCGCAACTAAGATTAAAATTTAAAATCCCCCAAAATGCAGCCATTGTTAATTTTCCTACATTTTTCAACTTCGCCAATTATAATAATTTTAAAAAGAAATTCTAAACTAAATTTCTTCCTTTTCAAAATATTACGTTGCTAAAATATAGTTATAGAATAAGATATATAAAAATCAATTTTCTGAACTTCCCTATTTGTAATTCTTTGGGTTTTCAAAAATTCACAAAATTTCGATACTTCAATTTATTTCTGAACTTTACCATTATGTTTTTTGATATTATATAAGAATTATTATAAATACCTTGGCTAAAAAAAATTATAGAGTTAGTGACGATGATGATGATCATATTTATTACAAATGCCAGATGTATCACCACATTCAATAGAATATTTGTCGAACATGGAACGTGTTTTCATCGCTAAAGAGATGATCAAACATGGCTTGGTACTTACCACCATGGGTGGTTTAGACGGTTAGCAATGGACCATGGATCCAAAAACAATTCGGAGGATTTTTGCAAAATGGAAACATCATGACTCAATAAAGAACATAAATAACGGCAAGTCTTGAGGTAGGAAATGTGTTCAAATCGCTGGAATTATTGTTTTAGTCGCAAATACGCGCAAAACGAACAACAAGAAATCCATGAGACGACGATCAGCTGTGACGGGTCTCAAAGGGTAGAGCATTCGAAAAATCATGACGTTTGATTTGAGAATAAAGTCACGCAAAGTTATGTGTTTGTAACAGCTTAACGAACAAGACTACCAGACTATCAGACTCGTTGGATACTTTATGGAAGCATTGAGACGATAATGGAGAAAAACCAGCTAAGATTAAGTGACACAATATAGTAAGATAACTGCCCCATCTATGTCAGTGGAGTTATCAACAGAGGAGTACCGGCGTTGGTCACAATATAAGCCAAATATGCATGTAGAGAATCCTCTGCATTCGCCAAAGGTTACTCTCTGGTGTGGCATGAGTAGCATCAAGGTTTTTGTTCCTTATTTGTTTTACTACAGAAAGATTATCAGAAATTATCACCACTGTTTTGAACAAGAAGACTTTAGTAACAAATGGTTTCAGCAATAATGAGCAAAAGAATACACCACTAGAAAATTATTAGAATGTTTAACAAGATTACCCTGAACAATAAATCATATGTCATCGCTCGCAGATTCCATGGACCGCAAGATCTCCTGATTTGTCAAGTCAAAGGATTCAGGCAAAATTAAGCCTCTATCGAAGTAATAAGGCAAGTAGTAGTAGTAGAGAGTTTAGAATCAATTGAATGTAGCGTTTTGTAAATTGTAATAAATTACTTCCTTTCCCGTTGTGTGAAATGTAAGAATGTCCAGAAAGTCACTTTGAACACATATTGAATATTAGAAAACTTTAAAACGATCTTTCTTGCATACCTTTCTTTCATTTATCGAGCTAAATTAATGAATATGTAATAAGCGATTAAAAATTGGAACTGTTTTGTGATTTCACTATATATATATATATATATATATATATATATATATATATATATATATATATATATATATATATATATATATATATATATATATATATAATCTCTCCATTTGTTTTGTTTTTTTATTCTTGTGTGCATGTTGCATTCATGAAGTTGTGTGAATTTTTCTTTTGAGTTACTGCATGTGTATTTTTTATGATTTATTTTGGTGTTTACTATAGGATGAAGCCTATATTATTTACATATGACTCACTATGTTAACTAATTTACTTTATTTTACCTATTTTACTTTAACCTTATTGTCTATAGTTCACTAATTTGACTAGAAACTGCTAATGGGATTGTCGACTGATGAGTAAAATTTCCCGTTTGTTAAATCCGTACTCGTATTTCCCTCACGCAACCCTCAGTCACGGCCTAACTGCAATATAATACCACATGTACAAGTCCGGTTAAAAATGCCATTACTAACAGAGCAATATAATTAAAGACACTATTTTGTTGGTCAACATAATTATCATCAACATCTTTGGTTGCTTTTTATCAATTTTATTTTGATTGATTTATACTCGTGATAGTCCGTATTGCTTTTCCAATCACTCAACAAATGTTCCTTTGGATTTAATTCTGGACTCTGAGGTAGCAACTCCATCACTTAAATCATAAATTCTTCAAACCAATATTTGGTGTAATTAGATGTATTCCATTTTAATTGTTCTGTTGAAATATAACTTCATTACTTGGTGTTGTGGCCTGCAATTTCAACATAGATGGCACTAAACCGGTCACAATATTGGGGAATTTTTGTAGAGATCATTCTTTCCTTGCATAAGATATCTAACCTGCCCCTAATGAAGACATATTGCCCCAAATCATTATAGAACCACCTTAATGCTTCAAACTTGGTACCACACAAGGAGAATGAAATGCCTCTCCAAAGCTTCATTACTCATAGGTAGTTCTAAATATGCTCAAAAACTGCATAAATCTCCAAAGGTTTTTCAACTAATTTTTATTCCAAGATATATTTAAATAGCATTACATAAATTACATGCAATGAACAATACAATAGTACTTCTTTCCTGATAATTACCTTCATCTGACCAGATAAATTTATATAATTGTTTATATCATAAATTGGGATTTTTGTCCCACTGAAAAAGGTAACTTTCTCTTGACCTCAGGTAGTTATTGTTTCCTTAACAAATTGCATTCATTTAGCCCTTGATCTTTAAACGTTATTCTAACTGTTTTTGGTATTATTCTTGAACTTGAAGCCGCATTGGACAATTCAGCATGATCTGAAGATGTTTTTTCTTGGATTTCCTAGTAAAGACAAAATGATAGCTCTATCTTCCCTATATAAGCGATGTATGACGTTTTATAATTCTTCTCTTCCTTGAGACAAAGTACATGGTCTCTTTATATCATTTTATAGTGGTTTGGACAGCATAGCTTGTGATAACTATTGGCTATTGAGAAGTTGGATTTGGCTTTTCTGTGCTTCTGTAACTTGTTTTAGTCATATTACTTGTTTAGAACGATATGGAATACACACTAATTATAAATTAAAGCTAGAACATAGTAAATATCGGTTAAAGTTTGATTTTAGAAAACACCATTTAATTAATTACACAGCCCTGAGTGAAATACTAAGTACTTACAACATATTCCCCCAAATAAAAACATATCAAAATATACATCATTATCATACATACAGTAATATAAATAATATGATATACATATTCCAAAAGGTCCTAGGGTTTCAAAAGTTTATTCTCTGCAGCCATTTAAATTTATTCTTGTTATCGAATAGAATGGAAAGATATAATCCACTTTGCCTTGTTTTTATGGGGTACGAATTAATTTTTCAAGATGGCAATTATAATGATGATGTAAAAATGCCAATTAATTTAGCTAACTAAGCTATTCATTAAGCTCTCGTAAGAAGGTCGTCTTATAAATGCCTTTTTACCGCCTAATATTATAAACTATGTATATATATATATATATATATATATATATATATATATATATATATATATATATATATATATATATATATATATATATATATACATATATATATATATATATATATATATATATATATATATATATATATATATATATATATAAATATAAATATATATATATATATATATATATATATATATATATATATATATATATATATATATATATACAGGGAGTGGACAAAATAATTGGAAAAAGTGTTAAATTCAATGAATATTTCTATAATACGGTGTTGGTCCTCCTTTTCTTTCCGAACAGTGTAGATACATCTTTGAATTGATCCATACGGCTTACTAACTTCATTGAGAAGAATCTTGAGCCATTCTTCTTGCAATATCTGCTCCAGCTATTTCAGACACGACGGTGGATTACCGGTAAGAGCCTCTAACATACCATTCCATGACGTACCACAAATGCTTAATAATATTTTAGGATCCGGAGATTTTGGGGGCCACTCCATGTGTTGTAGCTCATTCTTATGCTCTTCATACCAATTCTTAACCACATAAGCTGTGTGTATTGGGGCATTATCATCTTGGAAAGAGCACTCACCATCAGGTAATAATGTCCGGACCATGGGATGGACTTGATGTTCCAAAATATTAAGATATTCGTTATTATTCATCTTACCATGCAGGGCAACTATTGAACTAAGAGAATTTCAAGATATGGCTGTCCAAACCATCACTGAGCCTTCCCCGTTCTTCACTGTATGAAGAAGGCAGTCACGATTAAAAGCTTCCCCTGGCTTCCTCTACACATAAACATGCCCTGCAGTGAGAAAAAGAGAAAAATTGGACTCGTCGTAGAATATTAGTTACTTATATTAGTCTGTCGACCAGCCATTGTGATCTCTACACCTCTTCAGCCTTTTCTGAATTTTTTGATGAGAAAGCAGAGGGTTCTTAATGGCGGTTCTTCCATGATATCCGGTTTTATTGAGCTCACCGCAAACAGTTTTGTTCGAAACTGGGCTAGTGAGATGTTGATCCATCTCGGCAGTCACTTGGGAGTCAGTTGTCCAGGGAATTTTCTTCATAATGCGTTTCAACACTCGTCGGTCTCTTTTATCGATCTTCTAATTCCTGCCGCAATTACTACTCCTGCTAGCTAAAGGAGTTTAGCTGTTCTGGTGACGGAAACTCCTGCAATTCGAGCTCCAACAATTTGCCCTTTTTTGAACTCAGTGAAGTCACGCATCTTAGCCTCTATACCACGATCTGAAAAAGAAATATAAATCATTTTATGCTTCTGGTACATCTCCTAGAATCATCTATGGTTTACACTAAACACTAAAATGGAATACCTCTTTGCCCTATTTTATCTGCAGTTAATACTCCAAGCCAGAACTTGGCTAAATATTTTGTCCCGCTTATTGATTTTGCAAAATATATTGGTGAACTTACCCTCAGAGATTCTTTTTTTTTATGGTCACAAGCGATATGGAATCATTAATTACTAAAAATATTAATATTATTTCGAATTCTCTTTTGGAAAGTAGGAGTGATATATTGGTTTTATCTAAACAACTTTTTCTCAAGCTTTTAAAGCTGGCTGTGGGTGATACCATTTTTATTTTTAACTACGAGCTCTCTTTACAACAGGAAGGCATGGACATGGGTTCTCCATTAGGTCCCTCCTTACCAACAGCTTTTTGTATCACCATGAAACACGATGGCTACAAAGCTTTCCTTCTCAATTCAAACCCATGGTCTTTAAAATATATATTCATGACTGTTTCCTGATTTGCAAACACAAGGATCATGCTCCCTTAATTATTAATTTAATTAGCCAACAACATCCAAACATAAAATTCAGAATGAAAATATAAAAGGAAAGCCAAATTTTTTTCTTGAATGTTAATGTCGTTCGACTAGGTTTGACTTTTAATACATCTATTTATGGAAAACCCACTGCCAGCAAATTGGCTACTCATTTTTTTTAGCAGCTCTCCCAGTCACTTTAAGTTAACTATCATTAAAAGTATAACTTTCAGAGCCTACCATATATGTTCTAACAGGTTAGCTTTACATAAAGAAATAAATTATTTAAGGAATATTCTTAATTTCAATTATTACTCCGATTTCATTTTTGATAAGTTACTGTCTAAATTTCTCTCTAAGATATATTGTCCACGAACCATTGCTAATACTGTATCAAAGCAGAAGGTTTGCTTAAGACTGCCATATCTCGAGCATTTAAAATCTAAGGTCAATAAACTCCTTTTATCCTCTCCTCCTCCCCTCAAACCACTTCCCATAATGCCAGTTTTTGTAATAATTCTAACTGTGTTTCCTTTCATTCCTTTTTCGCCATAAGGAATCAATTCCTATAGGCTTACGATCCTGTCTAGCATATGATTATACATGCCTGACTTGCCACATTCGTTATGTGGGCCAAACTGTCTTGCAAATAAAATGCACATGGGTTTGTCTCACAAGACTGGCATTCCCATTTCTAACCCAGAAGCATCATCCATTAGGCAGCAGTCGGATTATCACTAACATTCTGTTAATCCTAAATCATTTACCATCTTCTCTTCAGCAGCAATGGTTCTTGAGTTCAAAATCTTATAGTTGCTGTTCATCAATTAAATAAACCACAATTTTAATACTTACACCTCTTCAATTAAATAACTAGCATTAAAAGTTGAACTTTCTGAGTATAACCAACCAATACATTAACTCGCCGACAGACCAACCGTGCAAACTTCGTTATCCATTTTGCAGCGTTAGACAGTTGCTATCACAACTCCAACGATACAGGTTAGTCCATCTTTGTAATCTGTACACTGGGTATTATTATGTAATTTTATGTAAGGTTAAGTTTGTTTTACATATCTCTCAATATTTGTTTATTATATTAATTATACCTTGCGTTGACCCTGTTTTTAAGCCATTATGTAATCTATTACTTAACTTTCAGTGTTAATATATTTTTTTCCTTCAAAAAAGAATTTTCTGAAAATTTTAGCATAGGACACACACATTGGAATCCTCTCCATTTCAATGATAAATCACTTGAGTTAGCGAAAGTCTTTTTACCTCACACTCCTTTTAATAAAAATAATAACCTCGTATTACCTTTTTCCATGCCAATTTTTCTCTCCTTCATATTATTGGGTTGAGGAATATGTTCTTGCGTTTTTATACATCTATTCATTACCATTAACAATTTTAGAAAAACTTCCTTTTTAATTGATTTCAATAATGTATTCTCCGTTGTTATTTACGACTTCTTCCCAACGTTCAACTAGTTTTTCGATGCAATAAAAATCTCTGGATTTTGACTCGAAGAATTCATCTAACCAGGTTCTTAATTCTACATCAGTATTGAATGAAACACCGCGCAAATTGTTGGAGAGCGATTGGAACAGATGAAAATCTGATGGAGCCAATTCTGGCGAATATGAAGGATGCGGCCGGATTTCCCAATTAACAATCTGGAAGGCGTCTTTTGTCATATTGGCAATGTGAGGACGAGCATTGTCGTGTTGCAAAAGAATTCTATAACGTTGGTGAGGTCACTTTTCACGAATGGTTTCGCCGAGTCGATACATTTGTTGAACGTAGAGTTCTGCATTGACAATCTCGTTGTTCGCAAGGAGCTCATGAAGAATGATGCCTTCACAATTCCGCCACATACATAGCATCACCTTACGTGGATGAAGTCCTTGTTTTAATCACGGAAATGATTTTTATTGGGGCTAAGCTATTGTTTTCGATGGTTCATGTTAACATAACACACCACTTTTCGTCGCCAGTGATGATGCGGTGAAGAAATGTGTCCTTATATCCACCGTAGCGTTGTGACAGGCAAGCAAAGCTGTGAAAATCGTGGAGCGTTGAAGTTTGTTGCTTTCGCTCAAAGCGTGCGGAACCCATGCACCGAGTTTTGTACTTTCCCCATCGAAATAAGATGATTCAATACAGTTTTCTGATCACACACCAATTGTACAGCCAATTCTATAGTCGATTGATGAGGATTTTCATGAAGAAGGTCGTTCAATCAATCTTCATCCAACTTAATGGGGCGACCAGAACGTTTTTCGTCATTAAAATTGAAATGGACAATTTTGAAACGTGAAAACTACCATTGAGCTGTCCTTTCTGATAAAGCATTTTCTCCGTACACAGCACAAATATCGCGACGAGCTTTGGCTGCGTTTGCATTGTTCCCGTCTCGATTGAAACTGAATAACAACAAGTGTCGAAAATGCGCCTTTCTTTCAACTTGACATACCATTTTGAGGGTACAGAAGAAAAATTAAATTAACACAACTTTTAAATGAATCGCAATGACGTAGCTTAACCTTTGCAAACTTTGCTCTCATTATTTATTATTTTTTCTTAATATGTGCACAAATCACGTCAACAAAACTTACATCAACACAACATTAAAAAAAATGCAAGAACTTATTCCTCAACCTAATATAAAACCTTCGTCATTTCTATTTTATTTAATTATAAACACTGTTAATAATCTTTTGGAAAAGGTAAAATTATCTGTGGATCTTAGAAAACCATTGTTCGCAAAGTTATCGAATCCTCATTCATTAGCAAATTCACTAATTTTCATATAAGATTTGGCTTGTATAAACGCAATGAATGATTTTAGATTCATTCATACAAAAAGGTCCCAACATTTATCGTGTAATTTATTATTATTTTAGTTTTTTCTTTTATTCTTCAAATTTGTTTTGTCTCTCTTTCTCTCTCTCTTTCTCTCTCTCTTTCTCTCTCTCCCTCTCTTTCTCTCTCTCTTTCTTTCTCTCTCTCTTTCTCTCTCTCTTTCTCTCTCTCTCCCTCTCTTTCTCTCTCTCTTTCTCTCTCTCTCCCTCTCTTTCTCTTTCCGCTTCTTCTTCTCCCGCCACTAACATATCATTAGTAGATCTTGTTGACTTGGACTATCATATTAATCAACAAATATAAGGTCTAATATTAAGACTTTTCTACTGTAACATACTGCATGGTGATACCAGGATTTCAGACATTTATACAGCAACCTCATTTTAGATATTGAAAATAAATATAAGGAGATTTGAAGTTTTATTTTCTTTTCTAGATGTATTAGAGATATGCATTCAAACCTACACCTACATAAACATAGAAATACAAAAATAATAGAAGTTCCAGGTATCCGAAAACCTTTGGCCGCGACTGACTTTATTTTATCAAATTTCCTCTGTTACGTCATATGTCTGTTCGTTGGGTTTATATCTTTCTTTTGGTGGGGAACCATCAAAAATATTCTTTTTCTGAAAAAGTATTTAGGGTTGTATCCTGATTTGGACCATTCATGGTAAGAAAGTAGAGCTGTAATTTGAAAAAAACTAAATTCGTCCGTGGATTTCTTAAATAATCGTGCGGAATTTTATTGTATTATGTTCACATACACCGAATAAATAATTTCTTTCTATTTCTGAGTCTTTCCTTCGTAAGACGGATCTACCCTTCTTTGATTTCTAGTCTCACCTGATAGGGCTTAGACCCATCAAAGTTTTGATGGAAAGGTCCGTTAGATACCCTCCTCTTTGGTCCATTGGAACATATTGGTAATAACGATTTAAAAGTGTATAGTCATCTATATAACTGCTACGAGGTTTTCTTAATTTATATTTTTCACCCCAAAGGTAGGAAACAAAAGATTTTATCTATTCCATAAAGCATTTTGAAAGTATATTCTTGAAGTGGTGAATTTAAGCGATGTTGAACTTTTAATGGTACATAGTTCGAATATCCCCAAACAAACTTCTAACGGCGGGAGGGGAGCGAGGATTTCACATATTCATTATAAGTTGTACACTTATCTCAACAACGGCAGATCCCGGGCTCGATTGCGGCAGGGAGAAATGTTTCCTATAATGTATAGCTACTGTATAATACTAAGTGAGGTTTAAGAGCTATAATCATATCACTTCTGGTTCTTTTATCTTTAGTTTTTTTACTAAAATGATTATAAATTTATGTTTTGCCAGAATACTTATGACAAGTGATTTGTAATAACACCGGGGAGATGAGGGAAGGTAATATGTATGTACATCTAAGCCTGAATAGCCCAGATAATATACCACTCGCGGTAGTTGGAAGAGAAATCGCGTGAGGCTCAAGATAAATTTTCTAATATCCACATTTGAACCAGTTGCACCTGTGGCGTTAATATCGCGAGCATGCAAGGTATATAATATAAAGGGATATGTTAGAGAGTCATAATTTTTAATATCAGAAAATATGTGTTATTATTACTGTGTCAGAGTAATTAAATTCTTAGTTGGTAGATTTGTCTCCATGTACTGCTAAGTAACCTTTTTGACCTCTCATGTGGGATGGTGGAAGTTTTGAAGCTGCCGCTTACGAAGAGCAGTTCTTGTCGGTCAAAATAGCTTTGTTATTCCAGGGCGGAAGATAGCGATACCAGTCGTTAATAACAATGATGAGAAATATTTATAGACTCTAATATCGTCCCAAGACTCCAGAATAAACCAAGTACGATAGAGAATAGCCCGAAAATAGGATCCTATGTAAGATTCTGATCCACCTTTTGTGAAAATCCATTGATTTTCTAGCATTTTAAAGAGTAATAGATAATCTGGAAAGGGTCATTATGCAAGTATGTTGGACCAAATTACCGTATATATATGCCTCTAAACTCCATAGATCTTGATCAATTGAAAACTTAGGTGTGATCTTCAAAAAGAAGAATTAAGAAGTGGACGCTGGCAAATTATCACAATTTAATCCAGGGATCAAACGAAGAATAGCAAACGATCTTTAATGGTTTGGTTCTGATATGAACTTCGTTACTGCTAATCAGAGTAATTTAAATCCCTTAAAGCTTAGTTAATGCTTTTCATTTCTTCGATGAATAAAGCTAATCTATGATTGGTTGAATCGTAGGTGGTAGAATCCTGTAGCTACTGCTCGACTAAGAATCAATTCAGACAACTCTTTTGTTAAGTTCATCCCTTATAATGCCAGTAATTCTTTGACTTAATCTCGTTTCAATCTCTTGATTATATCAGTGTTTGTTTGTTTAAATCTATATTAAGTCATGAGATTATAAGCTTTTAATTGAAAACTGTAAGCCTTCTTCTTGAATTCCAGGTTTTAAAATAAGTCAGGTACATGACATTTGTAAATTTTTCAAAAACATAGTGAGTGTATATTGCCGCAATGATATAAGAATGGGATTTAGGAACTTTCTTTTAAACACTTCACGTTGAGAATTTATGAGAGAGAAAACTCTCCGGAAATGATTTAGGTGACTATGTAAGATTTAATAAAGAACAGGGCACTAAATTACAATTTTTGCAAATTAAGCAGTTTATAAATAAATAAAAGCGATGTGAGTGATGAAACATTATTTTTATCAGGGCCAGCAATAGCATTACACTTATGCATATGATCAGGCTAGTTCCAGTTGAATGATAGCAGTAGGATAGATAGAGAATAGCTTTTGTTACTAGCTTTTAATTTGACTCAGTAATGAGAATTAGTTTCGTTATTGAGCTTGTTTCGTTCAAAAGAAATATTTTTCTTCTCATTAAGTAACAAAGCGTTTCCTTCAACCAATTGAAATATTTATCAATTTTTAAAAGAAAACTGAACACTTTATTTTATCTCAAAATTTAAAAACCTAAAACCAACCATTTATTTTTCTTAAAAAAACTACCATATATTTTATAAAAATTCATAAACTAAACTTTATTTTTTAGCAAATCCAACAAGTGTATTTTTCACAATATCTTAAAAACAAAGCCAACTATATTATTTGTTCAAACTTGAGTAAACGTAAAACCTACTAGTTGAATTTTTCTGAAACTTTATAAACCAAAACCAATCAGTTTATTTTGTAAATAATCAAAAAGACAACTCTCACTTATTTTGGTCAAAATTTCCCCCCACCCCTATAAAAAATAATATATGCGAAATCAGAATTTTAAAATCCGAAACCAACTATATTATTTTTCTCAAAATTTAAAAACCAAAAACAAAGTAATCAACTTTAGGGAAATAAAATTTTAAATGCCAGAACAAACAATATTATTGTTCTCAAAATTGTAAAACTAAGATCAAACCTTATCTCTTACATAAATTTAAAATAAAAACTATCCATGTCATGTTTATTAAATTAAAAAAAATTAAAATCAACACTTTTATTAAAATTTTCACAAAACAATCCATTTTATTTTTCTTAAAAATAAACAAAAATTTCTTTATATGTTTTAAATATTTAAAAACAAACACAACATTCAAAAACAAGTTCATTCCTTTCAATTTTCCTAAAAATTTAAAAACACAAGTTTATTTTTCTGAAAAATCACAAACAAACCAAAACCAAAACAGTTACTTTACTGAGAGATTTAAAAAAACACAACAGTTTATTTCTTCTAAAAATTAAAAAAAATAGCCAACAATAATAAATTTCTTAAAATTGAAAAACTAAAAATAAGTAGATTAATTTTGTATTAAAATTTTAAAACCAACCATCTTTTTTTAAAATCTATAAAAACCGAAACAACTTTTTATTTTTTGAAAATTTAAAAGCAAAACTGTTTAGTTTATCTCTTTTGGAAATTATGGCGCGAATTGAAAAATAAAACCAAAATTCTACCATTTTAGTTTTTCTTTAAGTTTAAAATTAAAAATTTTTTTTTACTCTAAATTAAAAAAACAAACAAACACGTAGTTAATTTTTCAATATTTCAAAACTCAAAACGACCATATTATTTTTTTTGTTCCTATAAGCAATTGGTGGCTACGCTCCAATCGAAACAAACCACTTTCTTTCACCATATATAGATATATATATATATATATATATATATATATATATATATATATATATATATATATAAATATACATTAAGGTTCAGTAGTTTATGTGTATGAATCTATTTAACTTTAGAGGAAAATTCAGCAACAGTTTTATCACATAAACGAGAAACATAACAAAACTCAATAAGTGATAGACGTGAGCGAAGTTCATTAAGGATAAATGGAATAGATTTTTTAACAATAGATACATGTCTGCGCTTGAAACGAATTTCAGAATTAAGAAGCTTTAGTTGGATAGATTTATAAAGGTGGGTATTCTGCAGGCACTGTTTGTATAATTTGAAACGAAGAAATTTAGGAAATACTCTAATGGTCTTACATAATATGAAAGAGTCAACAGCATGTTTCAACTTTACCAACTTTTTACAACAGTTTTCATAGTATCTGTACTTATTCAATGTTTTCTGGTGGTAATGGCTTCTAATATAGGAGGCAAACGAATTGATGGAGGCAAACTTCAAGCGAATTATAAACAGGATGACCAGGACAGAGCCGTAGATGCCTCGTAACATTTATTTCAAACGTTTCATGATTATAACTAATCCTATCATCAGTGCTAAAGAAAGAATACAAAATGCAGGGTTAAATGTATTGATAAAAAGTTGACATATGTAATAAAATTGTGAAACATAAATATTAAATTTGAGATTAATTGATTACATGAGAAATATGAAGGAAAAAAAAAACTAAACTAACGAGATAATTTCTAAAATATAGGAAGGAAAATAATTAACAGTGGATTTTATTCTTGCACCATCCCCTCTCTGAGAGAGAGAGAGAGAGAGCCAGAGAGATCTGCAGTTTCATTACTGCAAAAATGATCGAATAAGTAAATAGTGATCCCTAGATATTACAATACTGAAGCCAGCTTTAGAGGCAAGGAATGGTTTTCTTTGAAATATGACTGTAGTGTATGTTTATGAACCATACCCATGACAATTTATACTCCTACAAATGCCTTTACATCCCTTCCAGATATTTCATTCCATTTTTGAAATCTAGATCTAGGAGGGAACGACTGCTCCCTATCTTTAATTTTCTTGGCATACCTAGTAGATTCTGTGGCTGTAATTTCATAAATTCGGCATGGAAAAACTTTTCAAAACATTGAAAAGAAAACAAATTTGTATTTTCCTTACTAACATTGACTTTTTGAATTTTAGTGGGTCTCCTACCACCTCACCATTTTCTTCATAATCATTAGTTGAATAATTTGACAGATCTATATCTTAACTCCCGCATCTATCAAGAGACTCTCTAAGTCACCATTAAAAAAAAGATCTTGAATACTTTCATCTGGTAGGCATTGCTGTAAATCCATGCTGGCCTATAAACCTTTAATACAAATGTAGAATATTGTAAAACATAATATAAACTGTAGAGGTATGATATTAAAATGTAAAAATATCTATAATTATATAATATGTACAATATGTATTCATTATAATAGTTGAAAAAATGACATGAATGCAAACTTACAACAGTGAAAGACAACCCACGATGACAGCTGCATACTGCCCCAAAATTCTGCTCTCACGGATGTTTTACTTCAGGCAAACGTAAGAAATGTAGTCAATTTGAGTAGTGAGACTCTTGTCGCATATGGCAGTTAAATAAAAAAAATTTCAGTAATGTTCACCTTTGTCGACTGTCGCATTGAATGTTTAACTTTATTTCGGCGACGAAAGTCGCTCATCGCCGCAAAAAGTTTAAATCTGATAAAAGAAATGAACTTCAGTTTTTCTCTATCATGTCTAATTTTATGTCTCTCCGCTTTACAATATTTGCTCTATCTTGTTTAAACAATAGCAATAGTCTTCCATCATCACAGCGTCCCAAAATCCTTGTTGCCATGTTTCGATTTCCTTGTTATGCCATGAAATCGTTGGCCTTGTTCCTCGCTAACATCCCATAGATTTTCAAGAAAATGGTCAAGATGACTAAAAGGAAAATGCATTTTGATGCTTGTGATAGAACGAGTTGAATCTGTGTTAAATTCAACTCCTATCCCATATTAGTTAAAACCTCGAGGCTACCCACGTGCATCTTCGATTCGAGGCTTGGAGTCTTATCAACAGCTACCGGACGCCAATGTTTAAACAAGGAGGTTATCGTCCCCCCCGTTCGCCCCCATACGCCGACCTCGCCAGATCGAGTTAGGCTTATGGACAGATAAGGCATTTTTCTCCGGCCCAGCTGTGCGTTCCCTCGAAACTTCCACCCCATTCTCCCCCACGCCAAGGAGATGTCCTGGCTATTTATATGGAAACTTTACCACTAAGATCAGATTGGAGATCCAGATTTTCGTCGCGAAACATCACCACGACCCTCTCTCCCTTTGTGCGCCAAGGGACCTCGACCTCGAGATTCACCATCACTTGTCCAGAAGGAGGACAATATTCCTTGAGTGCCAAAGGTTCGAGCCTTTAGTGACGCCAAGTCCCCAAGGCATCCCCCCCCTGTTGTTTAAGGAGAACAACATTAGAACAGCCATTGTTCGTTTTGAGCCCTTCGCCAAGAAACGGTTCTCACCCCCCCTGTTGTTCAAGGAGAACAACATTAGAACAGCCATTGTTCTTGAGCCCGTAGACAAGAGACGGTTCTCATCCCCCCCTTTGTTCAGAAGAGAACAACCTAGAACAGCCATTGTTCGTTTTGAGCCCTTCGCCAAGAAACGGTTCTCATCCCCCCCTGTTGTTCAAGGAGAACAACATTAGAACAGCCATTGTTCTTGAGCCCGTAGACAAGAGACGGTTCTCATCCCCCCCTTTGTTCAGAAGAGAACAACCTAGAACAGCCATTGTTCGTCAAGCCGTTCGTCGAGTAACGGTTCTCCTTTCCAAGACGCCACGTCAGGATCCTTTTATCCCCCCCCTTCGGCTGGAACTCGCCAGCGGACCGAATATTCCTTCAAGTACCTTCCACTGCACCCTAATGAAGTTACGTAAGCCAAGCGTCACCTTTTGAGTATTGATCTCTTATTTGTCAATTCTATCCTGTGCTTTAAATGGTTTATCGAACCATCCCATCTCTTTAACTCCATATTTGTTTTACCTTTTTTGATCCCTTAAATCCTTGGATTAGCCCGAGTCTCCACGACCCTTTCCATTCTGTTTGCCAATATTTTCCGTTTTTGTGTTTTGTTTATAGTTATTATTAATAAAACTCTATTTTATTAATGATAGCAATATTATTATCCTTGAGCTCAGTTCCACTTCTTAAGCATTTTGAAGATATATAATATCGGCCGCCAGACAGTAAAACGCACTCTAAAGATAATTAAGGAAGTTCCCTCAACGAATAGTGTTATATATAGTATCGTCGGGAGTCATTCTACGACATATATATATATATACTATTAAATTTGGGGTCAGGTGTGGGGTTTAACGCTATATCTTTGCAAACACTGGTCTCAGTCGAGTAAAGCATAGTGTTATTCGTTATAATAATAGAATATAGTAGTTCCCTTTTGTTTTAACGATTGCTATCCCCTTTTTTTTTTTAAACTTAAGAAGCTGGAGTAGCTCAAGGAACGGTTAAAATAATTTGTTTGTGTTTTTTGTGATTTTAGTCAGTGGTTATTTAGAGTAAGAAACCAAGTACAAATAGGTCAGTGCCCATATTTAGGGTGTCTAATTCTATAGAGGCATAATTCTTGTTGCGAGGAATTTTAGTTGGTTGACTAGTGCGCCCCCAAGTGCAAAGATGACTCAGTTTGAAATCTTTAAAGCGCAAGGAGAATCCTTGGGACTTTCCGGAAAAGAACTAATTAAGTACATTCAAGAGGAACGGATAAGTCAAGCTGACCATCAGATTGAATTAGCTCGGATTAAAGCAGAAGTTCAAAGAAAAAAGGTAGAAAAAGAAAGAGAAAGAGAGGAACGGGAAAGAGTAATCCAACGAGAAGAAAGAAGGACGGACTCGCGCTTCTTCCCAGGGAAGCTGACAAAGTTTCCGAGCCCCGTAAAACCCCAAAACTTCTTTCTCCAAAATCAACAACGGGACTCCAAACCTCCCGTTAAGACTTCTCCTCCATCTCTCTTCCCGAAGCGACCAACCATATGCTTCACCTGTGGTGTAGAAAATCACATGAGCTGGAATTGCCCCCAAAATTCTAGGCTTAAGAGTGGACCAGCCCACCAAGTTCACCAGATTAATGCAACCCCGGCTCCCCCGGTGGTGCAGACCCAAGCAGAAACTTCTCCCCCTCCGTCAGGCCACCAGGTAAATTTTGTTTTTGGTAAAAGTTCATCGGGAACTTTGAAATATGAGGAGGGCAGCGTGGACAGCTGTCGAGTATCGACTCTCGTCAGGGACACAGGATGTACATGCTTCATCGTGTCCGACGAACTCCTCCCAGTGGCCTCTAACCACGAAAAATTTGCGGTGGTACATGACCAACTTGGACGGGCGAACCGATTCCCCGTCGCTAGATGTTACCTGCAGTGTCAATATTATAATGGCTGGGCTGAAGTCATTGTAGCACCCATAAAATTCTGTTCCGTACTTATAGGACAGAGCCCCCAAGTAAGTTTCGACCCTGTGTTTCAGGCCGCCCTTCCTCAAGGCCGAGATAAGAAAGAAGCCCAGGAGCCCGTCCCCATCAGAACCCCGATACCGTCCGATTTCTCGGAAACCTTTAACCAGGACTTTAGGACGGCACAAAAGGAGTGTAAATCACTAACACCCTTAGGTGATAAGGCCCCAGACAAGGACACGGAGACTGTCCGTGGACCCCAAGAAAAAAAGAACCCCCAACGCGCCCATGGAGATACCTTCGTAGAACTGGACGAAGCATCGGCGCTTGAAGAGGATTGCCCCGCGGAGTCCCTTAATGTAATCCAGACAGTGTGCATCCAACCTGATGCCGATTACCCTCCTCCTTCCTTACCAGGCGAGTCTTTGGAACCCTCTGACCTGGATAGTGACGCGCAGCTAACACCACGTCCGAAGAGCCAGCTACAAGAACTAATTAAATGGAATCACCATTTACCCACCCTATTAGCTCTTTTCGAACAACTGCGCGAAAATGGCCTCACCATTGGCCCCCGCAAATGCCATTTTGCCCACGAACCCATTAAATATTTGGGTTTCAAAATAGGACGAAGCAAGTTAGGTCCCCACGAGAACAAGATTAAGGCAATCGCCCACATGCCCCTCCCGATTACAAAGAAGCCATTAAGATCGTTCCTAGGATCAGCTTCTCCCTATCAGCGATTTGTTCCGAATTTCGCTGCAATTTTGGCCCCCCTATGCCCCCTTCAGGAAAAGAATTTCCCCGATCGTTTACGTTGGAATGATGTCGCTGTTTCCCGTTGTAATCAGCTCAAAAGTAAGTTCATTTCTGCCCCCATTTTTAAGTTGCCCAACCCGGAAAAATCCGTTGGGGTTAAGACCGACGTGATCAACGAGGGCATTGGAGGTGTACTCCTTCAATACGTGGATGACAGAACGAGTCATCCAGTTGCATATGCGAGTCGTCAATTATTACCACGCGGAAAGAGATATGCCACTAGGGAAAAGATAGCTCTATCAATTATCTGGTTCATAGACAAATTCAAGCTGTACTTGATATGTAAAGAATTTCGAATAGGAACCGACCACCGTCCGTTAGCCTATATTAGGAATTTAAGACACTCAAACGGCCGCATCATGCGCTGGAGTTTACTCTTGCAAGAGTATCAATTTAAAATAAATTATATCAAAGGTTCCAATAACCAGGTCGCTGACACACTCAGTAGGAATGCGTTACCGAATAGCGTAAAACAATTGTATTCATAGTATTAGTATCTCCATGTAGGTATATACCGTCTTGTACGACTTAATTTAAGATTCTTTTGTAATATAATTAATTAATGTATATGTCTGAATTTTGTAACGCTCAATGTCTAATTTTTTTTTTGATGTATATATATTTGTTCTTATTAATTTACGTATAAATTATTTTGTCCCGTATGTACTAAGTTTATATCCTTTCATTGTTACATGCCCTTTTTTTTTTCTCTGATTAAGTTGTATTAAAGGTTATTTTCCCCTGTAATCTAAAGATCAAAATAATCATGTATTGAGGTAATAATAGTTAGGTGCAGGAATGGTACGGTTGGTACAAGAAAACGAGTTCCCTACAACGGAGCTCTATCGTTGTCCCTTCTCTCTTTTTTTTTCGAAGTGACAACTTCCCCTGGAATGGAGGGGTGTGATAGAACGAGTTGAATCTGTGTTAAATTCAACTCCTATCCCATATTAGTTAAAACCTCGAGGCTACCCACGTGCATCTTCGATTCGAGGCTTGGAGTCTTATCAACAGCTACCGGACGCCAATGTTTAAACAAGGAGGTTATCGTCCCCCCCGTTCGCCCCCATACGCCGACCTCGCCAGATCGAGTTAGGCTTATGGACAGATAAGGCATTTTTCTCCGGCCCAGCTGTGCGTTCCCTCGAAGCTTCCACCCCATTCTCCCCCACGCCAAGGAGATGTCCTGGCTATTTATATGGAAACTTTACCACTAAAATCAGATTGGAGATCCAGATTTTCGTCGCGAAACATCACCACGACCCTCTCTCCCTTTGTGCGCCAAGGGACCTCGACCTCGAGATTCACCATCACTTGTCCAGAAGGAGGACAATATTCCTTGAGTGCCAAAGGTTCGAGCCTTTAGTGACGCCAAGTCCCCAAGGCATCCCCCCCCCCCTGTTGTTCAAGGAGAACAACATTAGAACAGCCATTGTTCGTTTTGAGCCCTTCGCCAAGAAACGGTTCTCACCCCCCCTGTTGTTCAAGGAGAACAACATTAGAACAGCCATTGTTCTTGAGCCCGTAGACAAGAGACGGTTCTCATCCCCCCCCTTTGTTCAGAAGAGAACAACCTAGAACAGCCATTGTTCGTTTTGAGCCCTTCGCCAAGAAACGGTTCTCATCCCCCCCTGTTGTTCAAGGAGAACAACATTAGAACAGCCATTGTTCTTGAGCCCGTAGACAAGAGACGGTTCTCATCCCCCCCTTTGTTCAGAAGAGAACAACCTAGAACAGCCATTGTTCGTCAAGCCGTTCGTCGAGTAACGGTTCTCCTTTCCAAGACGCCACGTCAGGATCCTTTTATCCCCCCCCTTCGGCTGGAACTCGCCAGCGGACCGAATATTCCTTCAAGTACCTTCCACTGCACCCTAATAAAGTTACGTAAGCCAAGCGTCACCTTTTGAGTATTGATCCCTTATTTGTTAATTCTATCCTGTGCTTTAAATGGTTTATCGAACCATCCCATCTCTTTAACTCCATATTTGTTTTACCTTTTTTGATCCCTTAAATCCTTGGATTAGCCCGAGTCTCCACGACCCTTTCCATTCTGTTTGCCAATATTTTCCGTTTTTGTGTTTTGTTTATAGTTATTATTAATAAAACTCTATTTTATTAATGATAGCAATATTATTATCCTTGAGCTCAGTTCCACTTCTTAAGCATTTTGAAGATATATAATATCGGCCGCCAGACAGTAAAACGCACTCTAAAGATAATTAAGGAAGTTCCCTCAACGAATAGTGTTATATATAGTATCGTCGGGAGTCATTCTACGACAATGCTCATATTTGCGCCAATATCACAAAATTTTGACATCAAGTTGGGGTTTCCTAAGGAAATTTGGCAATAAATCTCCAACGACTCTCCAAGCTGCTGATTTAGTTTCACTCAGCGCTTTTAGAAAATCTGTGTCCTTCGGGGGCTTACGGATCTGTAGTCCATCAAAAACCGCTGCTTCAAGTTTTTCAATCGTCAAACTTACAAATACATTCCAGATATAGTTGAAGCAATCCCCATTATTGCCAAGTGCTTTGACGAATTGCTTGATCAATCCGAGTTTGATGTGCAAAGGGGGAAAATGATATCTCGCTCAACTAAAGGTTCTTTTAATATATTGACAGTTCTACATGGAGACATATTTCTTCGAAGCGGCCATTCTTTCTTAACGTATTCTTTTATGCACTCTCTCATGTCCAGCTGGTAAAATGAATGGGTATTTGGTTTAACTAGATAGCTGTTTTATAAGAAAATTGCCCCTTTTTATGTTGACGCAGATGAGCCATTTATGATCATGATATAGTATCTTCTCTTAAACTAGCTTTCTTTCTTCTATTTGATTTTCATGGTTGTTGAGTGGCCGAAGGCTACAGAGTCAGAGATATTTCCATTCTGTAATAATATATATTTTAAACTACGCATAACTACACAGTTGTGTATGAAAAGTCGTAATTCCTCTGGTTAGTACTCCTTAAGCCAAGTTTATCAAGAAGCTAAGTGACATCTTTGACAATAAACCAGCCCTTTATCTTGTTTAAAAAAAGAAAGGAACTCTTCATGCCGACTCTGATAAAAAGGTATAAAGACAACATTCTCTAGAAGATTCTTCTCTTTAATTTGGGATGCCAACAGTTCTGCAAATTGTGGGGGAGGTTCAGGTCACGAGATAGATCATTCAGCTCTACCTGGGAGAATAGCTGAGGTAAGGCCTTAACTGAAATGTCTTGATCTCTAGTTTTATTTCCAGGTGATGAATTTAGTAAGATTAAGGGCAAAGTTAACTGAGGAAAAACGCGGAAGATAAGAACAGGAAGCTCTTCAATGTGTGGAACCGGTCTGATAGCAGAGAAAGTTGACTAATCAGGTGAAGAAATATTATGAGCTGTAATTTGGATGTAAAGTGCGTGACCACGACAAACGCTGGGCACCTCATACGAGGGGCAGTCAATAAGTTTTGCGAATCGGGAGAGCAAAACAGAGGAAGGGGGATGGCTGTTTGTGGGGGTGTTAGGACAAGTTATGACAAGTCAAGACCTGCAGCCGCACGCTCCTGCCTCGTCTATTTAAGAAGCAGTAGCTGATCGCAGATCATCAGTTCCAAATTTTTCAACAATAGAGAAGGTTGAGCCCTGTGCAGTGATCAAGTTTTTGACCAAGGAAGGCAAGAATGCAAAAGAGATCCATGAACACATGGTTGCAGTGTACGACGACACCGCCCCTTCCTATGCAACCATCGCTCGATGGAATAGGGAGTTTCGCCATGGTCGTGAGTCCAATGAAGATGAACCCCGTCCAGGACGCCCATCAGACGTTACCATCGAGGACAATGTGACCCGTGTGGAGAGGATGATCCTCGAAAATTGAGGGGTCAAGGTCGAAGAAATCAAGCGAAAACTTGGAATATCACATGGAAGTGTTATCAACATCATCCACGACAATTTGGCCATGACCAAGGTCTCTGCCCGTTGGGTCCCTATAAACCTCACGAAACTTCCCGCCCCATGATTGACTTCAACGTCGTCCAAGTTCGGAGGAGCTGCTGCTCCTGTACAACCAAGACCAGGCGGGATTCGAGTAACGCATAGTGACAGGGGATGAAACGTGGGTCTATCACCAGGATCCACTAGCGACTACATTTTATTCCGCCAGCTTAAGGCTGCGCTGCGTGGACGCCGGTTTGGGGACAATGAAGATGCCCAGTTCGCCGTCCAGGACTGGATTGAACAGCAGTCAGAAGCTTTCTGGTTTTGGGGAATTCGTAGCCTCAGGGAAAAGTGGCGCAAGTGCATTAAAGTCGAAGGTACTTATATTGATAAATAATTAAACAATTTATCTCATATCTCGTTTCCTCATGTCTGAATTACAAAACTTATTGACGACCCCTCGTATATGTTGTTTCAGGTGTACAAGTTTCTTTGCTTGTGTGAAAGGCTAGTAGCCGGATTTCATGTTTGGCGTACCAATGTTCTAGAGGGACCCAAATGAGCATTCAACGGATTGCTACTTCTGCTTAATAGATATTGAAGGTGGGTATTAAATGTGTTTTCTTTCCTGGTCTTTAGTATATTTTCAAGAGACGTATGAATTAAAAAGATTAAACTAAATACTATGTTGTACATTCACTATTTCCGCAAGTGACCGAGGCCAGTAATATCCATTTTTATTCTGATTTTATTTTATTTCCCTGCCAGTTAAAAACAGATAAGGCAAAAAATCTATCATGTATCCAGATCTTAAGTCTGCTATTCGCCAAGTTTGACATTCAATTAAGAGTACTCTTACTGTACCACAGACGCCCTCTGAACTACGAAGCGATGACACGAGCAACTCAGACGATTCACAATCTCAAGATACACCATATGTGGCACAGCTTGGATCTGACAAGAAACCACACCTCATCACCTAACCGAAACTCACTAATCGAGTTCGTGTTCTAATACGTACTAAGCAAAGAGTAAACTCCTGGGCTTACGTCTGCAACAATGGAACCTGTTGGACAAACATGCTCGATTTACAGTATTTAGGAATGGTTCGTTCTGCAGATCTACAGCAATTCTTCACATTTGAAAACACCTTAAATTATTGTATTATCCAAATTGTTTGAGTTTATTTATAGATGTATCCCTTTAAAGCATAAAAGTGGTTATATTTTACATGTCACATTGTGAACACCATGCCTTCTGTTCCAGTTGCTCACTCAGTTATTTTAAGGGAGCCATATGACAAACCTGCTTTTATTCTAGACTGGATCTTTAGGGCCAGATCAGATCATTATATACGCTTAGAATGGCCATCTCGAGAAACTATGAACCCTGGACCCTATAATTTAATTTATGAGTGATCGTTAAGAAGCAGTAAATATTGTTTCCCCACCTGCATATAAACTAGGCCTAATGAAACAACTTACCAAAGCACTGCAACAGCACAAGCCATGTTTACAGTACCTCAAATCGTTATTCCCTAAAATATATGATAGCAAGGTTAAAGAAGTAATATTCCTAGCCCTTCATATTCGTCAACTTATATCTTATGAGGAATTCGAGGCGACAATGGAGAAAACTAAGCTAGCCTCCTGGCATGCATTCAAAGATGCATGAAAGGACTTCTGGGAAAGCACTAAGAAGCCCACCGAGATTATAGAGTGTAGAGGCTAATCAAGTTCTACCATGTTCCCGGCTGAAATATGAAACTTACGATACACTTTATTTATTCTTGTCTGTTCTTCTTCCCAGAGAATGCAGGCGATGTAATTGATGCACATAAAAAGATGGCGTCAAAGGAAAACAGGTATAAGGGAATACGGAGCCCTGTACGCTGAATGACTTGTGCTGGGACCTAAATCATGATACATCCGAGATGTCTTACAAACGCAGAAGTAAATACTAAAATATAGGTTAATTGATTATAAATGTTAACAAACATGCTTATTCATTATATATTCATGAAGGAATTACAAATGACACAATTTTTCTGACTTTAGGAGTGAAATAAATTTATGGTATGATGGAAATCGGTATCAATCGCATAATTTTTAAATCGGCAATTTACTAGAAAATGTTACGTGATAGAAAATTTATGTTATCAAATTCAAATTCAGCACACTCAACTCTATTCGAAAATGCACGTGAGATCTATGGTTTTCTCTTGACACTGAAATATTTTATACAGTGTAATGAGAGGGATGATGCGGGAGCTCAAAGGCTCCAGAGGACTGCGAGACTTGACCAGGGTTTCGCTCTTCCCAACCTTGAATCCTGGGTATGAATCTGCTCAGTACTTTGGGCTGAATGGCAAAAGAATGGAAAACGGCTGTCGGGATCCTTAGTTTGTGCGTAATTGCCCGGCAACTGTTGCCATAAACCTAGATCCCAATGCCTGACACTCTTCATGTCACTTCTTCGTCACCCAAATTTGATACACTCAAATTAGCACTGCTCTTTGACGTGGTGGTCTCTTGCACCTTACTGCGACGACTATTTGGTCCATCGTGCAGATCATCGTGCACCTTACCTGTCCCACTAGAGCGGCTGAAAGTCATATCTAACATTTATTCCTTGAATTATGGACGAGTTCGTTCATTTAAAAGGGTCTCTTGACTGATATTTTGGACGAAATGGTTCCTAAATTTTATTAACTATTTATTTTTGGGTGGGGCAGTATTTAAGCTCACGCGCCGTATGGATGAAGTTCTCCCTCAAAAGCATGTTGTTTTTAACTTTCTTGGAGTTGCTTTAACTGATTTTGCTTATGAAGTTATTTGGGGAGGGGTCCATTTTTATGTTTGTTTTTTGCCTTTTTTTCCTATTTTAAAATAGACTGGATGGAGGATATTCCAGTGGCTGTAGTCGCCAGATGATTGCCGAAATTTATATAAAATACTACGTTATTTGTGATTTTGGAATTTTTAAAGATAGAAAAAGCAAGAGAAGGATATGGTGATTGCCAAGATGGAAAAAGCGACGTCCTTGACTGAATTATGCACGTGTGGTAGTCGCCAGATGATTGCCGAAATTTATATAAAATACTACGTTATTTGTGATTTTGGAATTTTTTAAAGATAGAAAAAACAAGAGAAGGATATGGTGATTGCCAAGATGGAAAAAGCGACGTCCTTGACTAAATTATGCACGTGTGAGACAACCAACGATGACATTTGTCCCTAAGAATTTGGTTAATTTCTGCAACGATCATTTGAATAAACGTAATAAAAGACTAAACCATATTTGGCCAAACCTCCCCTTGATCTAGATCACGAGAACGTATAAACAAACTGACATAAAAATCAGAATGACATCTTCTTATGAGCCAGATGGAATAAGAAAATAGGGTTGGGGCCTCCGATGGAGGGAGATGGTTTTTGTATACTATTGAATTAGAAAACAACTAGTGATTTGGACCCGTTTTTCAACACAGTTTATTGGGCGGGGATTCACACCTGTTCCCTATCAGGGGCATGCGGATATTAGTACCCCATCGGCAGACGGATTCCAGAAAAACGACGACAGTGTATGTGATAATATATAAATAACTGAAAGGAAATTTGATGTGTTGTGATTGTCAGCCGTCACCAAGATTGAACCCAACACCTTGACGTTAATAATTCAACGCTGTATTCCCTGGAGTAGCGCTGGCGTAGCGGGGATAAATCCCCTGCTTCACCGGCATGGTCCTACCCTTCCGCACTCTTCTGTACCCTACAAAAGAGATGTCAGCTCCAGTGTGGGGTACTTACTACAGCGACCTTCTGAAGGGTTGAGTGATCACACCAAGATCAGCATTTTCAAAATCTCTCCAATCTGTAAAGAATCTACTGCATCCGTCTTAAATCACTCGTCCTTTACAGTTTAGGTAATGGCTTTTCCTCCCTTTTTGATGACATTCTTTGCTCATGGGTCGAGTTCCACTTTTACATAAACATATTTTGTTATTAATGGCAGAAAAGTTTTAGTACAATTTAGGAACACTTGACCATATGTTTAATGGTTTGTTTTGAAGGAACATCTTGGTGAGACAGTTTTACGATCAGGTTTCAGATAGAGAAATGCGAGAACGATTTCTTGGAAGTGTTACTTTTACTACAACTGGCAAGAAAATAACAACATAAACGAGATTGCTCTTAAGCGTTCGGATCATTTTGTTATGCATTTTTTATAGTAATTTGCATAACTATCAATCCATACGTGCATAGTTTAGGATTTTAGATTATATTGCATTAATTTTATAAAGCTTGGATTTTCTCTAGTAATATTAAGATGTTGGGATAAATATGCAGGCTTTCTGATCATTTTGGAGTGTATGTTGCATTTTTGTATCTGCTTAATTTTGCTTTTTACTTCATTGTGATTTCTAGAGGTGTAAATTGCACCTTTAAATCCTAACCATTGAGTGGAAATTATTTATCTTCTACCAATCCTCATACCCATTGGCAAACGTAATTAATATCCCTTTCGGTTTCAACATTCATAGTTTTTATAGATTTAGAATGGTTAAGATTTTATTCTTTTGTCTTTATAAACTTTTCTTAGTGGCAACAATTTATTTGTTTTTTTTCATTCCGTTTTCTTGAATTATTTTATTCAGGTTAACTTTACTCATTCTGTGAATGTTAAGGTTAAATAATTTTATTATTACCTATTCCAAAACTTATTTTCCTAGCGAAATCTACTCAGTCAATTTTTATTATCGTTGTCATTTTCTTCCTTTATTCTTTACCCCAAAAGCGAATTCACGCATATTCCCCGAATAATTGTTGATAAATTGTGACAAAGCCTCATGCTATCTAACTTCTTCGTTTAGAGGTGTGAAACAAGTATATATACATTACTGTAACTTGGATTTTCCTTCCTTTTTCACTAGTATTCCCTTTATTCCATTTTCAATTTTCGCAAACAACTAAAGTAGCGCGAACTTTGAAAGGGAGTTGAGAGTAACGCCAACAGAATTGGAATATCGCCTTTCTTCCGCCGTGAAAACCTTCGTTTTGCTCCTATTTCTTATTGATGGTTTCAATCGAAACTCTCGTTCCTTGGGGAAAAGAGGCGGCGAGGTCGATCGCTGTGAATTAAGCAATAGATATGCATATCCCAAATGCAAATTTCCAGGGCTAGGCTGGAGGATATACATATATATAGTCTTCTAAGTGATTTTGTCTAAAATAGAACATGGAAAATATTATATATTTTTGCATATATTTTCATGGTGCCTTCTGGAGTCAATTGACCGAAAAGTTTGCTAAAAGAGAAATTCGAGGAAGAATGATAAATTTATGTGTAATGCGGAGTGATCAATGACAATCTAGGGGGTCTTTTCTAAACTTTCTAAAGTGTGTTACATAAGAGTACTGTTATGGCTTTGTGACAGGATGCGCGTAATAAAAAACAAAGTAGTGTATGTCGAAGAAGGCTTAACAGGTTCAAGGCAGGTCATAGCGAAGGTGATTCTTTAGATACTTAGAGGAGAAGCAGAAGAATTTGTCACCTACTTGAATGCTGCGCTTGATTCGTATGGCAAGCAGGTAATACATTTCTCTACCTATTTTTTTATATTTTAATTCCAAATATGTATAATTATGTTCCCTTTTAATTAATTATAGTTTATAGAAACTTCTCAGTTTAAATAAAATAACCATACAACATTCTCAAGAGAGAAATATTTGCCTTCAGTTTGCCCATTTGTGTCTCTCCTCCAAATTTTGAATTGCCTTTCGGATCTAGCCACCAACACTTAATATTCAATTGCTTAACTACGAAATACCCTCCTCCATCTCACTAGAATAGAAACAAGATTATAAGAAATATTGATATTACTAACTTCACCGCTATTCAAGCTTTTCGTTTTACATAATTTTGGGCAAAGATTCCTGTATTTTAATCAATAACAATTAATTGCCTTTTTTACTTTTCGCTCTTGTTTGTAAGACATACTTATCATAGAATTATTTTGCTTTCTTTTAGATAGGTATCTCTTATCTCATTTCAATTCAAAAAAGCCCTTAATTCTTACCAACATTTAATGAAAACAATGTAATGAAAGAATATTAGTAACTAAAATGCGCATAAAATTACTTTAAATTCATCTATCCATTCCTTTATTTCTTATATCTCCAGGGCACTCATTCTATTATTTTGACCTCTGTTCAGACTTTTTATGCATTTCATATCTGTCGTTAACGGCTGACCTTAAGGCAAGGCTCTGTTACTTATTCTATATCTTTGATAAGGAAATAGGCAACTAAGATATTCTTATTCCTCTTAGAAATGTCTCCCCCTCCACCTTACCTGGCGCCATTAAGCTACCTTACAGTCCCTCGAAACACCATCACTGCTCATCACATAGTTCAGTTATATCCGATTAGAAAAAATCTTCATTACTTTTCATTCGAGAAGAGGGGACGACAAATAGTGTTTGGCCATAGTCCTTGTCAAGAATAGAGGTTAATACCGCCGTGTGGCCGCGAAGCCATGAGGTCCACCACGAGGTCGGGCGACGTAGAGCCAAGTCATGACTTATCTATCCGCTCCCGGTAATTCTTTAATCTTATCCCTTTAAACATTAATTATCAGTTTGCAGTCTTTTTCCATTTATATATATCATATACCTATTTTAATTATTATAGATTATTTTGATGACCCCCTTTCCATTACTCCAGAGTCCAGAGTCCGTCAAACATCTCCCACTTCAACCAGATTAAGGGAAAATTAGGTTCGGCTCCTATTCTCGTCTTTCCAAAACCCTAACAAGCCTTTCGGTATTAGGACCGACCTGAGCAACGAAGGGATATGCTGTGTGCTACTCTAATATGGTGATAATGGTGAAATCTTTCCCTTTGCCTACGACTGCCGTAAGCTACTTCCCCGGGGAAAAAATTATACTGTCATCGAGTGAGAGGCCCTTGCCATCATATGGGAGGTACAAAATTTAGGATGTACGTCTTAGGTAAAGAATTCCCTAAAAAGACCGATTACATGTGAAAAGCGATAATGGTAGGCCTATGTGCTAGAGCTTATTCCTCAGAGAATTTCATTTTAAGATTGTATATATCAAAGGATCAGAGAATTGTGAAGCAGATAGTCTGAGTAGAAACCCCCTAGAGTCTAGGATCAAGTTAATCATAAGGAAATTTTATGATTCGTATATTTTATGATTGTTTTTTTTTCTTTTGGAATGTTTGTATATATATATATATATATATATATATATATATATATATATATAGTAGTAAATGTTTCTGTTTGCAAAGGGGAACTATCCTGTAACCCTTTGTATTGACCGGCTCAAGTGATTTCCTTCTAATATATATTTCCCTCTTGTATTTGTTCCTGTATTACTTATCTTTGTGTATGTGTGTTATTTGCTTGTATAGCTCTAGAGCGTTATTGACCTTTGTGGATCGACCCTCTGTTTGGGACTAATTTTAGTCCTTGTAAGTCTATATTATCTTTGCCCTGTATCAATTCATTTATTCCTTCTGTGTGTACCTGGATACTCATCGTTTTTAAATGTTCCCCATTGTTTGTTCACCGCTTGAGGTCGGGAAAAATTGGAACGCTTAACGCTCATCAAGCGATTGTCATATGTCACTTTTGCTACCAATATTCCATCTTAGAAAGAAAGAAGATTTCAGAAATAGAGATTAGTACCGCTATGAGGCCAATAAGCCAAGATGACCAGCACGAGCTCGGGCGATATGAATGCAGATTATAAATTAACGTAATCATATTGTATTAAATATTAAATCTTTAAAGATTAAATTTGTCAAAATAAAAAATAGAAAATTAATGAAATATACTTGATGCATAATTTTTCGTTATTGAAAGAGAAGGATTCGAGTTGGAAGGCAGACGAGTAGCAGGTTCAACTAAGGTTGAAACTCTAATATATAAAATATGTATGGAAGCAAGAAGAAAACATGGTTTTGGGAGGGGCAAATTAAATAATAAGGAGCGGAACTGCAGTGGAGTGATCGTTGAGAGAATGCTTTAACACTTTAATATATATTGATACTAAAATTTGGCGTGGAATCCGATTGAAGCAATGAGAAAGGATTTTAACATTATCGGCACTGACATTGATTTTACATCTATGACGTCATGCCTAATAGCTGTTTGTTATTTTAGGTTCAGAAGTTTATCATTTCTATTACTGATGCCTAAATAAGAAATCACTTGTGATTCCAATGACTGAACGATGATACTACCTACATTTTCTGCTCTATCATGACGAGGAGAAATGAAATGATATACAAGGCAGCTCTGCTGGTTTTGTGGAATTGTGTCCTTTACATTAAACATTCAGCATATTAAACAATTAATGGTTAACATTATTGTAAATTCAATATAAGTGAAGTATTGGTGGAAAACCTTTATTTCCTTCTGTCGGAATGAGTGGGTGAGGGAGCCTAAATATGGTAATGAAACATAATATTAGTCTTTGATGAGAGTACTTATAAGTAACTTGGGCTAGTATAATTGATTCAATAATTTCTTGAGTAAGAAATAGTATAGACTGTTAGAGTATGAGTAATTCTAAAGACTTTGCTAAGAAAATCAAATTATTTGTAGGGAAATGAGTAGGTCGAGGAAAAGAATTAACCCTGGTAGATTAAGATTTTTATCCACTTGATTAAGAAAAGTTTATTGCAAAAACTGAAAATCTTTGTCCCATCCTGTGAAATAGGTTTTTGATATAATGAAGTATTTATTTTATTGTCTGACTTACAAAACACAAATGTCCATAAATTAAATGACATATGCTTTTAGAATTTAACGGTGTATTTGATGTTTGTGCGGAGGGCATTATTATAGTCTAAACAACCCTTGGATTGTTTTTAAATAGAATATGGCGAAGTTCTAGTGTACTCAAGGGCTATAATAAAGAGGTAAAAAATTGGCGGGCATTTGTCAAAGATTTTCCATTCTATGTTTGTCATGAAGATGTCTGTAGTGATGGAAGGTACGTGTAAACTAATGCCGACACTATCTATTTTCTGTTAAAGATTGTTGTTAAATAAGAAGTAAGTGTTTTTAAACAAAGTTTGGGAGTACTGTATAAGTTACCATTTGGTGAAGCCATTCAAGGTATTTGAATGGCTTCACCCAATTATAGACGACGATGTAAAATTAGAGGCTTTGTTCAGGGATCATTAAATAAATACGTTGAAAATTAGCGAAGAAGTGAATGAAAACTGATATATTGAATTTGAACACCAAATAAGTTGTAAACAAATTAAATGAAGACATGTAGAAAACATATCACTTTAACCTGGTCGAGGACGGCAGAAACAAGAACGATAGATAGAATTCATACGCTTATTACAACAGTGTAAATATAAGAAACAAGAAAGAGATTCCAACACAAAGCCCTTGGTAGGTGGAGACTTCCCAAATATACTCACCTTGAAGCTCCCCCGGACATTCTGAATAGAATAGGAAACATTTTTTTAAATTGTGCTTAAACACTGAATTCTTTCTCAATTCACTGAATATAGCAAACATAATATTCATCCCTTGGGCAAAAGTAACTCCAGATCACTAGGTCGCTACCACCCAGTCCCCAACAAGATTTTATTGAAAATGTTTCGAGAAAAGAATAAAAAGGACAAGGGAAATTACCTCAATGATAAATGGCTGCGATAAAAACTGGAAATTTGCTTTAGGAAAAACAAGAGTATGAGCGGGCACTAGGATTCATCGAGGAGATGATTACGAAAACAAAGAGAAAAAAATTAGCGTGGACATCGTATGTTGGAGCGTGTCCAAGGCCTTCGACAAAGAAAGATTATTAAGTAAATATGTAATGGATAGACGTAAATATATTAAAATTAGATGCCATCAAGGAGATAAATTCAAGCTCGCTGTCGGTTTCCCCCATAGCGGGTGCTTGAGCCAGTCTTTCTATTTAATCTACACCGCAGATATACCGTACCCCAAAATGAGGGTTGGCTAAACATTAAATTCACCGATGACTTCAGCAAAATGATAGTTTGCTCTTACAGAAAATGACAGGTGTTTGGGTTAACCATTATAAAATCAAGTTAACAAAAGCACGTTAATAAAAATTCCTATTGCAGAAACGCGGATCAGTATAACTATAAAATCTTTTAAAAAACAGCATGAAGATAATACAAAAATTTAAAAAGCCATTGTAGCAGCATGTATAAATATTACCAGTAAAAATGTGATTTTTTACTGTTCACCATTATAATAGCATTTTTACCAGATCTTTATTAGAACCCTAGAGTTTTGGCCCATGGAGTGACATGGTTCGACTTTAAGGGAAACAATAAGGCGCCTTAAAAAGTTTTTGGTCTTGCCATCTTCTTACGGCTCAACGGACTATATACGGCGTATTACTAGTACGTTTGCCCTCCACTTCTCATTCCCTAAGAGAACCTTGCGGACTAAATACGGTGTAATACCAGCATGTTCGCTCTCTAACTTCGACTGCCCCTAGAGAGCCTAGCGAAGTAAAAAAGGCGTGCTATTCCCACCTTTGCTCTCTAACTTCAGCTACCTTCAGAGACCCTAGCAGGAAAATACGGCCAGCCCCAATAAGGCTCGTTAGCATTTTGTCATCTACACTTAGTGATCTCCAGGCCACTACACATACTATGGCTAAGGAGACTGCACACGACAACCACATTGGAATCAAGCTGCCTGCCTTTTGGTTTTCCAAGGGTGCATTATGGTTGATTCAGGCTTAATCACAATTTAATATAGCAAAAAATAAAATCCAGCAAGACGAAGTTTGACGACAACGTCAGTTCGCTAAGATGGTTGATTATCCCTGACTCACAAAGAAAGGCGTCTAATCCTTCGTCATGTAGACTGATTTGGCAAGTACTACCTTCGAGGAGTCAAAAATGGCTTCAAAAGAAGACGTTCCTGTTCATTTTTTGTTGCTGGTGCTGTAACAAGTAAAATGACAAATGCAGTATCTTTGTCGCTTGGCACAGTCTTACAGCAGAGAGTTGACAACGATTGGTTCCCTAGTCCTTTCTTCGAGAAGAAACTTTAACCAGCTGAACCTCAGTACATTGCCTTTTGCTCGCTTTCCACCACGCTTTCTCCCCGTGTTATTTGCCACATGAAGTTCATATATCAGTTCACATTTGCCACATCTACCGCACCGACACCGTGGTAATCGATTTCCTTACCAGACTGGTGATTACTTCTGTTGACCATACTTACCTCGTTCGAAAGCTTCTTCAGAAAGAACAAGCTAGTGTCGCAGAACTGAGTTTACTCATTATGTATCCGTCTGAGCATTCCATTCACCTCAAACTGCTGACTTACCACAAGTTCAGTGTTTTCCCGTCGTGTGATGTTTCGTCCGCCAGTGTTCAAATTAATGTGCCTACCGCTCTCCTTTGGAATATTTTTGCTATTTTTTACGGCCTCTACCATCCAGACATATCTTAGAAGATCCGAATTGTCTCTCGGTCATATATTTAGGTCCGATCAAAAGACTGGCTGTTGTACTCAGTAACAAAGGTGCAAGGCTTCACGAAACGTCCATTTGCCACAGGGAAAATTAAAACTTCGGTCGTAATACATCCTCACTGGGAGGGGGTATTGTAACAGGATGGATAAATATTATCTGTAAAAATGTACATTTTTACCAAAAGTTTTATCAGAGCCCTAAACCATAATACAATCCACGATAATTTCTCCAAACATAACAATGTAAACTATCTCAAGAGGCAACCTACTGTGACTGCAAACCGTGCAGACCAAAGCAAGGAATGTGACCACAAGTAATAGAAGAAGCGTGCGTATGTGATGAAGACTATGTAGTAGCTGGTGCCTATCTCGGAATGTCAACTCAGTCTAAATAGACTCGTTCGACCTCCATTCTTTGGCAATAGCATGAGACCAAAATGTTAAAATATCACATTCATGTATGCGGGCTGATGATGTAAAGAGAGAGATGGACTAAGATTTAGAATGAATTTTAATATAAATAAAAGCCATTTGATGATCGTGTGAAGTTCCCTCCGAACCAAAAATATTGAATCCAGCTCCACAATTCCTTTTACCTTTAAGGAAATATCTGATCTTCTCTACCCAGCCTACAATCAAGCAAGAAAAGAGAATTCTATTCTTTTAAATTTAGTGTCTGGCGAATACAAGGCGTTTAAAGTAGATGCAAACAGTCAACCGACAAGCAGAATCCAAAAACCCATTTGGCTGCAAAAAGCGTGAGGTAACAAAACTCGTGGACAAATTGCCCTTGGTAATCCCAGTACTCACGCAAAGGCTTACCTAACCCATCAAACTATAAATGGTCCTTTACTGTCCTATATATGGATTACTGAGATTTCTCATGGTGATTATTTCTTTTCCAATAATTCTGCGCTATTCGTAAATCCTTGAACTATTTTTTCTCCCTTTCTTCTCATTTTCTTTCTTTCATTAAATGATTCATACAAAACCATTTGAAGATGAATGCAGTGTTCACGAAATGGTGTCGTTATGAACTCTTATTTCTTATTGAACGATCTTCTTCGTGTTTTATTAGTTTGTATTAGGAGGATTTGCCAGACAAAAGTTACTTGTTACAGTTTCTATCTATTACGAAGTTTTTTTGCATTACCTTGTACAGAATGCACATACTAGACATATAAGGTTACTCACCTACTAATAAGAACAACTCTTATATATTTGGGATAATGAGGGTGGAGAGGAAACTTTGGAAAATAAATGTTAAATGGGAGAGAAGTTGAAAGTAGTTTGTGTGCTAATTTGGAAGGTCATGAGTAATATACATTGTATATTCGCCGCGTGTTTAACTCAATTTCTCCTTTTTCCTTTGAATTCCCAATTAATTTCCATCTCTTTCCCTTTTATGATCGACCATGACAAGCGTGCCTTAAAATATTTTTGGTCTTCGTGTAGCCGAGTGGTAAAAGGGTTACTTTAATTGAGATCAAAGCTGTTGCTCGCTGCCTCAGTGTGCTTGGTTCGAATCCCACCACAGTACGGATTTTTCAAAGTATTCAAAGTAGGAAATAACTTTATCAGTAGAAAAATTTATTCTGTTTTCTCTTTCTTGCGCTATATATATATATATATATATATATATATATATATATATATATATATATATATATATATATATATATATATCCTGCATTCAAATAAAATTGTGGACAAATACTATTTGAATGGCAGATAATAGGAAGGTTTTCAAGTAAAAAATGTAATATTGAAATTTTAAAAGATGGAAAGAGCAGAATTACGCACAAGTCAAACCAACAAGAGTTTAACTAAGTAATATTAAGGTATAATAAAGTCAAAGCTAACTGTGTATCCCTCTTAAATTAATACCAGAAAAAAGGATACAAATACATGTTTTATAAACTGTAAAGTTCGCTATGAAAGTGATACATCAGATGATGGTATCGTGTGGTAACTAAGCTGACCTTGTGAGGTTAATATGTACTTTGCTGTTCATTGTGAATTAGTTATGTAGTTCTTTCTCTTTTTATATCAGTCCTAATTTACTCTTTATAGTGCCTCTCTCTCTCTTGCTTCTATCGTTTCTGTATTTTTCTTTTTTTTAATACTCTCTCTTTACAGATATATATATATATATATTTATTTTATAAATTTTTAGAATTTTCTCTCTCTTTTTCCCTTATCTTTATTTCTATTTATCTCTCGTTTTCTTATTTTCTGTGTTTCCCTTTTCAACTCGGTTTGTCTTTTTCCTATCTTTTGTCGTTTCTCTATATCTGCCATCTTTTGTGCGAGCACCAAGTGGCAGGTTCTTCCGTGTGTGCGAACCTTATCTGGGTGCCAGAGCCCGAACTATGTCCAAATCTAGTTGCACGGTCCCCAGATGAGTCACATGGAGAGGAGGGACTGCTTCCCTCGACTGTTTTTTCTTTAACAGAAAAGATCTTTTCTATTCTAGTGATGGATCTTCCTGAGACCGCTCCGTCCGATCTTGGGGCCCCTTCCATGTTTGGAGACAAGCGTGTTCACCGACTGCCCCCTTCTCCAAAGAAGAAAAAGAAGAATACAAAGAAATTAAATGAATAGGAGTTCCTTTCTCTCCGCGTTGGCTTCTGGAACATACAGGTCTATTTTCATCTCGGCGAGCATCTAGTCCTAAAATTGCACGTCCGGCCTCTAGTCATCCTACAGGGTGGTGAGAGGCAGAGAAATACCCTTACCCTGTTTCGGAGTGTGCTGGAAAAGGCGAGTAAATCCGGATAGAGGGAGCTGATCTAGAATAAAAGTAGAAAAAGGTGGAGTAGTTTTTTTCTCTAAAGAAGCGCATCACGCTGTTTGGATTACATGTGTGAACTCGCGAATTTTATGAATGAAGTTGACTTTTCTGATGTGAAACAATACGAGATTGTATTGTATAGACGGTGTAATGATGGAAATAAAGTTGAGAAAGAGTGGTTGTGCAATGGATTTGAACCCGTGGTGTCTGGCATTGGGAATGGGTAGCAGTTGATTGTCACGGGAGATAGGAATGGAGGAAAAGGTGAGAGTGAGAAATTAGATAACTGGCGCTTTTGTTACACCAGAAAAGCATAAAAGTGTAGAGAAAGTAGTCGTGGTATGTGCTCGAAGGAAGTGTGTTTACAAACACCTAATTTTAGCACAAGGCTAAGCGTAAATCCCCATGCTTTTAACAATGAAGAGGGACCGAAGTGATGAGTGAGATTAATTTGTGCCTAGAGATGTTGCGGAATATATTTGGTGTGACAGCTCTATGAGGGCGGTGTGGGAGAATGCGTTCATATGAATCTGGTGTGTGAAATTAAATTGGCTGGTACTCGAGCTAGACCAAGTAAGGAAGAGAGAATCAAAAGTGAAGATTGTTGATGTAATAAGAAATGTCGGGATCGGTAGCATTTGGGATTTCTGTATCAACTTTGGAATGAAGATGCAGTATTTTATAACTCTCAAAGTTATTCAAATATTGATCGATTATATAATGAACAAGGTCTAGTGAACAAAAAGTCACGTGCTCTCACTTATTTTGATTTATGGCCTTACGACCTTTGAAACTTTCACTAATTCCTCGACTAATCTTGGGAGGACATTGGCGATTCTATCTTTCGAAAGAGAATATAAAACAACATAAGGGTTTCAAATTTCATTAGAACCTAGCCTAAAATAGAGTAACCTAGCTGTCTTGGGCCTAACCTAGCCTAGCTTAGTATAATCAGCTAGCTTAATATAACCTAGTATATTATAGCCTACTTTAATTTACCTTAGTTTAGTATAGCCGAGCCTATCATATCTTAGTATAGCTTAGCCTAGCTTTGTAGACCCTAATCTAACCTAGCATATTATAGTATAGCTAGCTTACCCTACTATAGCCTTACGTAGTGTATCATCGCCTAGTATAGCCTAGCATACTATAGCCTAGCCTAGCCTAGCCTGTCATGGCTTAGCATTTATTCCAGAGCCTAGCCTATCGCCACCTAGAGTAGCCTAGCCTAGTATAGCCAGGGGAGAATAGGCAACTATAGCCTAGCCAATATATCCTTGCTCACGATAGCCTAGCCTAGCCTAGCCTACTATAGGCTAGCTTGGCATAGCCTATACTAGCATAACCACACCTAACATAATATAGCCAAGCGTATCATATAGCCTATCCTAGTATATCCTTGAATAGTGTAGCACACCATACATTAAACTAGAATAACCTTTCATATCTTATCCTATTATAGCTTTTGTTAGCAAGCCTATAGTAGCCTAAGTTAGTATTACCTAGCATAGGTTAACATGTTATAGTATACCCCTGCCTAGCCTATTATACTATAGCCTACCCTAGCATAGCATGGTATGGCCATGTCTAGCCTAGTATAGCTATCATAGCTTAGACTAGCCTATCATAGTACAACCTAGCCTAGCATTGACTATTCTAGACAAGTAAAGCCTATACTATCTTATTTTACCCTAGTCAAGCATAGCTTAGTAATGTCTAGCTTAACATAGTATATGGTATCCTTACATCGCCTTTTATAACCTAAATTATCTTACCCTTGTACATTATATCTTATCATAGTATAGCCTAGCCTATAATAGCCTAGCATAGTATAGGCTATTCTGTCTTGCCTAGCAGCATGTTGCAGAATATTGGTCGTAGTTATTATTTGAACATGAGCGACGACATCAGTTACCTCAAGTCTTTTAAGTCAAGGAGTTGGATATGAATTTAATTGAGAAAATGGGAGCTTTGCAGAAAGAATTTAACACTTTTTTTACCCATAACATGTCTATCAATGCGTTCGAATGCTTTTAAGTATGAGGAACAAATGAAAAATATAAAGTTTAGGAAGATAATCTGAGATGACTAGTGAAAGAAAAAAGCTTGGGATACCAGCTTGCCGTGTTACATCCTTGCACGTCCAAATCTCATTATTTTAATCTTTTTTTCATATAACTTTCCTTAAAATCAGCACTGAATAGTCAATTATTTTTCATAATATATGCAAAGAGATTGTATTACTCATCTAAAGGTTTTTTGGTGCTCAGAAAATGTGTCGACGGTGGAATCATCTTTTGACTCTTCAATTCCCTTTTCGGATATAAGATTCGCATTGTTGGGACATGTGCCTATAGCCATTTTAAATTCTATATTTCTATTCAAATTGTATCATGACATATCCTATTTGCACTTGATTTCCATTAGTAGTAATCAGCACATAAGTCTGGGTCTCCTACTTACAATACTCCCCAAAATTTCTTTGAATTTTTTCTGTTTGCGAAAATTGCCCTGAAAGAGAGTTAACCAATCCTCCCTAATGCAATTAGTTCAGAAATATTGATTAAACTAATGCAAAGCATTAAAATTTCCTTTACACATATCCCGAACTTATTATTACGGTACTTTGTGACTATTGCAGCTGAAGATTACTTACTGGAACTATATTTACGCGTGGTTCTCACCATTAACAGCTAATTGTGAAAGGAGGTTACGCTTCGTTTGCCTCTAATCGTAAAGGTAATCATTTTTATATGACTTGTTTTTAAAGAAATTTCTCATAAATTATTTGATTCCTTTTTAGAAGATATCCTCAGGATGGTACGCCGGCAAAGCAAAGGAATTAAATCAATGAGCATTACCTCAATCACCAGAGATTAGCAAATGGTATTGTACTCATAGCTGATAACCTAGAAAAGATTTAAGCTATGCTTATAATTAAAATTAAACATGGTGTTTTTCTCCTAACTAATTATTCTATGTAGTTTCGCATGCAGAATTATAGAATCATATATTGATTACTACGGTTAATAAAGATTCCTACAGGGATGTTTGTTCTTCCCAACTCTGGCATTACCTACTATTACTTTCAGTTTTAACAAAGATTCTTCTATTTATCCTATGTTCTATCGACCTTGTTTCGTGGACCAGCGGCAAGAATTAAAGCACCAAAAGATCAAATGTTATGCACGAAAAGAAACCAAAATCTAAACGAAGAAGCCATGCGGAAATCACGGTTAAATACAAAGTTGGATTCTCCCGAAAAATATCGTCGCCTCAATTGGAGCGAAAACAAATTTTCCTGCACTTAGACAATTGAGAAAAGCCAGTTTTAAAGAATTTGGAAAAGAAATCAAAATAAAACAAACTATTATCAAACATTTAATTTTCACACTAAAATTCTCACTGCAACAAAAAATGAGTTCGTTCTTTTTGCTTCGAGACCTGCATCCAAGGTCCCCGATTCTTTCCAAATCCATCTATCTAGTGTTATTTCCTAAAATGTTTACATACACTCCTGAGGATAAAATCGGGGTTTGCTTTGGGTTTTATAGTGCAAATTTTCTCAAGCAAATTTAAGGACTCTTCTTTAAAGCTCCAAGGAAGGAAGGAAAAGATTATAAATACAATTCCCGAATACATTTGATTTATTTAGTAAAACTGAGGAAACTATCTTGCATCTCTCGTCAAATATGTGAGGGAGAGTTTGGAATCCATGTCTTTCTCTTTAGGCTTTAAAAGTAATTAGTAATATGATAGTCCCATAACGAAGATAGATTAATTCTAATACTTAGAGGACTAGATTCTTTTTTAAAAACATGAACTCGTACCATATTCCGCGACAACACCACGTAGGCATTAAAGAAGTGTTAGATAAGTTGAAAGACAACTAAAATGGCTATTTCGTTATTTTAGTAATACTTGTTTCTTTCTTTTTTATTCCGTCATTCCGTATTATTATCTTCTTTACTTCTTTCATCCTTTTTCATTCTGGCCTTCTTTCTCCTTCTCCTTCCTTTCTTTATTTTCACTTGTCTTTTTGGCAACCTCTCTATCCCTATGGTCGTCTGCATGAGTTATTTTAATTAAAATTAAAAGATATGTGAAATGGGGTAGATGCGAAGCATGAATTCTACCCCACATCAAATGATTAATTTCACATAAGATTCAGTAGATCTCACCCTGCTAGCGGGAAGCCCCCTAACCCCCAAACCTTTCTTACATATCTTGAAAATATTCTCCAAATTTTTAAGCTTTGAGGTAAACAGTAAAACCGTCGGCCGAAATTTGCAAAGTTTTATTTCTCAGTCAGTCTTTGTGGATCTGAATGGTCCCTGCTCCATTCAAAAGGCGGAGGGAAAAGAAGCTCGGCAAAGTTGCCACTTTGAGAAACTTTCTAAGTGCCCAAGGAAATCACTCAGGAGGATCCTCGAATTTGTCCTACAGCTGGCAAACTCTAAATTGAATGGCTTCCACCCTGTATCGTCACGAGGAGTGGAGAAAGTATACATTTATAGCCACTGCTTAAGGTCGCCCCCAGCAATACTTCAAAAATCTAGATAGACTGTCTGAGCCGTCCCTAATTGATCCTAAAGAAGTTATTTTAGTTTTTTGGCTAATTAGAATCTCTTCTAATCTCTATTTTTCGTTTTTTCAACGCAATGGAGTTCTACTTCTTTATTGCGCCTTTTTCTCTTGTATAAGTTGGTTCCGGAAGCGTTTAATTAAGCCGTCAGACAATGTTTTATAGTTTTCGAAATCGGTTATTTTCTCATCAATGTTTTCGAGATAATCGGGTATAAGGAGTGGTGAAATTGAATGGAGGTGAAAAGACGTGGCAAGAATATAATGACAGGCCAAAGAAAGAGGCAACTGTAGTGAAAGCGAGGACTATGGAGAGTGAAAGTCTCGACCGGCTTCCATTCAACCATGAGGGCGTCTCACTTTTGTTATTTCTCATTCATTGGGGATTTTTTGTGTTTTCTCACCACCTATTTATCTCTTTATCTCTCGTTTATTCCCTTTCTATCTCTCTTATTGGATTCTTCAATTTTCCCTTTTATCGTACATTTTTTTTTCTTTCGATTATTTTTATTTTTGTTCAAATTTCTTTTTTCTTAGTTTATACTTTTTGGTTTTTACCTAATTGGTATTAATTATCTGTCCGTCCTTCTTTTCTTTTCTTTAACTATTCCCTAGTTTATCTTTGTCTTTATTCTGTTTATATCTACCATGCATTTCTTGATGCACCACTGGTCCTTCTTCGAAGGAGATCTAATCCGCTTTCTTCCCTCGCCCCTATGAACTTACGGGAACTGTTGTACAAGCTCCAGTTGCGTTTATATTCACTATCTAATGAACTATTACTCCACATGTTACACTAATTTACTTGTAGTTCAGCGGCCAAGAAGTGCCTCTATTTATTTACAGCAGCAATATATAGATATTATTGATAGACATGTGAGCATCCTGAGAGACAGGTAGACACAGGGTGAGACAGGAACAAATACATAAAACACACAGACATGTAAGGAGACAGGCAAGCTGACAGACGGACAAACGACCGAGAGGCATGCAAGCAGCGAAAGGGGAAAGCATGCAAATTGAAAGAGAGATAGACAAGATAGATATAGACTATTTGTTATAAACAAGACTACGGAGGCAAAACGATAAAGGTTTACGCCGGGAGGTACTATAATCAATGAAGAGAGAGAAAATGAATCAGAAAATATAATCAAGAATATCCATTAAAATTTTAATCCCATTATGTATTGTCGTAGAATGACCCTTTGTTTTGATCCCTCTACTCTTTGACACCCTTTTAGTAGCCGTATGCTTTAAGGGGCGTGAGTTACTTCTATGATGAAGTAGGCTTTGTTCTAAGAGTGCTATTTTAGTGGTTTAGTCCTTAAGGAAGAGCTATTTTTAAACACATAAGGATAAGAGGAAACACCAGAATCTACCAAAAATAAACATGTATTTTAAATTAAATATTACAAACCAACAGTAAAAGCATTTCTATATTTGGCCTCAAAGATTTTTCAATGAAAAAACATAACAAGTAGGCTTCCAATAAACAAACCAATTGCCAATTAGTATTTTTATCACGACCCTATTTGTTTAGCATGAAACATTAAATTAATGTACTGTCATCTACAAACACATATGACCTAGGTTCAAGAATAAGGGTTTCTACTCTCCTTTAAAACGTGGGACGTACTAAACTTTTACTATCGCAATAGAGATATAAATGTTATAGTTAACTTACAGGTAGGTATTAGGGATTGCCGGATGTCGCTGGAGGACTTATCTCTCGCTTTGAAGTGGTGTGGCCGCTGGTTGAAATTTTCGAAGAGGGATTGCTTGAGATGTGAGAATCACTCGAGTGTGAGCGGCTTTGCTTTTCTTCAGTCGGACTTCTTTGCAGACGGAAAAGGCTTCTTCGGTATGGCACCGATATAAAACTTGACTAATTAGGTTAATACGGCCCTGAAAGGGGGGGATCGATTTTCTCAATCTGATCCTATCGTTTCTCACGGAAATAGTCTTGTATGGCTGAAGGATCGATCTTTACGAACTAATCTTTCTACTGGCGAATCGACTTCTAATAATCTTCTTGTCTGGCCGATGGATCGATCTTCACGACCTAATCCTATTCTGGCGTATCGACTTCAGATAATCTCTTCTCTTTCTTTGCGGGGATTATTTATAGGCGGATTGCCACCCCATCTAAAGGGGGAAGTGACCAGGCCACAGATGCAAAGGGGGGGGGAGCGAATGGTGAGTTAGCATCTGGGGAGAGCGAGAATTCCTGAGGTGGCACTGGGGTGCCCAAGTCAGCTCGCAAATTATAGGCTCGCAACCGCACCGCTACTTGGCGTGCCTTCTGACTCGCACCGCTTTTTTTCCATAACCACGGGTTTATGGGTCTCGTAGGTAATTCGATCGTTAGAGCGTCGTTTAAGGACCTTAGGTGGTCGCCTTCAAACATATGTTAGCTCCAACTGCCCACAGCGACGGGGAGATCACACATGGTAAGCATTTTCGCCGGCTACCTTTCCCACGCTTCTCCTCATGAAGGGGGGGGGGGGCTTGAATGTACCTATACTCCTACAGGATGCTTAATGTAGCCATTTCTCCACATGTATGGTTGTTATATTTTTACTCCACGCCATGAAGGCAACCAACCAGTTCGTCTGTGCCGTAATAGCTCTTAACACCATTACACCTGCATTCCTCAAGAGACGGGTAAAGGATCATGTTCACCTCTCTCATTAGAGCAGGGCCGAAAAGAGTCAATAATTCTTGATCGAGAATAACTAGAACACAGACAGCAATAACAACTCGTTTTGTATGAATGATCGTAACCGTAATTTACCAAGATCATGGAAGAGCTCATCATGTATGACGAGCTTATAGAAGCAAGCGTTAGGCTCCGTTCAGAATATCAACAAATAAATCACGCAAATTCTTTTTGGAAGGTCCCACCTGATGTTCGAGTTCGTGTACACAGCCTTTTAAACTCTCTTTTCGAGGAGGCTGTCCTCCTCAATTATATTTATCTCTCTTTGTGGTAGATCTTCTGTCCCTGAACCTGGAAGAGCCGAGCGTCACCTTGACGGCCGAAGGTAACTCCTTCTTGTTTCTTTTGTTTGTTCGTTTTTAGTCGTGTGCGACTCTATATCTCAGTCTGTCGGTTGATCAGTCAGGCCCCCTTTTGCCTTTTTGCTTCTTTAGTAATAACATTGGAAATACTCGGCCGATTCTAACGAAAGTTGAAAGGCTTATGTTGTTTGTCATTCTCTTTCGAATGATATAATTGCAAAAGATCTTCCAAGATTTACTAGAGAATTATTTGGCGATAATTTCATAACTATTAGGCCCATTCTAACAAAATTTGATACCTTTATGTTGTTTTACATTTTCTCTCGAATGATATAATTGTCAAGGCCCTCCAAAGAATAGTCAGAGAATTATTGAAATTGTTTGTTTATTTATTTTTTTTTGCTTGATTTTTTTGTTTTAGTGGGGATTTGAGAAAAGCCGAGTACTAGACTATAATTTTAATTACACTGACTTAAGCCCTTCAAGGTAGTCGCCAGATGGGCGAATTAAAATAAAAAAACAAAAATCCCATTCTATTACTTAATCCAGCAAATCTAAAGCTAATTTGACCCCTGCCCCTTATTTGACCATTTGCTAGAATGTCATAACTCTTTTCAAACATACCGTTACATTGCAAATAATATTGAGACAACAATAAATATAATATTTTATAGATGAATAAGTAAAATATCTATTTTTAAGTCAATCTTCTAACTTTAATAAAGTACGACGTTTTGTAAATTATGTAGGAATTTTAGAACTTTATTTGTAGACACAGAAATATTCTGATATTTTGAGCTCACCTATTTGTAGTGTCTATTAATAATCTCAGGTTCCTCAGAGTGGTGTGAATCTCTTAGATTTAGAATTTATCGGAGAATTCCGAATAGAAGATAACAAAAAGAGGAAGAGTTATTTAATATATCAATAATAACTTAAACTTCTCATTAAAAACATCGATTTCTAAATAGATTTTGATATCTTAGAGGTTGAAATTATTGTCTATTGGCCTCGGAGTCAAAGCGTATTCTAAGGATAGATGTTTAGGATACTCTTTGACCTAGTTACGAATAAGTGGTCAGTAATTTATGGAGACTTCAACTTTTCTTTTGTGAAGAAAAAATTGAAAGAGCAGAAATCTAAACCATAAACCTTGGTTAAAGTTTAGAAATATTTTTTTCTTTTCACGGATTAAAGAAAGAACTTGTGGGTCAGTTCTTAACAAAGATAAAGCATGAGAGAAGAAAATAATCTTCAAGGAACGCTCGGAGACACTAAACTTTGAGGATTTACGAACTTGAGCAATAAGATCATTCCACATTCGAGAGGCAAAACTAAAAAAGAACAATTACCATACAGCAGAGACGTCTATGAGTGATAAGTTGTAGGTGTACAGAGCGAGTTCTATGGTTTTAGAGACTGGGATCTGAGAGTTTGAAAGACAAGGCAGGCGCGCCCTTTATGGTATATATGTAAGAAGCGAGACCTTGAAGATGATGCTTTATATAATGGCCAGCAAAAAATGCATTTTCTAAAGGATGTACAGGTGATAGACGAGAAAAACGTCCCCATCTGAAAAGAAGGGGCTTGCGAATTTTAAAAGCACTTAGACAGGTTAAAGAGTGTAAGCTTATTATTTAAGGACAAGGAAGTTGGTGTGCCCAAGGCAGGATGTTGATCACTAAATCATAGAAATAAATGCTGTTGAGATTACGCAAAGGGCAGAATGAGTATTTAAGACATTTAAAAAAAAAAATTGTAAAAGCGAGTTGACAACCCAAGTGGACGTCATAAATTTTAGAGTATCTAAAAAATGGTTGTGAAAGAAGTACTGGATAAGATAACGAGCAATTGTTTTACAGTTAATCATATACTTTGGTTTATCGAGCAGGAATTACATCTATTTTTTATGGATCAGTTTCTGAAAGTTGTCCAAGGTCCATTCAGTGATGAAATGTGTAGGCGAGGTTCTTGCAAGTCTCAGTATACCAGCCTAAGGGAAAGGAGTTATATATTTGCATGACTTCAGCATAGATAAAATGGGTGAACAAGAATAATTTTGAGAATACAAAAATGAAGTATATTTATGCTAAATAGAAGGGGACAAATAGCCTACACTTGTGGAACACCAAACAAAGCTTGGCCGGATGAAATATGTATTATCTAAGATGAATAGACTGAGTACAAAATGAAACATATTAGTGTATCAATTTATGGTTAGCTACAGAGAGACAAAGTGATTCAATGAGGCTGGAAAAAATCAAAGCTTGAACCAAAGTATCAAAGACTTGTATCAAATAGGAGACATACCACATAACTCCTTTTGTTAAATTTTAATAAGCCTATGCAATTTCTGAGGAAGTCCTTACCTCGAGTGCAAGGCTTGTGTGTATATACTCGAGCGGGAGTTAATGCTTCACGTTTTAGTAAGTATGTATGTGGATGTCATTAAATCATGATTATTATAGTATGTCAGTATTTATGATTGCCTTCTAAACTCATATAAAAATATTAAGAAGGAGGACAAGAAATCTTACATCATTTTTATTGGTGATTTGAATGCTCATCACAGAGACTGGTTGAATTCAGTTCTCTTAACCAATCAACATGCTGCTCTTGATTTTTCCGATATCACTGTTTCTAAGCAGTTAATTACTGGTGCAGCTCACACATCCGGTAATCATCTTGATATTTTACTCACTGATTTGAGAGGGGTTGTGAGGTTCAAACCACTGCACCAATTGGTTTCTCAGATCTTCGAGGTTTGGCTTGTAAAATCCGGTTAGATTTCCCTATTCAGGCTTTCTCATCTCCAAAGAGGTTGTTATCAAATCTAGAATTAACTAGAATTGGATTAACCGTGCTTTTAATAGTATTGTCAGGAGGGATATCAATGATGCTTCTTGCTAGATTACTGCATTGAATTTAAGGTTATTAGACTTGAAAAGTAAGTTTATACCAATGAAAAATCTTAAAGCTCGATCTCACGATAAAGCAGGGTTTAATGACCAGTGTCGCCTGGCCTATCTAATAACTGCTCTCAGTTGTGCTGGGGAACTATGTTGCGATAAGGAACACGTCAAATAATGTATATAAAGAGGCTGAAGCTTAACATAATGCCCATTTGAAGAATGTCATCACAGGTGCAGCTCAGCACCATATTTGGTGGTCAGCACTTAAATCTGCTTTGTTTGATGTTGATTATCATATTCCTCCCTTAATGAAGCCTTTATAAAACCAGCATTCTTGCTAACAGTTTTAATTTCAAACAAACTAGGGCAGAGAATAAGCTAACTTTAGGCTGTCACTCGCTAACTAGTTTTAATACTTTGTCTTTAGGTCTTCTGAAATAAAGTTTATTTTATCTAACTTGGACGAGTATAGGGAAACTCATTCTATTGGTCTGTTTCCATTGATTTTCAAAATATCTAACAGTCAGCTAAATTCAATATTGGCTGTTATATTTCGTATTCAGTTCATTGAAGGTCATCTCCCGAATGGTGGCGTCCAGGCAATATTACCCCTAATTCCCAAAGGAACATCGTCATCTCCATATCCCAGTGAATATAGGAATATTTGGATCACCGCAATTTTATCTAGGACTTTTAAACGTCTGCTGTCCAAACCTCTTACCGTATATTTGATACAGTTTCTTCCAGTGACTGAGGTTGGCCTTAGAAAGGGGCTAGGAACTACTGATGAGCTATTATTGCTGGTGTATGAAATGCAGTCTGCTTTAGACAATAATTGTGAGTCTAGGCTTGACTCTCTTGACTTTCATACCTTTTTGGCATTGTCAACAATAATGGTTTGATTTTTAAATTAAAGTATGTTGGCATTGGTGATAGAGTCTTAAGTATTTTAACAGAGTATTTAACTAATAGACAACAATGTGTTGTTGTCGATTGATGTTTTAGTCCTTATTCTAAAGTATATTTTGGAGTTCCTCAGGGTAGGGTTCCTTGGGCCTTTCTATATTATATAGTAGTGACATGTGATTTAATATCACTAATAAAATTCTAGCATATGATGATGCCACTTCTCTATATAGTTATGTTTCCTCGCCTCCAATGAGACTGAGTGTTACAGACAGCCTCACTGAGGATTTGAATAAAATTGATTCCTGGTGTTTTCAGTGGGGTATGAAATTAAACCCCAGTAAGTCTAAGGAAATGATTGTGAGTCGTTTTAGGTCTCTCTTATCTGATCATCCCAATTTGTTAATAAATGGAGCTTTGATTAACAAGATTGACCAGCTTAAGTTCGAGGAATTCATTCTAGATTCGAAACTCACTTTGAAAACGCATCTAAGATACATGTCTCGAAATTTCTGGCAGAAATTGGTCATTCTCTGTACATCTAGGAAAATTGATGGAGATGATGATCTTCTTTTAAAATTTTTCGTTTATTTTATCCTACCGCATTTCGATTATTGCTCTGGTGTATGCAGTTTTGTTGCAGACACTCAACTGAGATTGCTTGATCGTGCATTTAAATCTGTAAAATTTTACAATCAGATTTAGATTGAGACACTGGGCATCGTAGATATGTTATGGCTCTTTGTATTTCATTTAAAGTAATAAATGATGTGAATCATCTGCTGCATAAATATTTGCCGAGATTTTATCAAATAGCCAGAGTTACTAGCTATTCTGAGACTGAAAATTCCAAGGCATTTGAAATTGGTCATCATTCAACATCTCGGATTTCTAACTTCTTCTTACCGAGCATATGTAGATCGCAAAATACCTTGCCCACAAATATAGTGACTACTCCTATCCTTGAAAGTTTAAAAGATTGGCTAATGTCTTTTTGTTGCATAACCGTGAGGGTTGTTTAATTCTTATTCCTTTGTTTCTTGCTGTGATTTGACCTGCACTGACACCTCTTGGTGGTGTAATTTCCAAAAGTTTCAGTGTGGCTCTTTGCATAGTCTATATAATAATAATAATAATAGAAATTGGATATCAGCCTCTGATTTAACTGCTTTGTGGGTTTTCGTTTCCAGCTTACGAATAAGCTTTCTTGCGTTGCAATTCAAGCATTTTAAATATATACACTTTCAATTCTCCAAAATATATGCGATACTATTAAAGACAGATTTTACTTATTAAAATTTTAACTATTAAAGACTATTTGTAATGTGATGCTCATTAAAAACCTTTAACCAGTTTTTAGTTCTTCATATTTCGTTTTTAATTCTGGCTTTCTTTCTTTGAAGAGAAATGTTTCAGCATCTTTAAGTTTTTTCATTTGTTGTTCTATAGTTGACCTGTTAATACACATAATCATGTGTGTATAAGGCATGTAAAGTATATCCAGTTACGAGAGATAGCTAGCACTTTTGGTACAGCTTTTTTCCTTTATCACTTTCCTTCGTCTCTTATTAACCCTAGCCTCGAAACCAAGGCCTACCTGCGTATTTTATAAGCCTATCCCAACATTCAATTGATATCTGAACACTTTATATAAAAAAAGCGGATCAATTTTATTTTACTTAGTATGCTCGGAAGATAGGATAAGTGTAATCGTGAAACGCTAATTCATAATGAATCAAGTTATAATAAAAGTTAGTTGCATTTTTTTATCTAGAAACATTTTAAAACGCTTGAATTTCAACGCAAGAAAGAGTTTTCGTACGCCGAAAACGAAAAGGAGCAAAGCAATAATAAGAACAATAATAGTAGCAGTGGTTTTTATGGACTGTAATACAAAAAGAAGGTAACAGGTGCTTTGATGTTCTGAAAATAAAAAAGAAGGAAGCAGGGAAGTTTTAAGACTGAAGAAGCAAAAGCAGGTAGCAGTACCTTCTATGGACTGAAATTGACATTAGGCGGCAGGAGATTTATGGACTGAAATAAAAAATGAAGCTATCAGGAGCTTTTCTAGATTAAAATAAAAAAAGGAAGGTAGCAAGGAATTTCATGGACTAAGATAAAAAGAAGGTAGCAGTGTCTTTTAATGTTTGTCGCAGGGGCTACCTAAATCGGTGTTTTAAAATTACTTGTTACTGAGCAAAAGGGTTTAAAAATATTTTAATTATGAATGCCTCTTTAAATTTGGGTCTCAAATAACTGACAAACTCTGTAACTATCTTAAAAAGAATTAGTTCAAAGGGTTATTATGTCTAAAACTTCAAAGAAAAGGAAGGTAGCGGGATCTTTTAAATATTTAAATATAAAAATAATATAGCAGAGGATTTTATGGACTAAAATGGAAAATAAGGTAGCAGGGCGTTTTATGGAAGAAGATAGAAAGAAGGTAGCATGATCATTATTGATTGAGAAAAAAAGAAGTTATCAGTGCCTTTTAACGACCTAAATAGAAAATGTACGTAGCAAGCAAGGTCTTTTATTGACTGAAATAAAAAATTAATGTACGAGGAGCATGGACTTTTATGGCTTGGTAAAGATGTGTTTTCAAATATCTGATACTGATACAGAGGGAAGAAAATGTTTAAGTCATTAATGCCTCTCTAAATATTGGTTTCAAATACCTGACTAACCCTGTTTCTATCTTACAATATACTAGCTCAAAGAGGTATTTATGTCAAAAACTTATAGGGATCTCTATAATTAATGAAGACAAATTTGACTAATTTTTCAAATTAATTTTCAAGAAAAATGGAAAAGTGTTTGGAAACCAATTTCTTATTTCAATCAGTATTGTTGTAAATTCATACCCAATTTCTGCCAAGATTGTAAAAAGAGTTATTCAAGCATGCCAAGGCGTCAAAGGTAGAAACATGTTGCTGCTTTATTATCCAATATTCTGTTACTTAAACTACTTCACCCAAATTTAAGAGATTCAATGTTCAGTTCGCCTCTACAGTAACGTAGTTGGTTTAGAGAAGATAACCTTGCCATTTCAAGAGAAATTCAATGAATAGTTGCAGAATCATGTAGAATTAGTCAATTTTATATGAAGAACGGCTAAAATATTCTATGATTATTGACTGTTTATATCGATATTGTAAATATATATAAGTTATTTTATTTCATTTTTTAAATTAAATAGCGAAAGTTATAGCTTCAAACATGAGATTCTTTCTCTTTTCTTAAGGGTTACTCCCCATATTAATAATTCATAGGTGAAAACCACTTATACTTTTGACTTCATTTTAAAGATAAGTTAATTCAATATATCTTTAAAGCTCATCTCATCAAAACAATACAGGCGCACATGAAATTCTCTTTCTTCCTTCATAAAAAGGCATCCAAACTTCGTCATTATTTAGGAAAATGGTATTTTTAATTTTAAAATAAATCTCCTAAGTTTTCCTCTACTAACCTATGGTCATTACTTCGGTGAATAGTTATATGGCAATTTATAAATTAATAGTTTCTTATGTAACAATCCTATCACTTATTCTTCGGTGAAACATGATGAAATATATGACTAATAACCTGTGAGCTACTCTTACAAATTATTAGTCATATCATATTTCATCTTTATAATTAATGCTCTAAGGTTATCGTCTCATCAATTATTGCTGTTCACCCAATCTCAGCCTTATTCCCACAGAGTAAATTCGAAAAACGAGTTTAAACAGAAATGACTTCAGTTATTTCAACCAGTGATTTATGCTCCAAATTCTTACTGGTAAAGGTTTTTCACCTAGTCGTGTAAAAGGCATCACCGTTCTGTTTTAATTTAGTCAGAAAAGTACATAGACCTTATTGAGAGGATTTGTTCGCCATGAGTTCTCAGAAATGAGCCTATGTGTATATGATAATCATTTTAAAGATAATATTCAAATTTGCAGTTTATAATGTTTACTTGCGAAAAATAGATTCATACAATTTGAGTTATCATGACGTAGGTAAATATGATGTTTATGACTTGAATTAATTTTTCAAAGGCTCAGTCTTTTGTATTCCTATTTACCTAAAATTTAAGCACACGCTTTTCGTTTTTATTAAAAATACATGTTATTACATTAACTATTTCTGGTTTTTTTTATTGCCCTTTTTGGTTTCTTCAGCGAGATTTTAAAGTCGTTCTGAGATCTGAATCGTATTATTTGTCTTATAATGTGCATTGTTTTCTCTACTTAAACTTTCTGACCTCAAGAAAAAATATCATTCGTTCTTTTTTGTTTCTTCCGCTATATTTGTTCGCGGATGATCGGTGAGCTTCAAATGGCCGAGACAGGAGTCCCTAAAAAAATTGGAATTATATTAATGTAAAAGGCTGTCTGCGCGTCAAAGCTAGCTCCAACAAAATGAATATGATCGCTGCTTCTAATAAAAAGATGAATTTTTTTTCATATTTAACAGAGTAGAGTGAAAATATTTGTGGTTATTTTTTAAAATTAGCATGAACTAACGTAACTGAAATTTATAGCTAATCTGTGACTTTTTCAGTGGCACTCTAGCGCCTCGGGTCGACCTAATATCCTAAAAACTGCTGTGTTTATAACGTATTTCCGATACTGCGAGGAAGTAGAGACAATAAGTGATTTCTTTTTAAACGAGGCAAGGAGAAGAATATCTTTTCTCAATGACTTAATATTTAGAGAAAATAACAATTTAGAAATGTTATTTGGGTAGGTTTTAGAATTTCAGCTAAGGCAATTAGGTAAAAAACCTTATGACCAATATATAATATACTGTATATTTCACAGTACGATCGAAAAAGACAGACAAAGAAAACTGTTATAACTAATGGTATAATGATTTATTTATACCAAGCACTTAGGTTTGGTAACTGAGTAATCATCTTGTAACTTGTTGCTTTGTTTATTCTATGATATTTCCAGTTAAGTACTTTGTATTTATAAATTTGTTATTGCAAAAAATTGAAGTTTCAATTAAAGTTCGAAAAGATTTTTGAAAAATTTTAAAACAAAACGATATGAATCAAATGTAAATTGCAACTAAAATCAAGGTTGGTATAAAAGCTATAACAAAATTTCGAAGATTGTCATCATCAAATGAAATAAGAAGTGATAATTACAAGCAGTGAATTACAATCAGAGACTAATAATATAAAAATAGTCAGAAGACTTAATCAGTAATTGAATGAATACGAGAGTAACTAAAGAATAGCTATCAACTTCATAAAAATATAATTGAAGCTTTAATTGCAAGGAAAGGCGAAATGATAAACGCATTTAAATCCTTGTAAAAGTAAGAAACGTTGCCACAAAATCTGCTGTTTTATGCCCTGCTTGGATTGAGAGCTTCTATATCAGAGGAACCTAAATAAACCTATTAGCATAATTGCTTGATCTTCACCATCAAACATTTAAGCGGAATCAGGACAACTCAGGTAGCCATATCATGGCCTTGACTTGGCATGATGTAATAAACATAAGAAGGTGAAATTCATGAGATTTGTGAGATTATAAACTGTCTTCCTAAATTATAACTAATCGATCCTTAGCGCTGAAATAACTCTAATATTGGCTTCAGGATATGGTTCAGATTTCCCTTAAACACATTTGCAAAGCTGTACGAATTGATTTCTTGATACTGGTAAGGGCTTTTACACTAAAATGTGTATGGAATAGTAAAATAAAACGGGAAAAGCGTATTTAACTTTCTCACTTTAAATATATATATATATATATATATATATATATATATATATATATATATATATATATATATATATATATATATATATTATATATATATATATATATATATATATATATATATATATATATAATATATATATATATATATATATATATATATATATATATATATATATATTGGGGATGGAGTCGTTCCTTGGGAACCTTATTCGTAGTAGGACTATGAAGATATATGCGATGGTTGCGAACATTTAATTTTCCGGACGTTTCGGTCATTGACGATGACCATCATCAACCAATTCTCAATACAGAAAATTATTTTATAAGATTAAATAAACACAGCAATCCCCCCCCCAAAAAAACAGAAAAACAAAACAAAAACAGGACAGGAATCGAAAATGATAACCGAAAGCAAGAAAATAAAATGAAATATATAATCCTAAACTGTTGAAAGCAAAGGGGTTAAAATCTATTAATAAGAATTTGATTAATGTGGTAAAAATAACAAAATTAAATAACAATCCCATGAGTATAGAATATGCATAAAAAACATGAATTAAATTAATTCGTATTGAAATACAAAAATTATAAACTGTAGCCATAAAGTCGAAAGCAAGGGATGAATAAATCATATAAATATATATATATATATATATATATATATATATATATATATATATATATATATATATACATAGAGAGAGAGAGAGAGAGAGAGAGAGAGAGAGAGATATTATATTTCATATCATAGTTGTACGCAGGATATGATAAATATGTTCTTTGAATCCATTTGTATTAATAGTTGATCAAATTCAATACTTTATTTTTTCAAACAACAATTTTAAACGCTTCTGTCAATCCCGTGTTACATTTAAGAGCTCCTTGAATAACAATCTCTTCTCTTAAGCTTTATATCAACGCCAGAAATTATATTATCCTTAATCCGTGTCGTTAAAGAACTTGCATAAAATGCATTATTATGTTCCGGCTTCAGTTAATAATGTTAGGCTTAAAGATCCTCTGAACGACAGATAGGCTCATTTTCATGTTGTGGTAAGGTGATTGTATAATTTAAAATAAGTTATAAAAGGGGGATTTTAAGGTTCCTGAGTTCGGACGTCATTTCATGCCCGTTGCCGCTAATACGAATCACTAATTGTGGCTGCAAATAGGTGAGTGTATTTGAGCCAAGAACTTAAGGTAAGTATTGTAAGAAATTTAAAAGAGTTGAAAAAGAAAAATAATTAGCGAAATACCGGTGGTCGTTTCTATTACCAGGAAACATGCCAATATCTTGCTATAGAGAACTATAAAGAAGTTAGAAACGCAAAAATTATTGATCGTGGTCTAGTCCCTATGAAGACTCCTGTTTGCCCTCTCTTATTCATCTCTGTCCGGGTTAAATTTTAACTGAATCTTGGGTATCTGAAATGTAAAACACCCGCCGTGAGTTCCACCCTAATCAAAATTCCATCTTACTAGTTACCATACATAATGTGGCTTAACTCCTTTGTTTCGGAAGGTGTTTCTACATCCCAAAGGCGTAAGCCAGGTAACATACGGAAGAATAATTTCCTTATCTTTTTTTATCTCAAGTTCTTTAAATAATAATCATCATTATGGTAGAAGAAGAGCAAATCTTATAAAAATCTTGCACATAAATTAAAGGCCAGTTCGATCTTTTATGCCTTAAACAGTCAATATCAAACGGATTAAAAGAATAAACATTGAACTAAAATATACATATTCAGAATCCTGAAGTAACACATAGGCGAAAAATAAATAGTATTCTGAGAAAGACACGATTGGAAAGATTGAATGGAAAATAAAATGAAAATACGAATGATCTTTTCTTAACACTTCAACACACACTTGAGCCTCTACACCGAAATAACCACAAACATACAGTTGCTCATGCTAATCATCAGTTAAAGTAGTGGCATTTTAAACTAACTCTAAGATAAAATAAATAAAATAAAATCATTTGACCATAAAAATCATTGTGACAAACAAGGTAATCTAGTCTCATTTATAACTAATTGGCTTTGCCTACCACGAAACACTTGAGGAATGAGTCTTAATGAGATAGATTCTCTTTACAGATCAACGAAGTTTAGCTCTTCACAATCCTTAAGAACATTATGAAACTATTAAGGGGATAAACATCTCCCATTACAAAAGTCGCAAAAGAATTTAGGGTGATATCTTATCAGACTAAGAATGAATTAAAACGTTCCATCAACTGACATTGACAAAAGAAGCCAACCAATTACGTAAGCTTATCCATGCATTAATAAGAATCAGAGTTAAGAAAACATAATAGGAATCCGAGGTTAGAATAGGAGTGCTCTGGCCAGTCCATCGAAGTGAAACTCACATGTGCTTGTATAATTTCAGACGGCCCATTGGTTCACAAACTTCATGGTCGTCATCAAGAGGGCTAATTTTGAAACTCCGTTAGCAGCGTCAGCTTAATTGGAGATTAGACCAAATGGAAGGTGAGCAGATCCAAGAGTCGGAGCGTAACGGCGCCTTTCCATTTAGTCTCACTTTATGATAGAGGTTCCTTGGAATCCAGATGTGAAGTAAAAAGATGAAGTCCAATGTGAAATTCTGATTATTTACTACACCAGATGTTTCAGTTTTCAGACACCATTATCAAAGACTAAAATTTTAAAATAACACAAACAGTAAACTATGATTTAGTGATTACGGAACAATTATATAAAAAAGACAATTTATATATACAAAATATCATTTGAAAATATATGAAATATAAAGGAAACTAATTGAAATGCAATTAAAAAGCAAGAAGTCCTTTCAAATAAAATTAAACAAATAAACGTAAAATCAGGCTAAAAGCCCTATTAATGAATGAATCATAAATAAATATAACTAAAGGGTGGTCAAAAATCGCCCAAAATATTTTTTAATCTAGAAATAAAAATTATAACACTACATAAAATAAAATTTAAAACAGAAAAGGACCTTTTGTGGGAGTTAACGGAAGCAACTGAACGGAGAGTAAACTTTAAATCACATGGAAATTAAGGTTTCGAGTTTGTTTATTTTTCAATGAGAACGAGGTCCTGTATTTATTAACCTGTATTTATTTTTAGACATAAGTTCAATCGTTTAGTTCAGGTCATATATTTTTTACGATGAGTATTTCAATCATTCTCAGTTTATAAATTTGCTAGCATAAGATATAGCAGAAAAAGAGTGAGGTTATATAATGGTTTATTTTTCAAAATGTTACTTTACTGAAGGAAAATTTTCGTTTGGGAAATGAAATATTTGATCTCTGATAGACTCCAAAATGCCTATTGACCCAATATTTTAATTGAAGGTTTGTCTGACCAATATAACGATATTTACAGGTCTGATACTGAAAGATGTAGATAAAAGAGTACGCAAGGAACTCGAAATTGTCATTGGGGAAAGTCATTTTTTAGGATATTATTTAAATTTTAAGCTAAATATGTAGTTAAATTTTCAAGGCAAGTTAAGTTTTTTTAAACTTTTTGCCTTAGAACTAGTGTTTATGGTGCTTTTTTAAGAAAATATTTGTGATAAAACAAAGTTATAGTTTATTAAATAGGTATTCATGATCGTAATTAAAAGATAAGAAACTCGTTAAATATTGCACTTTTTTCAAATAAGCCCAATTTTATCCTATAAATTCGCTTCTCAATTGTATTTATAAGGAGTGTAGAAAAAAAATGGAATATTTATTTTGTTGTTGCTGTTTTTCTGTAAATGAAATATTAAAGTTTGGACTAACTTTTAATGATATTAATGTCCAGAAATGTAATTTTGTCATCTATCTCTATTGAAAACCCTATATTACTATATTGTTTGTTAAGATATCAAAATATAGAAATAAACGAACGGTACTGTTTTGCTTTAAGATCAGTAACAGTCATTCAAATACCGCCTGTAGATTACCGATAGAAATTCTAAGGACCATTGTAAAAACTATTTTCGAAGGAAGCTCTTTTGGGAAATATAGGTCTTTATTTAAAATTTATATAGTAGTAATTAAAGCTGGCTTTGTTTGTTTTAAAAATACAGATTTATTGAGACTAATATATTAATTTTGTTTTTATCTAGCGAATCTGTAATTATATTACACGTTTCATAAACAAATCCCTGTAAGTAGAGGGACTCTATGTCATTCGAAGACATAAATGTTTTTTGAAGACTAAGTTTAGTCAATTTCTTGTCAAACTCTTACGAATCTTGAATGGTATATTCCTTGTGGATGAGGAGATCAATGGTAGGAGCTAAAACTGTCCTAAAGTAAAACTGAATATGTAGGGTCGTTTAAAAAGGACGAAAAGGTCTCCCGTCTTGTATGTTTTTTGTAACCCATAAATTATTCCAAGGTTTGAACTAAATCCGAGAATTTGGCTGTCACCTTATTTTTGATATGTTTTGCTTGCATCTGTTCAGGGCGTGCAAATAAGTATTTATATTATCCTCAAGTTTTACAATATATTTGAAGTGGTATGTATGTATTTTCTGGAGAATGTAATGTTGTCTGTTAGGATAGTAATCATTTTTTCAATGTAATCACAGGGATTTATTATTATTACATCTTTCCTTTTTCTGTTTACTAGTTACCGTCAATTAAATACGGTACCAAACGCTTCAAAAAAGAAAACTGCATTAAGAATAAGGGAACTTCGAATTTATAAAATAATGTCAACAAAGGAGCAGAATATTATTAATTAAAGTTGTTAAGTCTACAAATTATTTATCAAGATCAAGTACTTCTTTCCTCTGTAGCCTTTAATTATAGTATTCTTTAAAGTATTTGTGCTGAAGGTCTTCCTCGGAAACGGAAGGAGGAAGAAAGAGCCCCATATGAGAATTCTAAACATTTACTGGCGCGGACATTTCTCTTTCAAACAGTGACCATCATCCCCTACTAAATTACATTAAAAAATAAATGTAATTAAGGGATTACGGAACTACCAAGTAAAAGAAAATTAAGTTTCAAAATTTTAATTTAAATAGGAAGTATAAGTAAAACCTCGAATAATAAATTGTAAAAATATTACAAGATGACGTCATTGCAGCGTTCATTGAGATAACATACATTAGAACATCTCACATACATGAGACCATCTCTCGCGCGCAAGAGAGAAGGAAAAGGAGGTAGATTCAGCTATGTTAAAAATAATAATAAGAGTAGAAAAATTATATGTTTTACTTTTATTATAATTTTTAGATATCAATTCCAATTAACGAAATAGCTTTTCCGCAATAAATTCCAATGTCTCTCTGGTTATTTTTGAATGCAAACGGCAAGAGGCTTTTAATGTATAATGCATTTTTATTCTGTCGTTTCATCAAAGGATATTTGACATCGTCAGAGAGAGAAATTAATAGGTACCGATTCGTTTTATATGAGAAAGATAGAAAAGAGTAATGGGAGGGACGAAAACTAAAATATAAAACAAACTATATAATTTTTAAATGATTTAATTTGTGATGTCTAAATTGTATAAATTTGTTTTTTTTTATATTCAATTGTGTTTTATCCTACTGACATTATATTTTAAGGGGTGTTTTTTTAGAGGCTTCGAAAGTTATTAGATATATTTTTCCTCTTTGTTTGGTTATGACTAAAGTATATTTTAAGTTATTTTTAAGAATTCATTTAGAGTTTGCTAAAACAAAATGGTGAAGTTAAAAGGAAATATAATTATCGAATGTTTTTGAATTTTTTAAAGCAAAAGAAATTACAGATGATGAAGTTGAGAAAATTAATAAAATTTAGGCAAAGCTTTGTTTATTTTATTTTTAGGTTTATTTCAAAGTTTTATCGGTTACTTCTGAATTAAATTTCTAATTTTAATCTTTATTAGGAGGAAATTGCTACTGAACCCTACCAATGAGTAAAGGAAAATAAAATCATTAGAGCAAAATATAACCCTATAATTTAAGAACGAGATTTTTTGAAGGTTTTTACTTTTAGTTCGGTTGTTACCCTAAAATATTTAAATTTTGGGCAAAGTTATTTTTTAGCAATTCCTTAATAATATCAAAAAAATAAAATGGTAAAGTTCAGAAATAAATATAAGTATAGAATTTTTCTAAATCTTCTTAAACTAAAAGAATTACAAATGGTGAAGTTCAGAAAATATATTAAAATTTTGGCCTGAAAATTATTAGAGCAAATTTAGATGGAAAAAAAAGAATCATGATAGGCCGTAGGACACAGACCGAAAGTATGCCAGCGAAGCGGAAAACCCTTCTGTAAAATGAATTCAGAGAAAAATAATTCTGGCAATTATAAGATTTCTTCTGCGAATTTGAAGTTCTGTTTGTTTGGGGATTTAAAAATTTGTAGCGCTTTAATTTTAAATAGATTTTCAAGATTGTTTTAAATTTGTTCGATATAAGGTGATATTACCGATATAAGAAGACCAGGAAAAGGCTTTGCCACTCCTCCCTACGGGGGAAGCTTCCGCCTCGCTACTAAGATTAAAAGTTAAAATAAAAAAAAACAACCATGGTTAAATTTTTCTAAATTTTTCCAGGAAATTTTCTCATTTTTATACTCTATAATAACAGTCAGTCTTAGTTTTTGATGTCGCTTTTAACTCGTATATGTTCTTATTTTTCTGTGATGTTTTTTCATAATTTTCTATTCTAGTTGCCGTTTTGTTTAAGAATTATTTTATTTCTGTTAAGCTTGGGGTTTTTTTGTCGTTTTTTAAAGGCACATTAAAAAGTTTTATAGATAATCTTTGAACAATACATTGTGGGAAGTCGTTGGTAATTAGATTAATCATCATCACTATCTATAGAATTTAAGAAGGGGATTTTTTTGAGTATTTGAATAATAATTTCATATTAGTTTGGTTACGGCTTATGTTTTTTATCAAAGTTATTTCTAATAATTCTTTTATAATATTAAAACACAAAATGGTGAAGTTCAGAAAATAATATAGGTATCAAAATTTTGTAAATTGTTTAAAACCTAAAGAAGTGCAAATGGTAAAGTTCAGAAAATATATTTTTATATATCTACCATTCTTCTTCTATCATCACTAAGTCTATAATTTAAGATGGGATTTTTTTTTATTATTTGAATAATAATTTTATCTTAGTTTATTTATGACTCATGTTTTTTTATCGAAGTTATTTCTAATAATTCTTTTATAATATTAAAAAACAAAATTGTGAGGTTCAGAAATAAATATGAGTAGAGAAATTTTTTTAACTTTTTAAAACCCAAAGAATTACAAATGGTGAAGTTAAGATAATTTATTTTTATATATCTTCTATAACTCTAAATGTCAATTCCATGTTTCATGCAACATGGAATTTAACTAACACTAGCAATTTTAGTAAAAAACACCATTATAAAAAGAAGTGACCGCACACGTCTTGATATCCTGGAAGCGGTGCTAATCCACGAAGTAAAACCGAAGATTAATGCCTGATTAAAACTCTTTACACGGATTAACGGTCAATAATGACCGAAATCCCATTCCAAAATATAACTTTTCTAACTAATTCCTGTCAACCACATTCTCCCTTCTTTTCATTATCTAACTTATATTTAGTATACAAATGTAATGCCTTTAAATGTTTACCGAGTGTAAAATTAATTTGCTCCGAAGATGGTCAAACTTGACCGAAAGCTCAGCTAGGTAAAATAAACCATGAATATCGGAACACTTATCTATAACCTTTCGCAAGACGAAAATAAATAATAAGGAAATTAGAAAAGCAAAGAAAGAAGCTTATCAAGGTTCAACTAGACCTGGTCTTTAATAAAACATGCGTATATATATAAATATATATTATTATTATTATTATTAAAGTTCCAAGCCACAACCCCAACTGGAAGAGCAAATAGCTATAAGCCCAAGGGCCCCAGCGGGGAAAGAAACCTGGTATGGAAAAAACGAAACAAAGATTAAGAAAAACATAATAAATAAATAGAAAATTAAAAAAAAAAAAAAAAAATTAAATGCTATAATGTTAAAAATATTATAATATTATATATGTGTGGATAATGAATAAAATATTAAAGTTATAAGTTTCTGTTAATTAAAAATGTATTAGCACCCACTTTAAATTTCTGAAGTTCCAAGGACTCAACAACAACACTAGGAAGTTCATTCCACAGTTTAGTTGTGTTAGGAATGAAACTTCTTGAAAACTGTGTTGTGTTGAATCTCATAGGCGTAAAGGCCCTACTATTGGCATTTAGTACACCTCTGGTAACTCGTTGAGGGGCATATAAATTGGGCAGATCGTGATGCAGTGGATGATCTGCATTGTTAAAAATTTTATATAAGATGCATAAGGAGCTTATTGCTCGCCTGTGCCACAGATCAACTTTGAGGTCAGGAATTAAAAATTTTATTGCTCTCAAATTTTTATCTAATAAATTAAGATAAGAGTTGGCTGCCGAACTCCAAACAGGGGCGCAATATTCAAAACACGGAAGAATAAAAGCATTAAAACAATTTTTAAGAACAGTCTGCTCTCCAAATACTTTGTAAGATTTCCTCAAAATGCCAATTTTTTGAGCAATAGAGGAGGAAATAGATCGAATGTGATTCTCAAAAGTAAACCTAGAGTCAAGCATAACTCCAAGCAACTTAAAAGAATCACATATGGAGATGGGAATGTTATTAATTAAAAGATCTGGATGGGGAGGATCTAGTGTTCTGGATCTGCTAACAATCATACTCTGGGTTTTCTTTGCATTTAACTTCATGCCCCATGAAGTGCACCAAACATTTATCTTAGCCAGATCTCTATTTAAAGACTCTGCAACCGATGCTCTCAACTCAGGAGATGGGACTGGGGCTATTAGAGTAGCATCATCAGCATAGGCTATAAGTCTATTTTCCAGTCCAAACCACATATCATGGGTATATAATATAAACAGTAGAGGACCAAGAACACTGCCTTGTGGTACACCAGATAGCACCTCTCTCTCATCACTAAAATTATTGTCAACATAAACCTTTTGATGTCGATTTGTTAAAAATTGTTCAATAATATTTAAAAATACACCACCTACTCCCAACTGCTTCAACTTAAATATCAGGGCCTTATGATTGACACGGTCAAATGCGGCACTGAAATCCAGGCCAACTAAGCGAACTTCTTGACCAGAGTCTAATGATTTTTGGACAATGGTAGAGACTGTGAGAAGTGCATCACAAGTGCTCAGACCCTTACGAAATCCAAAGTGTAAAAAGGGAAACAGACGATTAAGCTCGGCAAATGTACTTAAACGTTTAGCTAGTAAACGTTCAAAAATCTTAGATAGAACAGGAGTTATAGAAATGGGCCTATATTCAGTAGGGTTAAAACTACCACTTGCACTTTTACATAGTGGAGTGATGTTACCAATTCTCCAACATTCGCAAAAACTACCACTCCTCGCCAGCTTCCGAAGAATAACGGAAAGCTTGGGAGCCAAATACTCTGCAGTTTTCTTAAAGAATAAAGGGAATATACCATTTGGGTCAGTACCACCATAAGCATCCAGATCAAGAAGTAACTGTTTTACTTCACTTGAACGGAAAGCAATCTTGTTTAACCTTGGTTCAGGGAAACAAGTGTCAGGTAGAGTTAGATTCTCATTACTTTGTTTATTATCAAAAACATCAGCCAACAGTGTTGCCTTTTCTTCAGGACTAAGGGTAATGGAACCATCAGGTTTAAGAAGGGGTGGCATAGATGAATCATTCCCAAAAAGAGCAGACTTGAGAGTGGTCCAGAATTTGTGGGAATTTGCTGTGCGCTGAAGAGTTCCCTTTGTGGTAGTATTGAATACAACTTCAGCATTATTATATACCCTCTGAGCTGCTGTTCTGTAGTGCACATAATTATCCCATATATATATATATATATATATATATATATATATATATATATATATATATATATATATATATATATATATATATATATATATATATATATATATATTTATATAAATATAACATTTGTAATGATTAGAAATGAAAGGCAATAAGATCGATTTGTAAACCAGCATATAATCATTTTTATTGTATATTTCATGGTTTAGTCTTCTCTAAGTAAATCTTAGTTGCTCCTTATTTTTGAACATTTTGTTAGCAAATTTGAGGTCCCAAGGCCATTTTAAATTCACTCATACCATGTCCATGAAATACACAAAATATTATTCATATGTTAGTTTACAAATAAATTACTGTCATTAATTTCCAACTCGTCAATAAAATCAAAATCAGGGTTAACAGGATGCTAAGATGCTGGATAAGAAATAACATTTAGAACCATAGAAGAAAACAATTCCATTCAAAAAATAAGCACAATTAAGAAGAAATTCCAAACGACAAACAAAATGACTAAACTGATATATATATATATATATATATATATATATATATATATAAATACACACACACTCCTATTTATATATAATCTTTAAGTCACTGGTGATAGAATTGTCTCTTGGGAATCTCCTCTGTAGTAACAATTTGAAGAGCTATACAATCGTTCGAAACATTATCTTTTAATGACGTTTTCATCTTTAGCAACTAGACATCTACTAGGTATGAAAAATATTCTCACATTATACAAGTATATACAATTAAAATAATCAAGTGGATAGATAAAAGGGTTAAATATATATAAAATTGACCAAGAATTTAAAATAAATTATACAGAGATGAAAGTTTAGTAAATTGTACAAATTAATAAAAATATGAAGATTATTAAAATTGTACGAAACATTATTTTTTAGGGACATTTTCATTTTTGCATAATACAAGTGTATACAAATAAAAAAACTTAAGTGAATAGATAAAAAGGGTAGATATATACTAGATTGTCCAAGAAGTAAAAATCAGTTACAACACGAAGATAAAAAGGTATTAAATTTGATAAATAAGCGCGTGAACCAAGTAAAACATTTAAAATGCATTAGTTGAAAGATACAAATAAAAATATAGAATAAGCAATCAATGCAAAAATAAACGAGAAAACCTGAAGCAGAAACTGACCTTTAACTTTGAAATTGTAAATACAACTGATCTTTGAGGAGGCAATTAGCCAAAAGGAAAGATCTGTTGGGAGAAATTTTATTGCTTTATGTGGTACACAATTTAAGAGAATATGAGTAATCCTTTACTTCGCGTTTTCCTTGATTCTACAAAGATTCGAGAAATTTTAATATTAAACAAGCGGAAGCAGAGTTTAATAGACTAAAAGATTAAGAATGAACTGAGCGGTTAAGTCTTTAAAATGTTGTCTAATCGAATATAGTTCAGGGATAGGAAGAGGAATTTTGGTTCTATATGATCGCCTCAAGTGTTTTGCGATTGTACGTCTTAATTGAGCCATGTTTGGCCCGTATTATAAATTTATATACAATAAAGGATCGCAAGTACAGAGGGAGTAATCCTTTGTAGCTAAACTAATACATGGATTAGAATTTATTATGATGAACTGGCATTGTGGAAACGAGTTATTAAGAACACAGGAAAATATTATTGAATTTTCAAGATATGGTAATTAAAGGGAAATCTTTTGTGTAGGGAGTGAAAAATAACTGCTGTTGGGAGAGAACTGTTTTAATAAGAATTTAGATGAGTTTGTCAAACAGATAATCCGTGAATAAATTAAAATCAAAAAAGTTCCTTAGTTATTTTCTTTGTATGCGAGTTTTGATGCTTGCCAGTTTGAAATGTATAAGATTGCTATAAGATTCGTGGTGGTGAGTCTTATGTAATTAAATGCTGACCTATAAATTCTTATTAAGACATACAAATGAAATAGAGTATCATGCCTTAAATACTTTTGAATTTTAATTCGAAAATATATTTCAGGAATCGAAGTTAAATATAAAAGGTAAACTAAAATCAAAGCTGATATTCTTTTTCTACAATTATAATATTTGCACTTTATTTATGACAGGGTTAGAGAATAAATTTATTTAACATTGATCTCTCATTATTCCCTCTGTTAACAATGGTTTTTAGTTCCTTATTTTTTATCGAAAGGACTTAGAGATTTGATGGTAAATATAAAGTCTGGAACGTTTCAAAGATATAAACAATCCTTTCTCTTTGGTCTAAAATTTCATGTTATCCATGTTGCCTTAGCTATGACTGAATATGATACCACTTACATTTTCATGGAATCTAACTATTTAATAGTGCATACATTTTGGTTTTACTATAATCTTAAACAATGTAAGCGTTTGAGTAATGAGTTTTATACAATGCTTAATCTTTTATTGTTTATAGCTCAAAATACTTCTCAAAAGGTTAATTTTTTGCAATTTATTCTCACTCTAACCTCCTATACAGAAATCTCATGAATACTTACTTTTAATAATGATCTCCGTTTTTGTTGTAAAATTAGTTCTTTGTGCATAGTTTTATCACAGCATTCGCCTTTTCTTAGGAATTGGTGTGGATAAATTAGTTACTCTTCAAATTTATCCAATATAATATGCAACGCCATATTTCAATATTAGCTATCAAATTTAAACAACTTTTTTCTTTCCACACGATATCCCATTTAGATTTTTTTAATTTAGTGGAGTTAGTTGCTAATGTTTTCCTTAAAATGTATGGATTTTAATTTTCTCATTTTTTCATATCTTTATCTATTCTTTAATCTTGTTCCATAACAAGTTGATTTCACCCTTAGTGGATCAGGGTAGCTTGTCCTTTCCCTTTTCCAGGTAGGTGTCAAAATATTAGTCAATATTAGTAGTAATTAAATCTGCAAGCGATAATATAGAAATGTGCTTCTATGCATTATCGAGCAAGAAAAATAATAAGAATATTGAAAGAATCGCTACTCCTTAGATAATCATTCAGTTATTCCTATCTTCTAAAACTTCATCGTCCATGTTTCTGACAATAATTAGTACTGGTCCTATAAATGGTGAGTCCATAAGATGAGAGAGGGTGGATTCGGCTCGCTATGTCACAGGACCAGAGTGATAAAGACAATGCGAGAGATAATCAATGTTAGGGTTGAGACAGAAATCGAAGATGTCTCTTTATAATCTAGAGACTTAAAAGGAAACACCTAAACGCCGAGTCACGTTGAGTCATCTGAATCTAAAGAAGTGGCAAATAAGGATCAAATTATAATATGGATTTAAACATATCTTTTTGGAATGGGAAGTAAGTAGCATATTTCTAATCTTGATTAATTTAGGAAAATTGGAAAGCGGAAATTTTGTGCGGAATCACGCGGTTAAATTGTCTCAAGATTCAAGTTTTAGGTGTGCGATAAATTTACCTTTCTCTTTATTCTATCTCACCCCTTCCTACAATTTTCCGAATAGATATGAAGAAGAGCGACTCACCCAGAAACAAGCACGTAGCCAAGCTAATGTAGTTTTCCACAACACTGTTTTTGGTCTTGAAATGCCCACTCCAGCGATGGTTCGATTAGACGAGCCAAATCTGGAGCACTTAACCTGCTGTACATGGCAAGAACTTTAAGATTTGCCAATAAGTCATTTAACTGCTGAGACGCATAAAAAACTTTTGCACTATATCCACTTTCTTTCTAACATAAACAAAACCAAGATGAAGTTGCCCCGTCATAACACTGTGCGAATAGCAGCTTAAGATCAAAATCTTTCTTCTCCTGCAGAAGAAGTTAGGTGATTTATTTTGCATCCAATCTCTGCAACCTATAGGGCCCAAAATGAGTTTCAGTCACTGGTACATTATTCTGACAAACCTGATAAAAACAGAAAGAAGTTCAACTCCAGCCGAATCCTTGGTTTCATTATATCTAATGGTGAACAACCATTTATTTTTTTATTTTGATATCCTAATAGAATTTTATTCCTAACCAACTGCGCTATCATTCCAATAAGATCATTTTGAAAATTTAAAGATGTGTATTTTGCATTTTCTGGAATGGTTTGACTTATTATAGCAAATTTTGCATCCATATTCATGGTATATTCCATCATTTTCATAAATAATCCTGAATGGATTCAACAAATCTCTTCCTCATTCCCTCTGAATGTGAGGAATTTTATGACTACAAACACTCTGTAGAGATAGTATCTGTTATTGTTTACTTGGGTATTGCAGAGGGATTCAAGTGAACCACCTTCTTTCTCAAACTGCATGATCTACATTTGCAGCTATAGCAATCATATAGGAGATTGATCCAGTATGTTTTGAAATCTCTTTTCCCTCTTTCTTGCATTTTCCTAGTTTTTAAACCTTCCTTGGTGTAAAGCTTATCTCGATCTTTACCAGCAAGATACTTATGAGTAGGAAAGTAGAAGCCCGAGTCTTTTTCCACAGAATATTCTAGCTAAGACCAGTCAGAATACCATTTGTTTTAAAACGAGCGACTTTTTTTCAAAACACAATCTTCGTTGTGTTCACTACACGAGGATAAGCATGATTTTAATCACCAAGATCGGATAAAGGCTAATGCTGTACGATGCAACCAGAATCAGAGGCAAATAAAAACTTGTTTGAAGAGTAATCATGCTTTTTAGAAGAGGGAGAATCAATTGCAGTCACTATCGCTGAGACAACCTCATCAGATCAAACTGTGTCTCTCTTTGTTCTTCTGCTATTAAAGTAGCATACTATATTGTTTAAATATAAATCAACAGTTTTTACTTCTCCATGGTGGCATTAAAATATTTAGCGATACAGTAGGACTCTATACTTATTTCATGTTCTTCTGCTTCCTTACTTTTCGGGTATTTCACTATAATATATAATTTTTCACTCATTGTATGAGTTAAAAGGCTTTTACAGACAGAGGAGTTAATATGATATATATTCGTTACTTACCCCTAAGCGGCTTGTAGAGTAAAAATTCAAAATAAAGGCAAAAATTACTTTGTTTAGGCCAGAAATCAAATCAATAACATTTGTAAACTTGCCATATAAGCAGTTACTGGTGAGATTTATTGAATGTTTCATTTTATCCACACTTATAAAAAATTCAATTTTGTCCTAATTACAAATATCTAACATTGGAAAAGGGATGATAAGAAAATCCTCTTTCTAGCGAGTTCGTTATGAGGTACCGCGACTACTAAGCCCACAAATCTTAAAAAGTTCAGAGTCCAAAACTAGCATTATTCTTGTTTGAGTTTTCGAGTTGATTTATAGGATTGAGTTATGATAATACGTACAAGTATTTGTATTTTTATCACAAAATTGATTTATAAAATAATATTCAATATAATAAGTGTGAGAATGAAAATTGAAAATTGGTTAAGGTGATTTGAAAATTGCCCTCTTGTTAAGGTGTTGTTTTCTACAGAATTATTGGAATGACCCACCACAATTTGCGATTGTGGAATGGCCAGGGGCAAAATACAATTACATACCTTTACAATTCAGTCAGTTTTTCCAAATGGTAAGCAATTAGGCAGTTCACAAGCCACAGTGGTAATATGAAGTCCTTGACATAGGCAAAATAACTTCCTCCATAAGATATGCATCTGTAAAAAAATGTACATTTCTGCTGAGTAATTTCTACCTTGTATGGAACTGAAATCATATTATTATATTAGGTAAAAGAATTGGGAGGCTAATGAGATTTGGGTGCGGGTTTAAGCACACACATAGCACCCCGCGGCTACGTATCTGCCAGGAAATATAACAGTTTTCTTCTTACACTCTGTTTTTCAGATAGTGAATTTATATTTTTATATTACCATTTCTCCGTTCCTCTCCCTCGCTTCCACCTCACTCTCTCAACAGTGAGCCAAATAATCTTTAGATTGCAGTACATTTTTCATGTATAGTAATCGTAATTAGACTAGACGCTTCTTATTGTTTTGTTCTTCGTAGATAAATTGCTTTAATTTTAATCAGAGGAAAAATAATATAACTACGAGTAACAATAATGATCATGAAGAGTCATAAAGTTTTCGGAGCTTACCGATTATTTCCCCAATATCTGTTTAATTCCTATGTATCATAATATACATTCTTGTATATGTTTATTGTTCAATTTTAATCAATTTTACTGAAATCAAGTTAAAACTTTATGCGAGAAGCGCAAACGGAACATATTGGTCTATTTTAATTGCTGTGATTTCTCTAAAGAAGTTGTTTTTTTTTAACTGGCCTTCCATCATTCTAATCGCAGCCAAAAAATCAGCAGCGGTGAATACTAAAAAAGACTCTTGGCAGACAAATGGCTGCACGTAAATTAATATAAGAATATGCGAAAATACCATATGCTATTAAATTATAACGAAACATTTCCAATCTCCAAAAAGAAGAGGCTAGTTATTTTCTTTGAATGAAGTTTATGGTACCCAGTGAATTTCATTTTCGGGTATCTTGAATACAGCTTAATGATACAGAGGATTTAAATAAAATGAATATCAATAATAATCCACCTTTATCTTCGGACCAAGTTTTGGATTTTACTTGCAGATGGTCTTAAAGCCAAGGAAAATCATGATTTTATGAGGTCGCCTGCGATAATGAAAGTTCTCAGATTGAAGAGTATGTAAATTCTTGGAATAAATTTATCCTTTATCACTATCATCTTTTCGGGAATTTTTACTACATCAGCACTCCAAATGGCACTTTACTTTGAAAAAATCCACATACCGAAATATTTTGATAAACTTTGGTTAGTGATAAGCCATCGAGAGGTGCAGGATAGAGCAATCAATGGAATCAGTGTCAGTTTTGAAGACTAAAGTAATTGACAATAAGAAGACTGGAGGTAGCCGAGAGCAAAAGAATAAATTCGGTCACTTATATTTCTTATCTGAATTCCCTTGACATATTAGGATTTCGCTTTCCTGAAGACCTGAAAAACTTTTCCCTATGAATCTTTTATCATCCAACTATTTTCACTTCCTCTAGAGTAACCAATTTCACCACAAATCTTTACAAATATATAGGGTGAGAGAAGCCCCTGTGAACACCCTTAAGCTTGGAAGTTATAGCGTGCTTCTAGCCTTTGAACAACTAAAGTTTCTTTATCCCATTTCATTACTAGAGACATAGAAAGATGGGTAATGATTCTTGGTTAGGCAATTCTGGAATGGGGTCTTTGTTTATTTAACTGATTTGCAAAATTAATCCTCGATAAAAAACTCACTATTCAGGTTTTTTGTCCATTTTACCAATAGGCGCAGTTATAGAAAGTGGTCTTCTATAATGCGATCTTGGTGACATGATTATGGCAAATTTCCTTCTCAGAGCAATAGATGAAAGAAGATAAGTAAAAATTTTGAATGTACCTGGATAAATTCTGCCAATATTTCTCTTCGAAATTCTTTCATTTTTCAGGAAGAAAGGGCTAGAAACTATATTTTTCAGATGAATAAAATCAGGTCTTATAATCGTAGATAGTCTTCCGGCGAGACATCCTCGCTTCTTGCATCTGCTACTCATTCGAATCAATGCTATTGAAACCAACAAAGGAAAGCGTTGACCTAGTAAAGGGAAATATTTTTTTAACATTCTGATTACACTCGGATGTTAGTGAATTTGCCATGTTTTATCACCTCAGAGGGCTCCAAATACTAGATTTATAACCCTTGTAAAAAAAGTTCCAAATATTTATTCCCGCTGCAAAATATCTCAAGATATGGCAACACCAATTTCAACGAATACGATATCGTTCATCATTGTGCTTCACCAAAAGAAACAATTGGTAATAATGGTAGTAAGTGGTTATTAGAGACTGAATATTTTGACAAAAAATTGATATTCTCTACTTACTAACGGATTTGAATTGGTTTATTTTTATAATGCACCCCGTGTACTTGGGTTAATTTTTCTCCTTGCCCAAATGTGGCATTCAATTTCCTTGGCATCAGTAAACTTTGCAAAAACATCGCTATTCTACTCTTATAAAAATTGTCATTTTTTATTAATTAATTCCTTTGTCTAAATAATTTCCTTGAAATTTTAGTTTTAGATAGCAATCATATTTCCTCTCGTTGAAATAGGAGTATTGTGCTCTCATGAAAAGCATTCGCAGTAATGGAAGGAACCTTCAAATTTAAGGAACTAAATTATATCATTCAATGTAAAACCGAATTTTTTATTGAAAGCAAGAAACTAAATCGCTGGAATAATAAAGAGTTTAGTTTTAGAATTTGTCAATACAAAGCTTTAAATCACAAATGACCAACAATACTTCCTCACCAAAAAACTATTTGGAATTTATTGGAGAGCCTTTTGACGTACTAGATACTCTTTTCCTACCTGATATTTAATGGTAGGCAGTATTAATTATTCGTTTGGAACCCATTAATTATCCCTTTTGTATCACTTTTCATTCAATGTACTTACAATTAAAGCAATGGTGAAAAGATGTTTAATTTAAATTAAATCTTTACTATATAAAGTAGACGGATTTTTTTAATGTCTCCAATATGGATCATGGCCGGACAAATGGGAGCCAGGAAGACTTTGAGAGAACTTGTATTTTGCAAAGACCATTATTTCATTCATTGCAGGATCTCATTGATGCTATATGTAGATAAACCTAAATCATAATTAGCGGAAGAGTTTGTAGCATTTTTTTTGTATACTGCCTATTTTAAACTAATATATTTTACAATCACGACTAATTTATTGATAAAATGACTTCATTTAAAATAGAGTGTTGTCCAAAATTATAGAACAAGATACTAAAATCTATATTTGCTTGAATATAACCTTTGAAATTGCATATATTTTCTGTGAAATGCTCTAATTAAATGTTTATCTGATAGTTTCAAAGTTGAATTCAATGAACTACAGATAAAAAAAATATGTAGTAAGTAATGTGTAATTGAAGAAAGGGTGCGCCCTAAAATAAAGAGCAATAACTAATAACTTATACTGTATACGTAAAAATTCCTAAGCTATGTCTAGCAACACTGGCTCAAGTGTAATACATACTAAAACTGTTGGTATTACTCATTTATGAGGATAGCGAGACTAGTTAAGGCAGAGTAATTTTTCAGAAAGAAGGGTTTCCAATCGTATGAAAGAATATTACTGTCCGAAATTTAAATGGTTTTATTATCGGATAAAAGTTATGATTGTGAAAAAGTAAAAAGCTTTAGTGGGATACCGGGTCCTAAGAGCTGACCAAGAAATTAGGGTGTTCATCGCAAAAGACACCCCAAGTGAAGATGGCACGATTCAACGGATTGCCTCGAATGAGCGACTTGAGAGATCTTCTATGTCACTTTTTTTTAATTATCTACATACATTCGAAACGTTGGACCATGTTATTGACATTCTACTTACTCTTAAACTTTCTTTGTAAAGGAGCGATTCTCAAATGTTTTCTGGGTCTTTTACTCCATCGCTTTCTTATTTTATTTCATTTATTGTATATTCACAGGAGACCGGTGGGAACTTGGGTCCCCCCCCCCTTTATTAGGTCGAGTTTTACGCAATCATTTCCAATCAGTTTACCTTTTCTTAATTGAGTGCAAAATTTATCGTTCATTACCGGCCAGACTCATTCATCATAACTAGTGGGACTCGATTATCATTTTCGCCTGGACTCACTCGTCATTTCGTGAGCAGTTGCCATCTGGCAAATAATTGTAGATCGAGAGCGAATTTTTAAATTATTTCAATGATCTTTTGTCTATTAGCGATTTTAATTCCTTATTTCTCCTGTAGTTTTCTAATTTTTCTGCCAATTGTTTGATGTTGTTTCATTTATTTTACTAACAGGTTTCTAAGACTTTTTATATTTTTATTATATTTTTTATGTTATACACTAGATCGATTTTAATATCTTATTGAGTTCAGTCGATAGGATATATATTATCTATAATTGTTCCATCACAACTCATATTTTTTATAGCCAAACTTGAAAATTATAAAAGGATCTCTTCTATTTTATTGGTCCGTTTTTCTATTATGATCTCACGACACGATCATTAAGTTAATTAAACTTCTATACCAGATTAATTTTAATTTTTTCTTACTATTTTGGTTGCCAAATATCAGAAGAAGGGCTTTTCATGGCTTACTTAGTTGTTTAGATTTATGTCGACAGATTTGTACAAGAAACTCTTTACTATATGTGCCAAAAGAAAATTTTCTTGAAGAATATCTTTTTGTAGATTTTATCCCTTTTACATACATCCATATCCTCTTTAGTCTCTGGTGTTAAACGGAGGTTATAATGCAAGCCTTGTTTCTGCAAACTTCACTCATCTGTTTCAACGTTCATTTCCTCAGCTATTGTTAATTTTCCTATTAATTGTTTCGTTAGCCAACCTTTGCATTTAGTACTAAATAATCATCTTGAACTAATGGTTTCCTTACCATTGGCATTCATTCTGCATAAAAAATCTTCTCCTTCTTTATCTGTTTTGATTAATGTATCCAATTTTCCTATAATTTCGTTTCTGCATTGTGCCATATCTGAGTGTAATCATAAATTTTCTGCCACTATTGTGTGTTTTAATTTCTTCCTGTATAAAAAATTATGTGGACAGTTTTCAATTTAATGTTTTTTTTTTCTTTTATTCTTCTCTGCCTTAAATAATGTATCTTTTTATTTTTTTGTGCTTCTTCCAGTTCGTGAAGCTTCAATGCCATTCGAGAGTATCAGAAAATTCTATGCAACCAGAGTGTGCAACTTTTGAAGGACAGTCCCTTAAACCAGATGATTCTTAACAACCACAGCTTACGATTTTTTAAAAAGTTTAGGAACCCATCTGGCGGCTGCCTACTTGGGCATAAGTCCACAGCTAAACGAGGTTTTCCAAACGCAGGCAAAGGCATGGAGCTTTTTTTCGGCGGGGAATTAGCTTCATGTTCTTCCTGCTACCATTAGGAATTGGGCCTTAAAACTTAGCGCTTAAGCACATTATGCTTCATAAAGTGTACAAAAGTTTCAGCTATATGGTGATCTCCGACACTGCCCCCTCACACATGACCTTCTCAAGTCAACAGAAATAACCACAAGCTAGACCTAATGGCGATACTTGAAGTGGTTCCAAAAGTTCGACGGTGAGCGAGGGTTACCGCGCAAAATTTATGATATCAAGGAAAGGAGACTCAAGATTCTCCAAACAATCTTTCTAAGTAAAGTGTCTTGGAAGTTAACTGATCAATTTCTTCTCCGTGATGAAAAATGAAAAGTTATTGTGAAATAAAAACATGAAGTAATGAACGAAAATAAAGGATAAAAATCAGGATATTATACAGTTATTTTGATGGTAATTGAACATATATAAGACTAATCAAATCCGAACATTTTTCTCTTCTCTAGGATGAAAGAAATTATGAAAATAAATGAGTAAAGAAATAATATTAAATTTAAGGTCATGAGTAAAAAGAGAAACAAACGAAGGCCTGGAAGAGAATTTAAAAGAGTATTGGTAATTATATAACCTTCTCTTAAATTGCTTCTTCAGTATAAATTCTAAAACCTAGATTAATAAGTTTCTTATGATATTTTAACTGCAGTGAACACAAATAAGCTGTGCATTATAATAGAGTTACTTACATAAGTATCATTTTCCCCACCATGTTTGAAATCCTCATGTTTCTGAGGTGAAAGTGATAGTCAAAGCCGCCATTTAAAAGATCTCTTCTAAGAAGTTTAGGATTTGTCTATTAGACACATGAACTTGCTTGGCATGGCCGAAGAGCGTTCTACAGCATATCCGATAGATAATTTAGGTGTATAACTATTTTTATAGCAACCGCAAAACATCTTATAATAGTAACCGAACATGAAAATCATGAAAAAATTAGGTCAAATAAGTGTTTTTTGTCTTCAACGAAAAGAAATTCAAATGGAGGCGATATCCGCGGGTTAAGCTTCAAGAAGTAAAGGGCGAGTTGTCTACCAAAATGCTCGAATCAGGTTAATAAGAATCTACTTTTCATAATGATGGCGTTGGTGATATTAGAACAAGTGGAGTGTATTTATATTTAGTCTGAAAGAGTGACATGGAATTAATATTTAGAAATGACGTTCCAACATCTCGTGATAAACCTGAAATTCAGTAATCTTTTCAATTTCACACGGGTTTGATTTGTTGTTTTCTCTCTCATTGAGTTCAATGATTGAAGCTGGTCGGAATTCTAGGGATAATTCTATGATGTCACATATTTTTTTTCCTTTAGAGTGATGCCAGAAAGCTCAATAGGATTACAAATAATCTCATTATATTTTCTTTCCTCATATTACAAACGGAAGTGTCAATTTTGTATTACTTAACTAATAGATTACCCGCAGGAAAATGAAAGTATGAATCCAGGTGGGTAATTACCATTAATAGTTTTGTAGCGCCCCATTGCAAGGCGAAATAAGATTGATAATGAAGCCTCACATATGAGTGTCATATAAATACTATGAAAACTTGAATTTGGCACGCACATGATTATCTGCATGCAAAAAAAATAATATTTTGTGATTTAAAAAATAGAATATATATGATAATAATATAAATATAATATAAATAATAATATACATATCTGATCATATAAACAATAACTTGTTAAATTCCTTTAAATGGCTACAGGAATAATGAATCTTTACACGCATGCTGGCTCACACACTTACACATCTCTCGCGATTACAAAGGGTCTGGAAAATATTACAGATGTACAACAAGCGTCAAAACAGGTGCAGTCATTGACACCGAGCGGAAGACAGGAAAAATACTGACTTTATTTACTGTTAGGGGGATGCAAAATGCAAGATTGTATGATCGAAATTTGAAGATATAGGAATTTCTATCTCACTGCACACACAAATATACATACTGTAGATTATGCTCCACCAAAACCCTGTCTTTAGGCAACAACAGTCCACGCCCACGGGTTTTTATACAGTATATACAGCTCTAGTTAGAGCCAGGAGCAGTCAGGACAGGAGAGTAGAGTGAGTCACGAGTCAAGAAAGAGTAGAAGATAGTTAGTCGGTCAGACGGTCAGGTAGTCAGAATAATAACCATAATACATTAGTAGGCCTGCCTCAAATACCTAGCAAAAGTTCAATCAAATTTGTTCTGCCTTAGACTACCAAGTCCACCTTCCGATATTAGTTTTCCAGAGAATAATCCAACCACTTCTCTTACCCAGCATACTTCACTAAAAACAAGCAACAGGATAATCTTCCTCACAAGTGGAGTGAGCCCAAGGTCAGCGCCTATTAACCGAATACCACAATAACACTACGTTGAAGCTAAGCAACATTGTAAAAGGTTAGTACCTGGATGAAAATGGCCGTGTTGATCTCTACCGTCAAAAACGTAATCGACAAGATATAAGGCAACTGCCCGCCTATAACCAGCGACCATCGACGTGCCATTACGTACTAACCTATAGACCAGGTACCATAACTAGGGAACAAAATGCAACCTGCGACTGTTTCACACAATTTTAGATTACACGTACAGGGATAGAATAGCAATGATTCCAAAGAGGTATTCTTCATTTTCAGCTCAAAATAGCCCCCCCTCCCGCAAAAAATAGAAGAATTACGATTGCAAAGGTGGCAATGTCCTTCTTAATTTTCACTTGAACTTTAAATTACACACAGTCCTAAAAATAATGATGCCAAGTATGTAATGCTTAACAATCGCACAATATAAATCTAGATTACACGCAGGCAAAACGAAAAAAACACACCAAATGGGTAACAATAGATAACCCCCACACAAAAAATCAACAACTCTAATTCCATCTGACAATTCTCCTCTTTCGTCTTCCGCTAATCTTAGATTATCTGCGGGAGAAATGTAAAGTATGATTGTAATCCTGCGGTCAGTATATTTAGACTTAATGGAGTTTTCGCTTTGCCTTGAGACGGAAACTGCTAATCAAACGGGTCATTTACATCCTTATTTTTAGATTACACTCAGGGAAAAATTTAAAGAATAATGGGAAGCGGATAATCTCCCTCGTTACTCTCGCATGACTTCCAGATTATTAGCAGCAAAAGGATACTAATAATAATGCCTACTGCCATGCAAGCATTGATGGTATGCGGTTGCTATAGCAATGAGTTGCATACTTCTCACGGCATCGGCAGTGGGTGGGCGACGCCGTTCAACCAGGTCAAGTAAGGGACTTGCTCCAATAGACCAATCCGACAGTCACTTGCCCGATACCCCGTAAAGGTGAATATTTAGTGCTATATTATCCACCCGCAGGAAAAAAATAATTTATAAGTTCAAAGAGTCAATTTTCTCTCTTGTTTCACACGAATTTTAGGTTTGAGAGCGCAAGGCGAAGGAGCAAAGATTCCTAATTCAGCAGAAAGTCGGAATTTGGGACTTCGTCGTTGGTTGGGAAGAGAGCAAAAATTCCTGGGTCAAAAGAGCCTCGTCCCACCAAGCAGGAAATCTCAAAAGCGAATCTAAAATCTACCTACATTAGCGATGATCGCTATCGATTCCTTCACATGACTTCCTGTTGGTTTGCTTAAGTTCATGTTGCTCTACATTTCCTCATGTTGTTCTACATGTCATCATGTTGCTTTAAATTCTTGATCTTGGTTTTATCTACTAAATCCTAGAAAGTTAAAGCAATCGAAGGCAACAATGCCATTAGTTTTTTCAGAAGAAGTTGGTTAAGAAAATGGGAAACCGGGATAGGGAAAATAAAAGGGAGGTTCCTAGGCCGAGTAGTCTCTACTTGACACGTGACTATCAATAACTTGCCGAATCCCTACAATTAAAGGCCTATATGTTGATGTCCCCCTCTCACTGATTGCCTATGGCAACACATGTGGGCGGATTTATTAGAGTGAAAGTGGGACTCGCTTTCGTCTACTTGAACTATGCTCAATGGCAGCGGGGAAGCGGTGGGAGCATTGGGAGAATTTGGAACCCTGACCTTGACCGTTTGTGCACACCGCAAAGGGAAAGGGGGTGATGTGCAGCAAAGAGGGCGTAGACATCTGGAGGTGTGCGTACCCTACCAGCCCCACTTATAGCATCAGAATCTAGATTTTTTATTCAACCCATTTTTCTTATCTCCTTCTGACGATTCGCTTTCTTAACTTACGCGCATTTTCAACCTTTCTAATTACACGTCTTGGCCAAACTCCTATTATTCTCTCGTATCTAATTTTCGTTCGTTTATTTATTAAATTATTTACGTTTTTTTTCATTCATTTTAATATTTTTTTAGATAACAAAATTATCGCTAGCCTTTTAAGGGCCCTGCATGTGCTGACCAGCTGAGACGGGTTCCGGAAGCTGTATCTTCCTGATATTTAGTAACCATTTCCTTACATTAATAACAAATTATGGTAGATGCGTGATTAATAAATTGCAAGATCATTTTTCTTTCAAAACCAACTCCAACCTATCAACCCTAATAAGTCGGAATCATATATTTTATATTGATTTGTTTCGGATGTTGTCAACGATTCCTTGTCAAGGTGATCTGCTTCCCTCTGGTCATAAAATGGCACTGCCTACAAATCAACAATATCCTTTAACCAATTTCTTTTATCCAAGCCGAAAAACACCCAAGTACTGTATAATCTACTTTATGAGATTCCCTCATATATCATTACAGCCTCAACCAATTTTAAACTTCTTGTAATTTTATTTTGAGGGGGTTGTCCTTTGTATTTTTCTCTCTGCCATAGATTACCCACAGAGGAAATCAGGTCTTAATCGAGTTACATGAATTTTCAGTCTATTATTAATAAATATGTAAATTGATCAATCTGCGTTTGCTCACATGCTATACGTGAGGTGATATTAATTAGTAGGCATAATAATATACCTTCCATAATATTATCCTCACCTTCTTAAATAATAAACACCACTCTCAATAGTGTTTTCACATTGATTCCATCACTTTCGATTCGAACACTTCAAGAGGTGAGAGAGCACGTTATGATGTAAACCTGCTTTAACAGACTCGTTTTCTTTACCCAAAACTCAAAACAAACAGTCTTCTTTTTTCAATTTCTCTTCACGCGTTATTTGTTATTTCTTTATCACAAGTCTCTCACTCTATACTTCCATTTTATGTTAATTTCTAAATCATTTTTCTCCTTATTCTTTTTTTACAATTTTGCGGGCACAGGTGATATGGAGATAGTTTGCGTTTATCATCTTATCAGATATATTCTCTTCTCATAATAGGAAAACGATGATTTGATTGGAATTGTTATTAGACGATAAATTTCGGCTTCTTGCATTTTGAATGAAAGTTTTAAATTTGAAACGAGTTCAAGCAACAATAAAACGTGGTTCTAAACTCAAAACAAGTAGAAATTAAAAATCTGAGAGATATTTTGTTCGAATTCATTTCAAAAGAAGAATTCCAATCAGTTCAACTCTCCGGATTGTACTAGTATTATCTATAATGTGATAATCTTAATGGAAATGACAATGTTAGAAAACATAGGTTGAGTAACCATTGGAAAAGAATACTAGGTGTAACAGATTGAGACGCATTAGGCGGACAACTGTGCTGAAGGTTTAATGAGAAAATAAACCCGGAAAAGCAATAATGTTCGAGTCTCAGCAGATCAGGAAAGGGAGAAGAAATAGGGAAAAACACATGGCACAGATTGCAGGGGTTGTAGGAAATAATTAAAAAGTTCACTGAGTTGATGTCGAGGAATGAAAAAGAAAAATTTAACAAGACAATAGTAAAACGTGGGAATGTAAAGGAGAGAGAGATTGATAGAGAGAGGGAGAGAGAGAAAGACAGAGAGACACAACGAAGGAGAGACAGAAGGAGAGACAGGCAGTGACTAAGACAAAGAGTGCAACCAAGAGAGAGAGAGAGAAACAAAAGCAAATACAAAAACAGATGGATACAGTAAACCACCCACGCAAAGAGAAAAGGAGAAAAAGAAAAAAAAACAGAGAAAGATTGAGGCAGAAAGAAAGATAGAGAGAGACATTGAGAGAGTGCCTCAAAAAAAAGACAAAGAGAGCGAAACAGTGAGAAGAATACATGGAGAGACAGACTGAGACAGAGAGAAACAGATATATGAGAAGGAACATGGGTATAAATGTGTTTTCGCACAAAAGTGTCGTATGAATGTTGGCCGAAAGTTTGTATATAATCTAGGAAATGATATGACTCAGGACATATTTTTTAATTCTTTCAATAGAAGTTTCGTTCACAAACTTTTTCAGCCGACGATTGAAAAATATAGAAAGTGGAGTCAAACTGAGGTATAAAATGCAAAAGAAATATATATCTTAAGTATTAAGCCAGAAAACTATATATTTGAATGAAACTGGTGATCAAAACGCAGGATCTTCATTACAAAAATAAACAAAAATATAACAGTAAACAGTTTCTTTGGTATAAATACATAGGTATAGAAAAAAAATTAGTCGTAGCAAACTCTGACAGGAAAATGAAAATATTAAGATACCTTTATGTTAATAATATGCGAAAGATTTGAAATGATAATAAGGGCAGAGGAGCAAACTATCCGGAACATATTAAGTATTGACTTTCTTGATTTGCTCATAAAATGTCTTAGGAATTTCTCATTATAAAGGTCCATTCTTATACTTTCAAAATAGATAATACAATAATAGTTTACATATATCGCTATTCAGTGGCTTCAATTTTGTCTTAAGAAAATTGATTGCATATATTCAAAATATATAACATTTGGGTCATACCTCGTATAACTATGTCTTTTCTTATATTATTTATTTATATATATATATATATATATATATATATATATATATATATGAAGATAAAAATATTGTAACATTTTGAGCAAGTTTTGATCGCATTTTAAACTCATCGGTCATTTACGTCTTCATTTATATATGAAATCTGATACGTGTATTTCCATTTTTAGTAATATTCGGCTATGACCACAAAAATCAGGTCAGAAATAGTTTGAAATCAGTGTATATAGGCTTTCTGAAACTACATAATCTCTTTAATAAACAATTAACTAAGGAAGTGCAATCCACATGAAAATAACACTTGAATAAAAAGCGTGAGAAGCATGGAAGGATTTGGATGAACATGGCGTTATCAGGCCATCTGTGTTTATCTTACGAGGCCGATTACCCGCGCCTTTGGCAATTTAAGCTCGCCTCCCATATTTGTGACGCGTGAATGAACCCGAAGAGCTATTTGATCTGCTCCTTATCTCGGAGCCAACTCCCCAGGCCGAAAGCCGGCGACTTCAAATCACAGGAGAGCACTCCATGACCCAGGACAATTTCGCCGCCTCGCCAACCACCTATCTAACTGGAGGTTTGTCGTCGCATAGGCAGTACAGCTTGCCCGCGCACGATTACAGATTACGTTCTCTAGTCGAATCCTGCGTAGTTTATTCGGGTCCTGACGGCTGGAATCTTCTCGCCGTGGAGTTCTCCTCAGTCAATTGGCAATTCCTTGCAACGGCCGTTTGTCCGTGAATTCGCGCCAGTACAACCTGAAAGAGAACCCTGAGGTAAAACGAGTTCTCCTATATCAGCATCCTGAGGTAAAACTAGTACCTTTTTACATCGAGTACTCTGAGGTTAAAGTTATTCCCTCGTTCAATCCTGGCATCTCTCAGTTAAATTTCTTCGACGTTTACGCCTGTGCAAGGCTTCGACGTTGTGGATCCCGTTATAATTCGGTTTTCCTAAATAACTAATTACTATTTGTATTTCGGCTTAGTGTAGCGTTTTTTAAATATTCTGATCCGAGTCAGGTATTTAACCTCTTTAATCGCTTGGATTTGCTCCTCTGCTGACACCGAGTGTGTCCGTTACTTATTTGATCATGTATCTCACTTTTATATATATTTAATATTTATTTTTTTAGCTAGTAAACTTTACTTTTGTATTATTCTTTAAATAACCGTGAACGACTCTCGGCCATCATTCAATCTTTACAGCCAATCTGCACTCTTTTATTTTAATAGTTATTACCCACACAGTAGGGGCGACTTTCTTCCCCAATCTCATTATCTCCCTCCCCCACTGCTCGGCTTAAGCCATCAACGTGTAAGTGTCCTTATATATATATATATATATATATATATATATATATATATATATATATATATATATATATATATTGAGGTCTTTGTCATGGTGAAGAAAAACAATGAAGGAAAACAAAACCCACATGGGTTTCTCTAAGCCACTCTACCCAGTCTCTGTTAACATACAAAGTACGATGAAAATGGTAAATTTAGGTGACAGGTAGATTTGACCTCTGCTTAAAGGCCTTTCGAGGGTGTATTTATAAACAAACAAGCCATAAATTCAAACTGTCTATCTCGTATTACGCTCTCCCAGATCGAAAGTACGCCAAGCACGGCTGAATTGATACCCACTTCTGTCGATTCAACATGAGACCAAGTTTCCCTAAGTTCAAAATGTCTAGGAAGAGAAATAACAGACGCCCAAAAGCCAGAGCACCCTCGGGTCTCCCTTTGCTATCAACCTCCCCTTCATATTACCCCGCGGGAGTAATTCTAGTATAAAACTGTTTATCAGGAGAAAAAGAGAACAATTCTCATTTCGTCACGACATTGATAAGAACTTGCCGGGATAGAATTCCCCAAGCAAGTTAAGAATGACTTTCATTTTATTGGGCAATATCAGATTGCACAGCAAGTATAATCGGTCCAGTTCGATTACCAATGATCGTGAAGTGATCTTACCCTATCTGAGTTTGACATCCCAAACTAGAGAGATTTCTCACACAAAAGAGAAGATCTACAAGCGAAACTAAATCGCTATAAAATCATATAGCCATCTACAAGCCTCGTCTGAAAAAACCTATTCAAGGTCATAAACGACCGACGCATCGCCTCTTAAATCATTGTTTTGTTTTGGATCCCTTCTCCTACGCCGACTGGAAATTTCGCGGGACGTCACTCGTCCACCCCTCTTTAGAATTAACGCCTTCTTTTGAGAAGCAAATAAACTACACTCACGACACACCTCCTGACAAAATTCGAATGAAGGTATTTCGTTTGGATTCTCTGGTAACACAAATGTAATTAACGTAAATAATTTCTATATCTTTAAGACGACTTATTTTAAAGTAAATTGTGCGCCCTTAAAGCAACCAGAAACCGAATGTCGGTAACAGGACTTAAGAACCATTTTTAAGTTGCATATTGTACGTGTATATATTAATTTTGTTTGAGTTGATTATTGTACAGTAAATGTCTATTTTGGTTGAAGTGTTGAAATTATCCTTGAACGAGTTGTGTTAGCAGTATTTAGAATATTAAAGAGAGAACTTTCCTTTTATATTCATTAAATAGAATAAGAATAAGAAAAGCACTCTTAGAAATCGATCCTGAAACTATCACTAGAAGTAGGAACGTAGGACCCATTTTATTTTAATAAAACTAATAATACAATCTCGGCTAACCCACGACATATTGATATATATAAATGCTATACCACGACAACGATCAACCATGATCTCTGAATAGAGGTATAATTTTTCGCGCCCTAAGTTGATGATATTTTTCTGAAACAAAGAACAAAAAGGTTACTAGTTTTCGATATATTTCTAACTATTAAAGGTACAAATGCTCTATTTTACACTAAGGAGAGGCACTCTTCTGATGTTATTTTTCTCCATTACTCTTGTAATATTTCCCAAATTTCTTCGACGGTGCTTAGGTTTCTCTCCTTACTTCTCTCTACCAGCGTCTTCTATAAATTCTTAATCGGATTGAGGCTAGATAAATACACTTACTTTATCCATATACAGGAAATTCTTCACCAAATATATATAAACGGAATAATTTATTCCTCGCAAATATATAGTTTCCTAATGGCGAAAAATCAGTGCAAGGTTCAGGATTAAACCACGCACAATGAGGAGGCGATTAACAATTTTAATCACAATTAAAACAACCCTTAGACATTTCTGGCTACGCAAGATTCTTGGGTAATAACGAAAATACTTCTTCAGGAGAAAAAAATATTCCGTTTATCCTCTGCGTTCATGAGAGATACTATGGAATCTTCGTGCCAGTGTGTGTTTTTAAAATTGGGAGTTGAATTTCCTTTGAATATCTATACCTTTACACCATCAAATAAAAAAATTAATTTAAAATCAAAAAGGTTGACTTTTCTATAAAAAAATTGAACTTCAAACTTAAAAAGTTGACATTCAAATTTTAAAAATTGACATTCAAATTTTAAAAGTTAACATCCAAATTTAAAAAGTTGACTTTCAAATTACAAAACTTGGATTCCATATTATACATGTTTAACTTAAACTTTAAAAGCTAAATTTCAACATTAAGAAAGTTTTTTCAATTACAAACAAATGAATTTCAATTAAAAGAATGTAATATCACCTGAATTTGTGTAACGTCAACAGCACTAATTTCGCCACCGAACTACGCAAAAAATATCCTAGTGTTTTCGCTTCTTAGGTAGTTATTTCTTCATTAAATACAATCTTTTATACATACAAACATTCATAAGAGTCAGTTCCACAATATTACTTACCATATGCGTTTGTAATCATATAACGCGTAAAATTAGAAAAAATAAAATTCTTTATCAGCCATCTTCCGAAAGTTTTAAACATTTCGACCAACTGTCTAACGTGACGTTAGAGAAACCATTTTAATAGTTCTAGGATTTGTCTCGTCAGATCCTTATTGGCAGCTCTTTTGCACCCCTAGCAGCCGTTTCCCCACATAACTCAGCCCTCTCAGTAAACAGGTGAGTATTTAATAATGTGAATTTGCATTAATGGTATTTTAACCTGTATAAAATTAAGAGATCTCTGAAAAGCGGAAATAAAATCACTCGTTTACAAAAATGATTTTTGAGTCTGAGGCAAGGATATGAATAGCTGCTTTTTATTAATTTTGTCGTGGTGAATTCAAATTTCTGAACAGTTTGGCTCTATCACCTTTAGTTTTTCTTTTGCTTTCACATACCCTACTTTTAATATACTGCATATAAGTTCAAAATGTGTTATTTCATAGATACAGAACATTAATGGAGATAATTACTTGGATACTAAAATATACACAAATCATCGTACAGAAGATAGTTAGCAATGAGTTTTTTTGAACGATCTTGTGGAATTTGCCTCCCGGGATTTCACGCAAGAACATCCAGCCGAAGTCTCCTATCATGCTAGGGTTACAGTTGCCTTTGGAGTGTGAGTAGAGAAAGTGAACTTTGAGTGACATTCTGCATCTCATATCCTCATAAGACTTTAACAGTTTTTCGATACATTCTTGGTAATCTAGTACCCTTGTGTTACCGAGGAAGACATGGCAGACTGACTTGAATGCTTTCCATGCTCTCAGTTTCTTTAAGGTAAAAGGTTCCTCAAATTCATTATCCTTTAGCATCTCTCGGATCTGTGGTCCGCCGAAGATGCTGTCTTTGATCTTAACAGAAATCAGAGCTGGGAATAGAGTAAGCAATTGTAGGAAGGCAGCGCCTTTTTTTTCATAGCCTTTACGAAATTCTTCATTAGCCTAAAGCTTAATATGAAGAAGAGCAAGAAGCACCTTGTTCATGTCCACCAGAGGATGTTCTTGGAGACTGTGTTTGCCAGGCACATAAGTGCTCCAAGAACCCCAGTCCTTCTTCTTATCGTGCTTAGACACAACCTGACTGTCCAAGGGACAGAGAAAGCAACAGTATTTTGTGAAGTCCGCTTGCATAGCATACAAAAAAGGAGCCCAATTATCTTGAAGTCCTGGCCGAGACTTCAATGGTACTGGTTGTACTTGACAGCTTCCATATTTTCTACGTCTCATTTAGATGGACTGAGTGGGAAATGGGAATGCTGGGGTATTTATTCCAATTGTGCAGGAAGAAACACAACCTTCAGACTTCGCTTGGGAGAGTCGATGAAAAGACGCCAATCTGAAGGGTTGTGTGGAAAAGCAAAAAAGGTGAACAAGCCAGAGACAATATTTCAGTAGCACAACCTGTTTTCCATGTCAAAGAATGAAATAAAGTCCTTGTTCCGTGTCCTGAAACTTGACCAGGTTGCACTGCTTAAATCGGGATGCCAAGAGCTCTGCCTGCTACTTAGATAGATATGAATCACGGGTAATGTCATTTAGGTCTATCTGCCTGACTCAGTGAAGCTCATTGCCACTCACTCCTGAATTAACAGACATTGTCTTTAGAATAGATCGAATTGGCAGAATATTCCCCTAAAGGCATTTCTTCATCTGATGAGAGAAGAAGATTTTTAGTTGCTGAGAGTGTAGAGACAGGAAGATCACCTGAGTGGGGAACCTGTCTTAAATCTGAGAGAAGGTTGTGATATTTTATCTTTTTTCTTGAAGAAGCAATAAAATCAGTTATATTTATCAGACAAAAATAACAATCATCTGCATGGCTTTTTGGCTCTCTCCAGACCATCGGGACAGCAAAGTTGAAGCCTGTTTTCTTGCCATTAAATCATACAGTTTGTCCATTGTAACAGGGTTTACAACAGATGTGTGGGGCCCAGGGTTTGTCCTGATCTCCAATTATACAGCCAAAATAATGAAAGTAAGCTGTTCTCAGGAGGAAAGTAATTGTTCAGCGCTGTGCAAATGTCGTGAAATCCCCACACACGTAACAGAATGAATTTGCCTTGTTGATGCATCCTAGTTGTTTTTAAGGTCCTGAAGCCATTGTAGCTATGTGAATCAACTACCAAAATATGTAAAATAAAAAAAACTTTAATCATATATATGGTTACAAAATACATATGGTTGCAACATCATAATATAGACATTGTCGAGCAGCCCTAACCGCACAATCTAAGAATAGGATATTTAATTTTATTAACCCTTTCACTACCAGAATATTTATTATTCCAAATAATGTTATACCTGTGAAATAACTAAACAATTAGTTCTCAAAAAAAAATTAATAAAACAAATGCTAACCTTTCAGCACGTGTTCACTTCACTTGTTATCATAAACAACTTGAGGAGTAATAGTGTTGCCAGATATTCAATAATATGCTAAAAGTACCAGAAATAAAAGATAGGCTCAACACCACCTCCATTTTGCAAGGGGCGACCTTGCAGCACATGGCGAACCAGAGTGGGACCATTAGGAGCTGAAATGGCCTAATGGCTCCAAAAAAGCTTTGGCTCGACTTCCTACCCAAGTGAGGGTGGATTGGACATACATACAAGTTACCGCACCAGGCGGGGAAAAATCACTTATAATAATTTGAAAATCAATTTTTAAAATTTGAAACTCTTTTATTAATTTGAAATCTACCTATTTTAATATAAGAGTCCATTTTTAAAAGTTAAAGTTCAATTTCTTTAATATGAAAGTCATTTCTTTCAAATTAAAGCTCAAGTTTTTAATATGAAAGTCAACTTTTTAAATTTAAAGTTAATTTTTCTTTAATTTAGGGTGAAAAGGTGTTTTAAAGAGGTGAATCTTTCGATTTAAAATTCTCTATATAATATGAATTTCTACCGCGTCGGGACCTGTTCATCTTTTGAATTGTTCCAACAAAGTCCCAACTGAATATATGGAGTAAGCAATGGAGTAAGCAATGGATAATCACTGTTTACAACCATTTTAATGCTTATACTTTCATAGGTATTAATTATTCTCTGACCTTCAGGAAATTTTTAATTTCTAAAATAAACCAGCTCTCTTATGTATTCCCAAAATTCATTAATATTTAGAAATAGTTTAAGATATTTTCGGCAATATTTTCCTTTTATTCTTGTAAATTACTCTCCTCACAAAGGTGTCCTTAACTTGAGATCAGATTTTTGTATAACCTCGCTATATGATGTGTTGATTTTGATTGACTCGATGAGGTCTGTAAAAGGTGTAATGCCTAAAGTTTAATATATGTATCTTCTTGTATATGGCCTTCTGAAATGTGTATAAATAGGTGACGCCCTTTGGGTTTCATTTTTTTGTTTTATACTACTTATCAGCGTGGCTGTATAAAACATCTGTGGTTGTACAGTGAATGATTCATTTGCCTTAATTTCTTGAAATGAAGGCTCTTGAGAACTGTTAATTTGAAATTTTGATTTTTTTATTTTTCATATCAAAAGGAAAGGAGTAAGTTTCCAATTTTGTCAGTTTAACCAAGTCAACAATATTAAATCCAGTGATTAATTCTCCATCAATTCCTCTTTCTTCAAGACGATCCTAAATTATCGTCATGTAAACTTGATATAACTTGCTAAAGATTCACTCTCCTGGGTCTGAAACTCAGATTAGAAGCGTCATTATTATAGAATCTGTTTGATGATGGACAACTCCTCTTCTTTCTATGATTTTTCCACTTATTTCCTTTTTCGTCTGTTTTTGAAGATCATCGTTAAGATTGTAAAAAGCAGTGAGATTAATCACAAACCGCATGGAATAATAATTTTCTTTTTTATTAGTAAAGACAGGATTGAATCGCCGTTTGAATTGGCGCAAATTCCCTTTCTGAGGTTTATTCATTGAAACCTTTGGTTTTAATACATTTAACAAATTTAGCAAAAACTTTTCAAAAGAACATCATTAATAAAGGAAATTGCACCATTTTCCTTTTTTTTTTTGGTAGATTAGACAATGTCTTAAGAAGTTGCGCAGAGTTTTTATTCTTGAATTCATAGTGGTAAGTACTATGTTGAATCGGAGTACAAGTCTATGTATTTAGGTTTATCGGGAGAAAATTACACATTTAGTAGCCACAATGAACGTATGTAGCTTCTATATTTATACTTAGATATATTTGACGCTCTCAGCAATATTTGTTAAGCAAAAGTTGAATTTGTGATATATCTCTTCTCTGGCCCCCAAAATATGAAATACTAAGCGCTAAGAGAAATATTTTGTCTAAATTGGTTTTTATTGAAAAAATTATTCTTGATAGAAATAATGGTATGTTACGATGATGTGAATGAATAGAGAACAATTCTGTTTCATTTTAATCCCTACTATGCTTTAGGTTAACAAGAATTAAAACTGTATCTACATTATACTTGACGTTGTTTATAACCTATATATATACTTTCATGAAAATTCACTTTTTTTTGCAACGCCTGGAGCTCATTCTGAAAAAGCGTGTAATACTATAGAATAGAAGAAATGGTGTAAGAGAGTAAAAGTCTAGAACGTCGAAGCATTTCCCTTTCCTATGCCCTAGGCCCTAAATGAGTAATGGGGAGAGAGGGAGAGTGATAGAGCCAGGAATCCTCCTGGTTCCACACCTCCTCACTCACTGTTCGCAGGGAAACAAGGGTGAGCTTATGAGACAGAGGAGAACAGAGAGAGGAAGAAGAGGTAGTAGAGATAAGAGTGTGAAAATAGGAGGAGAATTCCTAGAGGAGATACGCGGTCTTAGCCTTAAATCTATAAATCTAAGTGTGTTGCTAAGACTTCGGTATGTATAATCTTTCTTAGATTTGTATGTAGAGCCGTTTGGATACCCTGCGAGAGTTGCCACAGGCTTAACCCTTAGATTGGTCAAAATTGCGAGAAATAACCCGTAACCAGAGCAGGGAAAACGTATCATAATTAAAAAATAATCAAAAAGAATGAAAACCATTCCTATCACCATGTATTCAAGAATATTTTACAGAGACCAAATGCCCCAGAAGCCTAGGCAAAAGGGCTTCTCCTTTTCGACGACAAAATCAGCGGAGAAAAGAACAAACATGATGATTTTGCGCCAATTCAGATGTGTTTCAGCTGCTAAAAATGGGAGCAGCACTTCAATACGGAGTGCCAGGAAAATAATGAGAATTGCACCGTGTGCAGCGAGAAATACATCGCTGGAAAAGCTGCCGCCAAGATTAAGCATGATCCGGGGAGAAAAAACAGCTCCTACGCCCAAGCGACCAGAACGATTTTACCTACGCAAGCTGCCACGAGGACATACATGGAAATTTAGAAAGAGGGCTCGACTAAGATAATTAAATACCTGCATTTTGCATGAACACGTAAGAAACTTAACTTATCCAGGAACGTTCGCGAGCGAACTAAACATGATGTTAAAAAAACGGCCTGAATGAGATTTGGTTTTCGTAGATGTCCACCAACTCCAATTTTCCTCTAAGACAACTAGAAAGGTAGGAACCATCCAAAAACAATACGAGAGTAAACCTAAGAACATTCTTATACCTAATAAGAGACGTGGCTCCAGAATCCAAGCAAAAGAAGAGAGGTAAAAAAGGAACAAAAAGCTATTGAGTCACCCTAAATAGCCACATTAGAGGTACAAAGAGAATCCTCAACCTCCTAAGACTCGGACAATGAGAGCTCACAGAAGAACGACACAAACCAGTAAAGGCAAATTCGTATAAAAATTAAAAATTTAAAACTTTGATATTTTTCTTCTTTAAAATATACAAATGATTCATTTTTGAGTTCATGTACACGACATAACAAGTTATCTTTCGAGAGCTACCTAGCTTATATGGGCGAAATTAAGCCCTGTACTTCGAATGCATTTAAATACAATCTCTTTTCAACTAGTACCTCCCTGTCTATCAGCAGACAAATCCATATATATTTAATGAATTGGTGATTATCGATCTGTTTTTTTTTTCTTTTTTAGTTATACCAACTAATATGGTTTCCACCTCCCCTTCAAAGGGCAAGGTGGATAATCGATTCATGTAAATAATGCGATTTTGTTTGGAGTGCAACCATTTCGGTTCCCTCAATAGAGATTACCTTAATCCTAGTAGAAATAGTGACCTTTCGTTATTAGACATTATTTCGTCAAAAACAGCATAGAGTGAGAAGTATTAATTCCATTTCCAGTCCAATAAACAACTCAAAATAAATCTTTCAAAAGTAAACATAAAATTGTAGTATTTATTTAATTTATAGGTTATTAATCATTTTTCTTATTATTACACAAAATATTGAAAGTAAATATGCTCAATATTAATTGATTAGCATAACAAAACTACGAGGCCAATCATTAATAGCTTATATCGCTCAGGGCACATTTTTATATCGATACTTATGTGAAAGTCAAGTAAATCTTTAATTAGATATATCTCTCAAAGTAAATAGCTTTCTATTAACAATTAAACCAAAAGTAAAAATCAGACTAAGACAAATTGCTAAAATGTCACATATCAAACCACAAACGTGTGAATATTTTATAGATATATTTTCATTTTAGCCTACACGCTTTCAAAAATAGATTGAACAGGCCAATGAATATGCTTCTACGACTAAAACAAATTAAAATACAGTTCTTTCTTCTAGTTGTTCATATATTATCGGTGCAGAACTGACGAATTTGATATGACTATAGTAATTTTATTTATGATACAAAATGTAATAATATGTCATAACTGTTTTAAATCAGACAAAATTATTCTTCACTTCTTATTCTTAGTTATGCTGCAAGCGTTTACTTCATCTCTTAACAGTTATAGTTGAACTTCATTATGAATTCAATTTTCTATACTCTTGAAAATTTGAGAAATATAATAGAATAATTCTCGTGACGCACCTAATTACATCTTACTGCAGGCAGTTTGGGAGCCTCAGGCTTAAGATAAATGAATTAACCAGTGTTAATTTGTTTTGTGAAAATACGAATATTTATTAAATAAAAGACCTATATGGTTCGGGTTTGCCCTAATAACATTAAAGTGTTATTAAATTGATTGAGGAATCTGTTAAAATGATAAGACATGGGATACAAATATTCACATAATTGACACAGGAACAGGAAACATACCCTTTTTTGTCAATGTACACGATGAACATCACATATTTCTATTAGCATATTGAGAAATTTGAGTTCCATAGTTAAAGATCTTTTTCTTTTACTTTTTCCTCAACTGAAGCAAAATAATAAAAACAATTCTTGACACGTGCCTGAAGGGCTTAAGTTCGAAAAATGCGCCTCTGGCTAAGCGTACGAAGTCAAAAGTGCAAATGAGAAATATATTTTGTTATAAAAGAGGTATTTCTGTTAAATTGTATGCTTTTTCGTGTTATTTCAGTCAATCTTTAAATTGAGTGAGGCTTATATAAGAGATGGGAAGTCTAACCTGTCTATTCTCTAGCGCACCCCAACCACTTTTCTATTATCGTTAAGACACCATTTAATTGATAAAAAAATTAGATTTGATGTTTGTATTTTTGGTGTTTTATAATATAGGGTATGACTCTTATTTTTAGTCAATTTTCGGGGTAGTATTAAATTCTGATATGTTTGGATTATAATCGGAGAGAGTCTCTTTGGCCGTGGCAGTCGGTTTGGAAGAGAGTTTTAGCAATTTTCCTAGCTGCTGCTGTAATCTGTTGTGTTCTTTAATGGTTATTAAGCAAGATTCCATTACTTTATGTTAGGCTGTATGATGGGGATGTAGGTGTGTTGTGTATGTGTGGGGGGGGAATCTAGAATAAGACCGTCAATAGGCTAAATGTGCAGACTAAGGTGCTATTATTGGCCTGGTAATCTTCCAATTCGTAAGGGAGCACTTCCCTCCCCAGCACTCCCCAGGAAATAGATGAATGCTAAATTTCTTCGTTTTCTTCTTCGTCTTTTTCGGCTTAGGAGAGGCAATTGAAGAATGAGCTATCTCTTTTTCACCCTAAAAAAGTGCTTCGATGCTGGAAGAAAGATCTAGCCACAGCCATATCCTATTCTAATAGAGGGAAGGACTTAGCTGTTGCGAGGGCCCCAATAAAGGGTGAAAGGCTGTCTACTCTACATGAGTCCTTTGATCTCAAGTCCTCTTCGGAAGACCTTGATCCTTAGTGGGCTCTGGATCAGGGACGTTTTTACTGAACCATTGCTCTATCTCTGGGAATACCCTGCCATCTGGGCAAATGCTACCATAATTCCCACGCTTTCATCGAGAGGGGCTTGAATTTTGACATCTACAATATTGCGTATGGCAACCCTCTCTTGGACTCACCATACATATGCTCTGTTGTAGAAAGGCAAACTATTAGGGCCACAAGCTGAAATTTATTCGGAATATCAAGGGGATGATCAGGCTGTCTTCAAAGAGAGGCATTGGAGAGGTCTTAGATAATTAGTGTAGGAGCGACCCATTGGACCAAGACAAACCTTGACCCTCTAAGAGTGTTGCCAAATCAAGCTGTTTTCACCGTGGGCAATCAAGTTTGGGTCTCTTGTTTGCTGCGTTTTGGGCGGCTTGCTCTGAAAGAAATATGTGGGACGCCAAAGCTTCAACAATCTTTTCGTCTGAAGGCAAAGAAAATGAAGGGGATGAGAGGAAAACAGCCTTATCTCTAGTCATAGGAGAGGGGTAGCCTCTGTTCTCAAAAAGAGAGTAGGGAGGGCTTCTATGAAAGATAACTAAAGGTCACCTCCTCTTACCAGTTAGAGAGGCCTGTGGACTGCTCCAAATGGGGTGAAAGACCAAACCTCTAACCAATATGGAGTGGTTGAGTCTTGAAGTAAGGGTTTTCTTTGTCCCTGAACAACAAGGCTGGTGCAGACTTCGCTAATGAAGATATACTCTGAATTTTTTTATTAATTTAAGAAATCCAACCCCAAAATTGCAAAGACCTATTACCAGACAAATATAAAAGAGGTAAGTGGTGTGCTAAGTGCCACGTCCAAACGATCCAGCGTGTCCTGTCTCAGGGTTCCAAAGTTGCCATAATTCTAACATGTGTGCTTCAATGTGTGGTCCAGGCGCTTTGACAGTAACAAATAACGAACTGAAGTTCTCCAAAGAACCAGTCACTACCAAAAGATCGTAGCTTCCAAATAAGCAGCCAGAAAGTTAAAGCGATAGAGAGGAGCAGTTGATAAGTTTTACTAATCATTAACAAGAGGCCATGATGTGAAGATCTATTGTGTCGGAACTAGAGTCTGGACCTGCATAATTTATGTGGTCTGACGGCCAATACGACAGTAAAGACGTCAAACCTCACCCCTGTATAACCTAAAGCACCTGATAAGGAAAGGCTCATTAGACGTAGGAAATCTATTTTCAGGGAATGCACCATTTCCCCTAGAGCCTATCAGAGAGTTCCATTTAACCCAGGGACCATTCATTCCCATTGGGTCTGGAGTGTATGACGCTCCTCCGGGTACCAGGTATAAATTTACTCACAAAGTTTTCTCCTCCGTAGAATTAATCCAAGTTAGAAACAATTTAAAGACGATATGCATAGAAACATGGTATGCTGACCAAAATGTCGCATGCTCTCGCATATACTGATTTGAGACATGACGACCTCCAAAACTTTCAATAATTCCAGGAATAACCTAAGGATTCCGTGGCAATTCTATCATTCGAAAGAGTATATAAAACAATATATGAGTTTTAAATTTCGATTGAATTGACCGAATAGTTATGATGTAATTGCTCAAATAAAATAATTACCGGTCTAACGTTGGCAGGACTTTTGCAATAAGATTATTGAAAAGCGAATGTAAAACAATGTAATGTTTCAAATTTCATTAAAATCGGCCTAATAGTTATGATGTTACTGCCAAAAAGATAATAATACCGATTTAACCTTCGTACTTTGGCAATTATATCATTCAGAAGAGAATGTAAAACAACATAAGGGTTTTAAATTTCGTTAGAATCGGCAAAGTAGTTACAAAGTTATTTCCAAACAAAAAAAAAGCAAAACGGAGAACGACCGACATAGTGAGATGTAGAAACGCACGCGATAACAGAGGAGAGTGTGCTTCCTTTTTGCATTACACACCCCTGAGATAGGCCTCCGAGAGCATCATATTGAATCATATGTTATGATAATATTAAATGTGAATCACCCTTCTAAACTTAAACGTCTTGATTCCTTTTAAAATTGGCCGACGAATATATATTAAAGAAACTTAATAGAGGTTAAAAGAGGCCAAAATTAAAAGAGTGCATAAATATGTAGTACATATTCAAATTACCTGAAAAACAAAATATATTTTGGAATAGTTAAGCAAAAGGTGATGAGGAAAATAATCCCTTATGACTTCAGTTTTTTAACAGAGTTTTGAAAATTGTGCCTTTTTCATTTGAGTTTTCTTATATATTTTTTTAAACTTTTGTCATAGTTGGGTTGATTAACTGATTTCTTCTTTTAATCTTTGATAGTGATCACCTTAATTGTTGATCTTGCTCATACAGCTAGAGTAAGGATTCCCAGGATTGAATACACAGCATGTTTACCGTAAAAAATAAAAACTTCTAGTCCAGAGTCCCGAAATAGTTTTGGTTCTAAACTTAGTTTATCACTTGAAATAAAAATTCTTCGACTCAATTTTGTGCAAGAGGAAAGACAAGAATCTATTGCAGTAGAAAAAGTGTCGAAGTATGGCCCAGTGTACGAGAATGTACGCAAACGAATTCTAAGGTTGGCTAAGCAAGGCAACAACTGTTATTGTTCTAAGAGTGTGATTTGAGTAGTTTGCTGCAGCTGCGTAACCAAGGAATATTCCCAACACAACGACAAGAATAAATTTTAATACACACTAAATAAAAGGCACAAAATAAATATGGATATATATAGGTAGTCGAATAAGACGGAATTAGTTCCGAATAATGGTTATAATGGGAGTTTTAGGGTAATGAGCGATTTAGTTCCTTTGAACTTCGAGAGTAAAGCGGGCCGAAATTGTGTGGAGGTCGTGGTACCTGATTACTCACAGGGATAGCAGAGAACCCACAGAGAGTGGAGCTACTCTCTTCAATCTTGGATTTTGCGAAATGCGGGCCTCTTATCCTCAAGAGGTCTCCGGATTACCATCGAAGGGAGGAGATGACTTCTCCAAACTCGGATTGAGCGAGCTATCGGGCGTTTGTAATCAAGTAGTCACCAGAATAACTTCGGAGGATGGCTTCTCTAATCCTTGTTCAAAAGGGGTTGAGAAACGCTGACGTTGCCTCAAGGGACTCTTCTGCCTGACCCAAAGATATGAGTGTGATGTCCAGCTCCTCCGTGGATTGCGACCGTCATTAAACACTTCTCGTGAGAGAGTGTCGCTGAATCAAACTTTTTTTCGGGGAAGTGTCGTCTAACCAAATCTGTCGGTAATCCTTGCAGGAAAGTGTAAGAGGCGGGGATCAGTAGGGCAGATGGAACAACCAGCGGCTGGAGCCAAATAATCTGTTCGAAACAACCCTTCAAAATAAAATAGTAATCTCCGAACCCTGGGTTGAGGTGGGGGGGGGGGGGTATGCGATTTAAGACGGCGGGGATGTAAGCCTTCAATTTTATGCCTCGGTGTGAATTTCTCAGTGACCTGGCGGCAAGTCCAAAAAGTGTGAAGTCGGAAGGGGGGGGGAGTAATAACTCACTTTCTCTCTCTAAGTAATATCTTAAGAAGTGGGGAAAGGCTATTATTTTAACGGATCCCTCTACAAAAAGTAGCCAACTTCTTACAATCAATCATAATAAATAAGAACGCTTTTATCAGCTTGTCTTCCATCCGCCTTCCATAGTGGACTATTCGAATTTAGTACTATAATTTACTTAAAATTTTATATAGTCTGCGTGTTTCCTTTACCGTTACGTTAGTCAACTATTTCGGGAATATCAATCGAATCACATACATCGATAATTTCATCTTCTCCTACCATTCTTTACCTTTTCCAAGTCCTCGTTATAGACCCTGTCGTCAGTTGATAGAATGCAGAGCTCCAAATCTGTCGGAGAGATTCAAAGGAGAACGAAAATTAAAGTACCTGTCCATTTTCATCAGAAATTTAGGAGGCAGAAGATGAAAATCGACCAAGGCTTTTAATCCTTTCTTGGCAGCGATAATTGCCAGAATGACATTTAAATAGAAATTACATTCATTCCATGGAAGGACATAAAAGACTTATCTTTATCATAATCTTTTGACCAAAAACTTAATTCGTTTTTAAGTATATTTAATAGGGCAAGCTTTTGCTTGTTGCATAATTCTGATCACTAGTCTATTTGGCAATGGAAAGGGAAGAAACTAACTTATATCTCTATTCATTTGATAATCTTTCGACATCTGTTCTGTTCTAGAGAAAAATGAGCACAAATAAAATAGGTAATTATGTATACAAAACATAGATATCACTAATAAACTTTAATTTATATAAATCCAATTTAATTAATTTGACTTAACGTTCTAGACAATATTATATACTGAATAAATCAAAGTTAAACAAACTGTTTCCTTACATTTAGTTGCAGTTAATTTTCTTATTAAAGCAATGAACCAATCTATATTTACATTTTATACATCAATAATATTTGCAGAACTTATTAAATTTTAATTTTCCTCCTATATGTATAAGTTAGCTAGAAGCCGTTATTTCTTGTATTCCCTTAGTTATCTAAATCAAATATCAAATTACATTTTATTTTATTGAAACGATATGATCATTTTAGTGATATTAAAAATTTGAATGATATGAATGTGCAAACGGTGGAGTTCTCTGGGTGCAAATTAAAATGTCTTAGTCTGACTTTTTATGATTTATTTCTAAGTCTGACTTCATATGATATATTCATAAGCTTATGAGCGAGTTTTGTAACTATATGTTGTTAAGGACCAAGATCAAAATCGAAGTAAGGTTTGAGGCTTAATTTATCCTGGGAGTCTGTGAATGATTGATTTCCCCATTCTTTGAAAAATGATGAAGGAATAAATAAATACTGACAAAGTCTATCATTTAACACTAAATTTATAACAAAGATAGTTAAATGTAATAATTGGTGTCGTTGGTCAGGTAAGCTTCTCTGAGGTCCTTTGCCCTCGCTAGACGCGGGGCAAGAGCCGAGAAGCAGACGGGGGGAAATTCCCTTTTAAGTGCTTGGGATATGCGAGAGTGTTTTCTACCGTTGACCGACTTAGTCAAATAGTTAAATGGATTTTGTGTGATTCTGGGATTTAAAAAAGGGAAACACAATAATCTTTACACTATTAGAAAAAATAATCGATCAGCAAAAGAAAATTAATTTACAAAGAAGGCCTTGGCACGAGCTGTGATTAGCACAATATTTACCCGAAAGAAAACGGGAGGAGATGAAGAAGTGAAGTTTCGTAGTCGGAAAGCGTCACTCCTCTTCGAAGGTGATAGAGAAAGATGTAATAGGCTTACGATTTTCCAAGAGAAAGGGGATGGGCTCGAATGGTTGGCCGAGGGAGTATCCTTGCCGGGCACGGAGCGGAGAGCGTTATTCCCAAAATGAGTCCTTACGTCCTTGGCTGCTGTAGCTCTGAACAACTGGTTTCTTTCCTGCTAGCCCTTAGAATGGGATGCCGGGTAGTCGCTTGAGATGTTGCGCGTCAGGTCCTTGGCTGATTCCAACGAATCCTCTCGATTACTACTTGAATTCTGCGTGAGTACTGCCTGACTCATTCTTGGATACTGCTTTGTTCGTTCCCGTGCTAGGAAAAATATCCGACTTCGCCGGAAGCGATTTGTTTGCCGTCGGAAGGGAGGCCCACTCATTAGCAAAGGCGCGGATAGAAGGCGATTAGCGCTCTCTCGCTAATTTTGGTTCCTTGCTCCAAGTAAACTCGTCTCGCTCCGTTATCGGCCTAGAAGTTTATCAAAAGACGCTGGTTGAAATTCGTTTCTTTAGTGAGGTCCTCCCTAGGCCTCTTTGTCCGCGTCGCTCTCTCTCTCTGATATCTTCTCGCCTCTTAACATGGAACTTCCGGAAGAAGGGACATCTCGGGAAATGGGAAAGGGGGTGCAATACCTTCGCATCATGAAATAAAAATGCACATTGTACTAAATTCAAAATGAAAACAAAGCATATATAAAAAAAATTCGCATCACAAAAAATAGTAAAGAAATACATGATACAAAAAATAATACAAAAGAAATACTAAGAAAGACTGAAAAAATGGATATAGATCGATCATTATTCCCGAAATACTAATTAACAACAATCATGATTATAAACACTGAATTTTTAGGAGAGGGCACATCAGCCTTCGTTCCAAAATATAATAGTAAAGTTTATTTAAATACAAAAGGGGTACATTTTTCTGACCGAAATTTATTTGGACATATATGAAAAAAATAATATAAATAGTAAGCTCAAGATTGACTTGGGTGGAAATCTACCGGATTTCTGCTTAAGCTACCGGCCATACAATTCTAAGAGCCTTTTAAGTAAAGAATCCTAAACTGTAATTCTTAGAGGAACAAACTCCAGCGCATAAATCTACCAATGTTGTTTTTATTATTTTGGAGATACGACAAAGGCTTGTGATCAGTCTCTATTAAAAATTCTCTTTCTATTAGATACATTTTACATTTTTGAATTCCCCAATTTATGGCGAGGGTTTCTCGCTCAATTTCAGCGTTCTTTTTGCGAGGGAATAAATTTCTGCAAAAGGAAAAATCTCGTCATTGTTTCCGTACTGAACTAATACAAAACCGATGTCGTCATTGTTGACGTCCGTCGGATGCCAAATGGTTCTGCAGGATTGGGCAACGGTAATATAGGTGCCAACGCGAGTTTACACTTAAGTTGTTTAAGGCTGGTGATTGACAACGGGGCCTAGAGTTGCTCTCGGGCCTTCTTCTTCAGGAGCTAGCACAAGGGAGCAGAAAGGGTTGCAAAATTTGGAATGAATCGCCGATAAAAGGAGGTGGAACCCATAAATGACTTTAACTGCTTTTTCGTTACAGGCAGCGGGATTTTCCTCCTGGGGGGCTAATTAATTATTCCCTATGCGGAAGCCTTAGTAGTCTATTGTATTAAAGGCAAAATAACATTTTTTTGGATCAATTGTTGAATTAATTTATGATAACAAAGAGCATTTATAGGTAAGATTGATTAGATAAGAGCATCAGTGACATTTTGAAGAAGTACAAAGCTCAAGAAAGGGAAGGTCATTCTTTTGTCTAGAAGTAAAAAAAAGATTTTATTAATTCCTTGTTCATTATTAATATCATGTAGCAATTATAATATTAATATTTATGTAGGAATTGATAAAATATGTTAATGTAAGTTGAGAGAACCGATTTTATGTCTTGGGACCGATTAAATATATAAATTTATTATAAATGCTTCTTAAAATGACCGCATCTCTATATTCGAGCTGCTATGGAAACTGAGAAATGGACTGCGTCTAAGAGGCAATTCTTGTATATACGAAAATGCACCCCTGAAGAGAAAGAAGGAGAGAAAGAGAGAGAGAGAGCTACAACTTAAGAACTTTCTACGGAATGGAGAGGTTACCACTATAAGAAATGATCTTAGTTCAGCGTCATCCGAGAGTATCCGAACTGAAAAAGAAGAAGACCTCTTACCAGTTATGGAGTGCTCCTCTTCCAAGGAGGTAGACACATCCATAACCGGTGATTCTTCCGAAGGATGGTGAAGCAGAAAAAGATGGATTTGCCAAGAGTGTAACAAGCTTCTTGCTTTACCAACCTGGCGAGATGGGCAAAATCGTGGATCTTTGCTGCTTTACCACTCAAGAGGATAGAGCGAATCCACCACCAGCGAGCATTTCGTCTTCACCTAAGCAGCCGTGGATTTTTGCTGCTTTGCCGCCAGAGATCGTGGATTGAATTCCACTTACGATCATATTCTTGCTGAGTTGCTCCTCTAAACACCAAAATCATCGATCTCTGCAAGAATCGGCAACAAGAATGATTCTAGCTCATATCTACGCACTGGACCACTTCGAATAACCTTGCTGAGCTACCATGAACTGCTACAAGTGGACGTGGATTGAGACCTATCCGATAAAATTTGTTCAGTCTCTACATACGAAAACCACACCCTCCTTAGAGCTCAAAAGGACAACACTTGAGCAAGAGGGAACCAACAAACGAACTCACGCCACTTGTTCGGGCACAATGCTAAAAAAATGATAATAACAACAATAGTAAAAAAATAAAAAAATTCCAGTGCCAATAACTTTAATAATGTAGATTCACTGCTAATTTTCAAAAAGTGTAAATAGTAAAAATTCCAGTGTTCGGTGATGAGAATAATATTAATTTTGATAGACCTAATTAAGTGGGCAAAAAATATTGGGTTGGTACATTAAATTAACACATGCTCCGTAGATATTTACTATAAATTACGCACTCACATTTTCAGCTCTTTACGAAGCTCACGGGTAATCTTTTGCCAGTTATTAGACGGATGTTCCTCCTGTCAACTGACCTAGCTAATTGTTCTTCGATTGATCGCTGGTGTAGTGGATCCGGTAGGAACGTTTGCTGTTCGTAATTAGGCAGATTAATGACCAAAATCGCTAAAAATCATGGAAGTAAGTTAATAGCCTAAATTATATTGTTGTCTCATTACGTTGTCTGGATCATTTTGATCACCATAGTTTTACAATAAAAATGCTCTTTTACACGTAAATTGCAGTTTTATCCATCCTAACCTAAATAATGTACATAAACGACTTAAAGGCATGCTTAGTTCTTATCTGTAATTTATTACCATAAAATACCTACCATTATTTGGTTTGAAGGTACTGTAATTTTATTAATGGAAAACTAAGTGTCCGAATCATTATGGCCGACAAGACACAAATAAGGCAAAATTAACAGCGCAATCCTCGGGATATAGCCATAGAAGACAATAGAAGTGCATTATGTTAGTCTACGACAGATAAAGCCTGGCCCACTGCACCTCTGCATTGCGAGTCAGAAGAGGCAACCCTTTCCTCTTCAAGAGTGGACTAATGAATATTTTTTTTGCGAAAATAAAACATAAGACAATACATTAAGAGACAAAACCCCCAAATAATTAAAAGGTCAAATGCGTCCATATAAAATTAGCAGTCTGATGGAAGGATTATATTAAAAAAACAGCAATCATCATCGCCAATAGTAATAAGGCCAAATCATAGTATAGTTCAAGTTATCTATGGCATAAGTCAAGTAAGTGCAAAAACACAGAAGGCGAATCTATTAATGGATGCCTACTTAGTAGATATTACGAAGACCAATATCCGATCGAATTAAAGAAATGTAAGATGATATAACAATTTCATTGAAAGACAGAACGTCAATGTTTCAATTTTATTCGTTAAATGAAACTACAGGCAATACTTATAGGCTCAGTTGGCTTATTTATTTGCAGGATTACTTATAGCTTCGAAATCCCGGGATACTGTAATACTTAAAATCTTTTCATGGAACTAGTATAGGTGAAAATATTTTTGACGGGATGAAATACGCAATTAATTTGTTAAATCTTCCATATGAAATCAGTGAACTAAATTCAAATGAATTAATAGTTTGTCATTTTATAACTAACCCCCCAAAATATTTTGTCCACAGATTAAATATAAATAATTTGAGGTCTAATGTTGTGACGTGGGTAAGTCTTATAAAAAGTACTGAAGCGAACAGTAAACAAGAAGAAAACTCTGCTGATTTATTATACTATTGTGCACCTTATTGGTTAAGTGAAGCCTCAATGGTTATTAAATTTGATCTACTCTAAAATGAAATTAAACTCTTTTTGGAAATGAAGGATAATCCCATTCCTGAATTGGATTAAGAACAGTGCATCTGGGACTTAGCACTTTTGGTTGAAATTATCAGCCATTTAAATAAGTTGAAAATGAAACTACAAGAAGCAGGAAAGTTGATCACATCGTAATTACAACTGTAAGATTTTTTCAATTAATGTTGCGATTATGGATATCACAACAAATGCAATAAAATATTGTTCATGTTCCAAATTTCAAGATCGAAATCCATCATATACAAAAGTTTATGCTACTAACTATTCAACTCTTAGGTGTGAATTTGAAAGGAGATTTCAAAATTTTAAATAAAGAGAACTTAAGCTACGTGCATGTGAAGTTTCTTTCGATATTTCGTGGAGAATGCTTCTGTTTTATACCAACAAGAGTTTCATAATGCATTGGAAGCAAAATTTCACATTGTACCTCTTATCCAGTTGTAAAATTATGTTTTTAAAGAACTTTTTATAAACCTCTGAAAGCATGCAATGAAATGTTTAGAAAAACATATCGTGGACAATTGTTGTCTGAGTTATACATAACAAAGTCCTTTGCGTACAATATTGACAGAAGACAATTTATCAAGTCAATTACGGGTCGCTATCTCTACTTTTCCTTTAAATACTAAGGAACTATTAAAAATGAAACAAGCACAACAATATCATTAAAATAACGTACTATAAGGCGAAATTAAATAATTTAATAATCGTTAAGATGTAGATTGTTAATTATACAAATTAAAATTTATCTTGAATACATATTGACTATACAAATTTTTAAATATATTATCGACTATCAGTTGAAATCAAATTAGAATTTATATTTTTTTTATTAAAAACAATGGTTTAATTTTATATTCGCCCGGTAACCCTAAAAGGTTTCTCCGGTCTCAACATATAAGGTGAAGTTTCCAATGAATATACATACAACAAACAAGATTATTCATTTTGATTTGATATCGGTAGATTATTTTTATTTCAAAGTTGTTTGGTGGTTATATTAATGATAGTTATTAACGAGCGCAGATTAGTTGGTTCCTGAAATTAAAGTATATGTATTTATTGTGAAAATCGAATGACTAATTCAAAGTGCAAGTTTATTTTTACATGTAACCATTAACCTAACATTGTCTATAGTAAAATCAGTTTTATATTTTATGGAATGACTGTGATAGGGAAAATTTCCTATTATGCTAGAGTGTTCTCTCTTCCATTACGAATAACTAAGTGATCTGAAAACCCTGCTTTTAGTGTGTGCAGTGCTTCAAATATACTCGTAGCTTTCCTTTGAACAACCAAGGCAAGTGAATTCGTATAACAAAAGAACACAACCCAAAAAGTGGAAGTTGTCTCCTCTTCTAAAAAACTATCTATTGTTCTTTCGTTTATAAAAAGTATTTGTATGTTAACATAATATATATGACTACTAACGAGTTGGTACTGCTGTGTTGCAGACATTAATTCAGATGTCCTATATCCGTAATAAGAGGGAGTGTTTTTCTTTTGGGATTGTAATGGGTTTATATGTAGTCCTATTTGCGGTGTCTAAAAGGGTATTGATGTTGTTGTCAACAATTTCTTTAGGGAATGAATTTTTGTCAAGATAATTGCTTAGGAAATTAAATTGTTTATGCGTTGCAATGAAGTCAAATGAAATTTGAAAGCTTCTGTAAGGTACAGTTCTAATGGATGTAATTTAATTTAATATATCATAGAAGCTGAAATAATTTAGTTCTATACCCCCAAATTGCATTTCTCTAGATCTTACAAATATAGATTATGCAAGGTGATTTATATATATATATATATATATATATATATATATATATAAGAAGGGTATAGACACATTGTTTTTATTTTCATATTATAGGAGATATTGAGATGTAAGTTATTTAAAAGTGGACAAATTTATTATCCACTAAATCTTTTATAATATACTCGAATAGGTTGTATATTATTATTGATTCAGTTAAATAATTCTAGTTTCAAAATCGCAAATAAAAACATGCCACTGCGAGCCGTAGGAGATAACATGGTAAACCCATCAACCTGTTTGTATATGGTATTATTGAAGGTAAAGTGGCTATCTTTAAATTCGGAATTCAAAGCTTGATTTAAGTGAGATTGGGTGAAACCATTAAAAGTATCACATCTTTCAAATTGGTATTAAAAATTATATCAAGAGTTTCGTTGAAATTAACAAAAACCTTGCCCGAGATGCTGATGTTTTTTTTAGCCAACTTATTTAGAAATGAATAAGAATTAGTGATGTAGAAATCCTATTTGCTGTATGGTGTACGAATATCAATAAAATTTGGATAACAGATAAAAGGCAATTATTTATAATGAAACAATTCCCCGTAAGAGGATATCTGTCTTATTGGTTTTAGAAAGTTCATAAAGTGTACTAAGTTCAGAGTCAGTGTTCTTTACTCGGGTGCAGATAACCGGTTTTAACAGACAAATTTAAATTTACAAAGAAGTATGTCAACTTTCTTTTCTTTCTTACTGGAGTATTATTTTATTTAAGTGGGTGGTGAGACTCTGGAATTTAGTTATCTTGCTCATCTTACTATTTATCTTTGACAAGATTATAAATGACATTAAAAAACAACCAATCGATGGCTTTAAATCTAAGTAAGTTTCATTAGATTTTGCATGAATTTCTCATAAACCCAGTAGTAGTCTGACCTATTCATTATATATATATATATATATATACATATATGAGTGTTTTTTTACCTATATGTTACATGAATATAGTAGAATTAGTGCAAGGTTTAATGGTGCACATGAAATAAACATATAGAGGAAGAAAAATGATATAATAACGTGCCGATCTTACCCATGGTATCTATCACATATGGTAACGTAGAGTAACATGTTTAAAATGATTCCAAACAACGGAGATGTTTTTATTTTATTTTGCCGACAAAAAATCTTTAACACGATGCCGTTAAATAAAAATGGATGAACTCATTCTATAACCATTTTTTAAGTAAAAAGGTTGAAATATATTTAGGAATTTCGTAACTATCGCCTTAAACCTTTAATGACTGGTCTTAGTTCCCATGGTCATAATTGATTGCAATTTTACATAAAAAGTCTTGTTGTGTCCACTATCAATATGTTATGATGTCAACAACATAAAACAAATTATTTACAGTAAGATTTGAACTTGTTCCTAGACTGGGAACGTTGGACACTTCTAGGGGAATTTTTAGGAGAAAAGGTTTACAAAAATAAAAATATTGTTTTTTATATATATTTACTTCTATTCCAAAACTATTTTCACTTTTTTATAATGTATATGTGGCTATCCTACATATATATATATATATATATATATATATATATATATATATATATATATATATATGTGACATTCATTATATAATATAGTTAAAATATATATATAAATATATATATATATATTTCATATGATCTCTACTAATAAAAAAAAACCTTTTTAAGCTTGTTTTCCTGACGAAATAGATATAATGAGATTATGAAATCAATATAGAGTTGATATATCTAAATAATAAGCAAAAAGAATCCTTTTATTTTATAATAATGCTCAGTAATCAGTTTATCATGCTATTTATATATATATATATATATATATATATATATATATATATATATATATATATATATATATATATATATATATATATATATATATATATATATATATATATATATATAGGTATATGTAAGCAATATATATGCTGCAACTTTTGTGAAGACAAAATCCTTTTTTTATGTATAATTTAGGCCTATGAACACATATATGGATGTAAATATACATATGAATTCATGACCATTAATAATCGAAAACACTACTTTCCCTTTTATACTAAAGTTAAAAGGATGAATTTAGTTACAGGTCCTCCATAAAAAAATGAGCTGAGCATATCAAATCCTATTTGATATTTATTTACTGCTTATGATAAATGTCACTGCATCCCATCTTATGTATTATTTCGGTTTCGCTGTCGTGAGTGGACAATGCCCTGTCCTGTTTTCTCCTTCTGCCATGCAAGCAGGAATTCCTTTATGAGTTAAGTTACTTAGGAGCTTGTGCCTGGTAAAAGATTATCAGAAAAAATTAAATGTTTTGCATAGTTTTGAACAATTTTCAACATTTAATCCATTACCCTATAACCTAGATGTAATGATGCACTTCCTTTTTTCCGCAATAAATAGAGAAATTGTATTGATAGCCATTAGAGCCACACATCATCCACATTTTTAAGCCAAAGCGAACGGGCTTATTCTTTATGAATTATTTGGCACCATGTACTTGTAAGGGATCATAGACTCATCAATACTAAAAAAATTCGTGAAATACCCCGATTACTGACAGTTTGTGCAAAGCAACTCTAAAAGTGGCTGCACTTTAGCTACCTTAGTTGTTTTCAGCGATGTGAATATACCTTTTTATTGTTTTAAATCTATCACTGTTCATTTTTTTGGAATATATTGGAGCTTCCATATCTTAACTAGTAGAACAATATGAATTTTCAGAAAGTAAAGAATGATATCCAATCAAAAGAACCAAACCTAGAAAATTCTTAATTTCTACTTTACTTACGTTGAAAGCTGGAACATTCTTATTACTTCTTCATTATAAATTTGTCTGTTCAGTAATGAAACTTATCATGTTATCGTAATAAAATAAATGAATTATGTAAAATATCATTTCTGAGATAGTATTCGCCAACCTTTTGAGGTGCACTATAATGATTTAGAGCAACCTTATTACTTCTTCTAACACCTAATTGCAGCTGACGACCCACGTTCCTCATCTAAATCTTCCTCACTGAATGCATGAACTTTCGACTCTCCAACTACTTCTTCAGGAAAATATTGCTGATGTAGATCATCGTCGTCATCTTTTTTATCGCTGTCAATTGCCCCATTGCCAGATTCAGGCGGAATAATTACAATATCAGCGTTACTCCTTTCCTCATCATATTCTATTGCATTATCTCTCCTCATTCTGTAAAAAGTACAAACAGTATAAATGTATGAGACCAAAACTCAGTGATTAAGCATTTTATTCCTGCATTGACAGAAATTGAAGCTAGAGATAATAATAGGCACATGCACATATGTGTGGGTAGACATATGTGCATACACACAAGCATATAGGCATGTGTCCATATACAAGCATGCATCCGTATAGGCATTAAATTACTGCATTAATATATTAGTAGTACTTTTTGTTTTGTTACAACTAGTTGGAGATCTATATAATAAAAATCAATTCTGCCTATAAACACAATGTAAATGGAGTAAAACTAACAAGATGAAACAAGTTACTTACCCATAAAACAATGTAGAATCCATGAAGAGAGTGCGCACTAAACGTGTTTACTCAATGAGTCAGAGTTTCAAATGAGTAATATCACATCAAACTTGTGGATTGCGCTAAGATGCAGATTTGAACGTGTCATACATACTTTGTGCAGCGTGATCGAAATATAGGAGGAAAAAAGGTTCCAGTAGTGCCTAACGTTCTCATTTTGGGAATATTATATTCAGACCTATCTTTTTCTATACAAGATTACCCGTGGATCTTTGAATTTTTAATAATTATTTGTAAAATCATATTCTAAATTATAATATCAAATAATAGAGTGATTAAAAAATATAACATTGTTTTTTATTATATTTATAAAATTAAATGATAATTGTAATTTTTATATATATATATCTGATAACACATAATTTGATTCTTAAAATTGTATTTTATAAAAATCTATGAAAAAAATTAGGATAAAACATAGTTTTACATTTTTGGATGCTCGATTAACGAATTAAGCTGAACATTGCACTGAAAAGTCATTTAGAAGTTATGTTCCCAGAATGGGAACGTTGCCACGTTAAAGTGTTTATGAGTTAGTAAGAAAGATAAATTATACAGTATGTATAGCTATTAAAGGATGTTTCTCATGCAAAACAGCTATAATGCAGAACCTAAAAGTTACGCATCTTATGCCTTGATTAGGGGGCCAATGCAGTGGAAGGTAGGTCCACGGGAAAAGACCATGCGTGATGTAATGTAACTTTAAGTTCATGTCGGCCCTCTCCCATCTTATTTACCGGGCATCCCGAAAGGCTATGTTGATTCATAGCATTTTGTCAGAATATGGAAGAAAAAAACTCATGTCTCTTAGCCTATTCATTGTAGAACTTTTGGCGCACTCATCAATGCACTCATTAACCAAAATTATTACATGTCCAAGAGCTTAGCAGACAACAATCTCGAAATTCCCCCGCTAGCTGCATCCATGTCAACAAAAATGGTTGAAACAATGTTGTGCGATTGCAGAAATTTATTTAAATACATAAACTCTAGCCATGAAAGTATAAATTACGTAATGGAGGGCAATAAAAATAGTAGGCTCCTATTTTTTATCTAGATATTATGCGTTCTTAAAAAATGTAAAAAACTTCAGTATATAGGAAACCTACATTAAAATGCTTAGGCCTAATCTTTTTTGGTTTTAGCCAGGAAACCTTATGTTATCCTCGGTAAAAATCCGTATCTATTGACCCTACACTATCCATATGTCTTTCATGCAGACTGCTGCATTTAGAATTATCCTTTCTTAAAAGATTCTTTAAATATTTTACTTTTATCATATTGAAAATTTTAATCCCTAATTTCTTTTTGCTAGTGCTGATTACGGGGCTGGGTCCTCTAAACTTTCAAATACAGATAAATAAAGATGATTTTAACAATAGCGTATAGGTTTTCACTTTCAAAATTTGTATATATATATATATATATATATATAACAATATATTCAACAAATCAGTACTGACTTCTTTTTCCATTTCTTTAGTAAAAGAATTCCCTATTTGGTATTCGTTAGTTTATTTTTCCTTTCTGCTCTCGTATTCGAGAAATGATAACAGCTGTCCACATTTGAAGTTGACCCTAGGGTGCGATAAATATCATTGCAACGAATATAACATTGATTTTTTAAAAAAGAAATATTATCAACAAAAATTACATTTGCGTTACCAACTGGATGTAAAGCGAATGAAAAATATGAGTTTTTCTCATTTTATTTGAATAAAATGATTACAAACAAAAGAATGCCATATATTCCAAGAAGTCTCGTTGGTCATTGTAGTTAAAATGGAAGTCAAATGACTGAAGAAGAAAGGAGAGGAACCCGATAAATGAGGATGTCGCTTTTGTAAAATGAATTTGAGTAGCAAACAGCGTTTTGGATGTACTGCTTTCCGGCAACTATCGTCAATTGATACTACTTCTATCTCTAAGGATGTTGTTTCTGCCCTACCTCATATTGATGCTAATGCTTCACCTAACCGAACCTTAAATTCACTGCAGCAATCATTACTCACCTGCTTTTACGTGCACGCCCCACTTATCACTCCTTCTTCAAACCGCCATAACTGCGCCTCTTAGTTCACCATGGAACTCCTTCGTTCAAGTAGGTCCTTACGTGCCCATGAACGTGCCCTTCGTAAGGCACTCTTCGGTGGGTAGGACTCGACCTCCCTCTCACTTTCTCTAACCTTGCTACTTCGAATTATTCTTCAAAATTTAAATCAGCGCATGAGGCTCATTCAGGCAAACATTTTTCTGTGAGCAAGAATGACCCTCGGACTATATTTTGTCTCCTCTGTCGTCTTACCTCACCTAGCCCCACTTCCACAAACTCTTCTCTCATTAACACCTCTACTCTTTCTAAATTTTCCTCTGATAAAGTTATTAATCTTCGCGCCATACTACCCCAGTCTAAACAAGCCAATGCTGTCCTCCCAGACCATACCCCATTGCCGCTTAACGTCCTCACTCGGGCATCTTCTAAGGAAGTAACAAATCTGGATCCCCTAAGGACGTCTTTCCACCCAAACTCCTCCACCAAATTCTCCCTGCTATCCTCTAAATGATTCTTCATCTTTTTAACACTTCTCTTGCCACTGGGATGGTTTCCCCTTCCTTTAAACATGCCTCAACTTTGTCCTATCCTTAAAAAAACATACCTTAACCCCTCTGAACCATCTAGCTATCGCCCGATCTCACAGCTTCCATTCCTCTCTAAGATCTTCGAGAGAGTTGTTTTCTTTCGCATTGATGACCATATTTTTAACTGCAAAATCGATGAAACGTATCAATCGGGGTTCAAAGCGAAGCACTTTGCTGAAATCGCACTTCATAATGTTTCAGACGGTTACAAAGTGCTATCGATAGGGGTTGTACGGCCATTCTAGTCCTCCTAGACCTCTTCTCTGCTTTCGACATAATCGACCACACTGTCCTTCTTGATCGTCCTCAAACTTTATTTGGTCTCCCGGGCACTGCACTTGCTTGGTTCCGCTTATACCTCTCCTCTCGCACTCAATTGGTCGCGCTCAATAACCTCTCATCCAAGCCTGCGGCCATTCATTTTGGGGTGCCTCGGGGCTCATTCCTTTGTTCCCTCCTCTTTTGCATCTTATTACTTTCGCGATTTACGTCTGTCCTTTCACCTCTATGCTGATGACACCCAGATATAGCTTTCCTCATCGCCTGTGTCCTTCTCTCAATCAATTACCAAGCTCCTTTCAGCTATCCATAAAGGAATGGCTGTATGCCAACTTTCTCAAAACTACTACGATAAAACTAAAGTTCTCTTTGTTGGTACACCCTTCGATGGTGGAGAAATCTAAAGCTCTCCTCCCCTCCCCTTCATTAAGCTTAGGCAAACGAATGTAACTTCCTCTGTTATCGTCAGTAATCTTGGTGTTCTTTTCGATCAGCAACTGTCGTTTAAACTGCACATCCGTCGTATCTGTAAGTCTTCCAACTTTTCACGGGTTTGATCCCATTTTGATCGATGAAGCCTTGAGACTGTTTTTCGTGCCTTCGTTACCTCACGCTTAGACTACTGCAATTCTCTTCTAGTGAATCTCCCTTCTTCGTTACTTCGACCCATACAACTAGTTCAAAACTATGCTCCCCGGCTCCTCCTTCGCCGCCCCCGGTTCTCTTCTCCCATGCCTCTGTTAGAGGAGCTACCCTGGTTACCTCTTCCCTATGTACCCACTATAAAATTCTTCTCCTCACCTACAAGGCCCTTAACCTCAAGGCTCCACCTTATCTCTCGTCTGCACTCTCCCGTCGTCAAACTCCTCGGGCAGTCCGGTCTCACCTCGCTCCCATCCTAAACACTCTTCGTTTTGTCCTTTGCTCTATGGGTGACCGTTTCTTCTCAGCTTGTGCTCCTAGACTCTGGAATGATTTTCCTGCCGAAGTCCAATCCTCTCTCTCCCTTGCTACTTTTAAACGTCTCATGAAGACTCAGCTCTTTAGAATTGCGTTCTCTCCCCTATAAACTTTCTCTACACTGGATATACACAACCTGCGCTCTGTGGGGGATAACAGCCCTTTAGGGCGCATTATAAATACCTATTATTACTATAATTTATATATTGTCCTACCTATGCTTACGAAATTAATGTTATTAAATGATTGACTAGAATAATTGTTCTTATTATTTCTTTAAGTCTAAATCTTTCGAACAAATTTCGCCAATACCAAGGGGAACATTATCACGTTATAACCATGCATTGTTAACTCCACAATAACAATGATACCTATTTATCCCAGTGGAAGAAGGTAGAGGCAATCTCTTTGTTTCTTTCCCGCAAACATCTTACTTACCTCTTCCTGATCCACTCCCCAACAAGCCAGGCCACTTATCACATCTATTTCTCCAAGTACCCTCCCCGTTCCCGATCCTTCGAGGGCATCCACTCACACGCCTCCCTTTCGGAAGATGATGTTCTCCTGATGCGTAGAGGAGGAAAATGGCCATCCTAAAACATAGGAAGAGTCGTGTATAGGAAAACCTTTGACTTGAGTCTAGAGGTGTACAATAAGGGAGGGCATTTAAATTTAATTCGAGACAGGGGTCACGATATGAATGACTTCCGTTGCAGCCCTAGTGCAGGGTATATTTAATAAGGGCATCGTCGTTAACTAGCGCAAAAAAACCCACAAAGTAAATAAATGCGTGTTACAAAACCGAAAAATGAAAAGGATTCATTCATAAAAGGGTAATGGAACCCTATATAAATAAAAATAAAGAAAAATACAATTCCTAAAAAACAAAAAAACAAAATAAAACGCAGAGAAAGGACAAATATGTACAAAAAGAAAACAAAATTTTACATGTGAACCAAGGGAACATAAACATACACGGTTAAGACGGAGTTCTAGAATTATAAAAAAAACGCGTGAACAGAGTCGATTATGTGCACAAGAGTAAAATGCTTAACACAATTTACTTCGCAGGGGCAGGATCCTCAACCAGATTCCTACTTAGACAGTCTGCAACACAGTTTTCTGTCCCTTTAATGTATATTATTCGGAACTGGTATTCCATTAGAAGTAAAATACAACGAATAAGCCTTCCGCTCTGGCTTTTACAATTATTTAAGTAAGCCAATGGGCGATGATCGTTTCGATCACGAACTCTTTACCTAACAAATATATTTGGAATTTTCGTAGTTCCTTTCGCGTGACGAGAGATTCCGGCTAGCGTACGCAATGGAGTAACTGTTGCCGTCTTCTTCATACTGGAGCAAGACTCAACCGATGCCTTCATTAAAACATCTGTTCGTATCCCAAAACGTTTTATCGTGTATTTGAGTCTCAGTATGGGAGCTAATGTTAGTTTTTCCTTCAGCTGATAAAAGCGGGCGGTCACTTTGTGGTTCAATGCGAGGGGTGCTAGGGAACTTTCTTTAGTAGGAAGCTAAGAAGGGAAGCTAAAGCGGCGAAATTCGGCACAAAAGGTCTGTAAAAGGATGTTGACCCGAGAAAAGAGCGTAATTGCTTTTTAGTACGCAAGAGGGGCATGTCGTCGATGGCCTTTACCTTCTCTTTCTGAGGGGCCATTTGATTTTTACCAATGTGGAAACCGAGGTATTTAATAGTGCTATATGCGAAATGGCACTTGCTAGGGCATATAGTAAGGCTATGATCACGAAGCCTATTGAGGAGCGATTGTAGTGAGATAAGATGCTGGTCCAATGTGCGGGTGGCCACGTAAACGTTATCAAACTTAGAGGAAATGTTGCCAGCCCATCCAGTCACCTGCGCATCATTCAATTATAGTTAGTACAGGCAGTAACTAAACCAAAAGGTAGGCGCTTAAACTGCATAAGGCCTTTTCTGTGGGAAATGCCGTGAATTTCGCGCACTATCTTTAAGGAGGATTTGATACTAGGCCTTACACAACTCTATCTCTGATATAAACTTGACATATTCAAATAGCTGTAGGATCTGGTCTATCAAAGGGATAGGCCCAGCGTCGAAAACTGTTTCGGCGTTAGGCTTTATAAAGTCTACGCCCATGCGAAAAGAATGATTCGGCTTTCTGACCATAACAATGGCAGAGCAATAATTCGACGTAAACGGTTCAATTATCCCTAATTTTAGCAGGTTTTCCACTTTGGCGTTAGAAGTCGGGAACAATTGAACGGGTACGGGGTAGAGCTTAGATATAATAGGCTCGTGGGTGGTTAGGGCTATATTATGATCAAATTAAAAAGAGCAAACAGGCTTCTGGAAATTACATCGTGGAATTCATTTAACAAATGAGCCAATTGCGTTTTCCTAGGTGGGTTCCAACTGGGGGTTTAAATCGAGTTTCGGGGTAGGGTTTACACGGGAAACGGGGAGCGAAGGGAGAAGGTAATTTTCTGAATGTCGCTACGAGGCTTAATGTAATTACTTTTCGCTTTTCCCTAGAATGATGATCAGTCTACATCCAGCATTACGCCCGTCATTCCTCTAACTCTTTATCTCAAATTCTCCTTCAGTTATCCATTACACTTATGGTTTTAAGCCACCAATCTCGTGATCTCCTCTAGTAGGGATGCCATTAAAGCTAAGAAGCTCTAAATTCGTAGATACTTTGACACTCGGCTCCGTTGATATAAAAAATGCGAGGTATAAGCAGTCATACGATTCCGTCAAAAACAAGCTCACCTCTCTTCACGAAAAAGTTACGTGTCTGGGATTTCCACGAGCTCTTCAACCAATGACTTTCAAGAAAGTGTTTGTGACCTGGTGATGAACGCGTGCATGCTTTGCTTTCATAGTTTTTGTTTCAAAATCTTCTAGCAATTTTAAAATGTAGTTTATAACTTGACATTTATAAATACAATAATCTAACCACAAATTGTTCCAAAAAGTAGTAAATTGATATTATTTTTAATTATTAATTAGGCAAAATGATAAAAAAGAGGATAATAAACGATAGGGGAAACAAACTTTAAGAAAAAAAGTAGAGAAAGGAAAAAGCTCTGTAAAACTCATAAAAGAATAAATGCAGAACTCATCATATATTAAAAACAAAAAAAGCAAGCAATCTCCTGATGAAAAACAAAAGCTGCCTAAACTCCTCGAATCTCAAGTCAACCAACATAGTTAACGAGTTCATCTACCCCGATAAAGAATGTTAGCTTTATACCAACTGAAAATATATTGGCATGACAACTACTATACTTACGAGTATTTAACCATTCATCCACAAAGCGGACGTCCGAAGAATCTTATGGAGAGTGCCCATAATATTTACCTAAGGGGCGGTATGCTCGTTAATAACAAGTTAATTAAAACAAAAGAGGCCAATAAAGCGAGACTGAATATCTTAGAAGCCATATTACTAAATTAAGATAAGCCGGCCATCCACAGTCAAGCGACAAGCTGGGATCGCACATTAAATTTATTTTAAAATTTTACTCACAGGAGTGGCCCATTTCTTCTAACGTTACGTTTAACCAAGGCGGAATAAATACCCGTTTAAGCTAAACAAAGAGGAGAGAGTTAGCCAGGCAACCTGCTACAAATTATTATCATCCACATCTCATCGTTTATCCTACACTCATTATCATCCCATCAACACATACTATTTACACAATATTTTCTATTATCCTATCAGTCTCTCCCCATTCTACCTTTATACTATCTTAAATCTTGATCTTTTTTCACTATGTCAGATCCTCACTCCACTCATTACATTGGTAAAGAAGGCAAGAAAATATCAAAACAACCCCAAAGATGACCGAATAAGATCGAAATCTTAGCAATTTAGTTTATTTTTTAGCAAACACATTCATTTAAAAAAAGATGAATACAGGACAAGTGATCCACCATCTACAAAATGGAATTATATATATATATATATATGTATATATATATATATATATATATATATATATATATATATATATATATATATATATATATATATATATATATATATAAATATATATATACGAGGGACGGTCAATAAGTTTTACAATTCGGATATAAGAATACGAGATATGAGGAAAAGAGTCTTATTGTTTTTCAATATAACTACCCTCGACTTCAATGCACTTGCGCCACTTGTTCTTAAGGATTCGAATTCCCGACTGCTGTTCAATTCACTCCTGGACGGAGAGCTGGACATCTTCATCGTCCCCAAACCGGCGTCCACGCAGTGCAGCCTTGAGCTGGCGGAATAAAAAGTAGACGTTAGGGGCCATATCTGGACTATAGGGGGGATTGTTGAGCTCCTCGAATCCGCACTCGCGCAGGGCATCTTGTGCAACTCTGGCCGTGTGGACTTTAACGACGTTGAAGTCGATCATGGGGCGTGAGATAACGTGATGTTTTTAGGGACCAAACGGACAGAGACCTTGGTCATGGACAAATTGTCGTGGATGATGTTGATAACACTTCAATGTGATATTCTAAGTTCTCGCTTGATTTCTTCGACTTTCACCCGTCGATTTTCGAAGATCATCCTCTCCACACGGGCCATATTGTCCTCTTTGGTCACGTCTGACAGGCGTCCTGGACGGGGGTCGTCTTCAAGGGACTCACGATCATGGTGCAACTCCCTATTCCAGCAAGCAATGGTTGCATAGGAAGGAGCTGTGTCGATGTACCCTGTAACCATACTTTCATGGATCTCTTTTGCATTCTGGCCTTTCTTGGTCAAAAATTTGATCACTGCACGGTGCTCAACCTTCTCCATTGTTGAAAAATTTGCGACTCATCATCTGCGATCAGCTACTGGTTCTTAAATCGACGAGGCAGGTGCGTGCGGCTACAGGTCCTGACTTATCATAACTTGTCCTAACCACCACAAACAGCCATTCACCTTCCTCTGTTTTGCCCTACCGATTCGCAAAACCTATTGACCACCCCTTGTCTATAATATATATATATATATATATATATATATATATATATATAATTAGGTAAAGGCCATGTTGGATGACTGTTGATCACGAACTTAAGAGGGTTTCCCGTGTTCTCGTTAACAACGGCTACGCACAAGATTCCATCGACGCCACCATGAAAGAGAAAATGAACTTGGCTGCTGGTCTTGGTGACAGGTCTCCTCCGAAAAAAAATATTATCCATCTTTATTACAAGGCCAATATGAACACCGGCTACCGTGAAGACGAAAAGGGTCTCATAGCCATTCTCCATCGTAACCCTACGTCAACCGACCTTAATAGGGATATTAATCTAATTATATACTAAAATACTAAGAAAACTAGTAGTTGCATCATCAAGAACAAATGTTTCCCTCCAACGAGCGAACTCCAGAAGACTAACGTCGTTTACGAATATTCGTGCAAAGTCGGTGACTACGAACAGCGCAATTCAAAGTACAACGTCGTAAACTCCACGACCCTGCCACGGTGACTGACAACTCGCCTTCAAGATGGCGTGATTAAAAAATACGCTGACTCTCATGGTATTACCCTAACCCGCGAAAAAATGATCAGTACACCTCCATCATCCTGAGACTCCAAAATCGGAGAAGATTGCAGATGGCGGAATCGGTCATTATTCAAATGAATAAACGGGCAATTATTGTGCAACTTCAGCAGAAAACCATACTCCCGACATCTCGTCATCTCCGAGTTGACCGCCATTAAAAGAAGCACGTTTACAAACTTCATTTCCCTTTGCCTCCTTTGCCAGAGGCCTAGATCGGAGCGAAAAATAGTCAGACAATTTCAATTGATGCAAGAGTGTAGGTGTGGGTAGGAGATAAAATGCGGGCGTGGTGACAGATAGCGTTAAATAAACAAGTGGTAAAAAGAGAAAGAGGTGCTAAGAGCCTGGTGATCAGGCCTCTCGCTTTTTAAATATATTTTGTTTTGTGGTTCCTTTTTTTCTTTGAGTTAGTGTATAGAATGGCGTTCAAGCCATTAGTCTTCTAAAAAAAATTAATGTTCTTGCGTATGACATACTCATTTGCTGTTATTGCAGTAAATTACTTTAATCAATTTAGTGTTGTGCTTAGTGTTTTTGTTTTTTTGTATATAATGTAGTCAGTGTAAATCGTGGCTTTTAATTTTTCCTAGATGTCTTCTTAGATATTTTGTGGTCTTCATCGGTGAATTCTTTTATAAATCGGTAAAGTTTCATAATTTGGTAATCTTTTTCTTGGTCGGTTTCTTCTGGTCAAGGTAAAAACATTCTTATTTTCATGCGTAGAAAGGCACTTCCGCTCCGCCATCTAAAAGCCCAGTGGAGTTTGGAAATCTGGCGCGTCTGATGCCTTTTCTGTTCCGGTTAATCATTTGGACGATATCCTCGTCCAATTCTCAATTAACCATTCCCTGCATATTCCTTGTCCGTTCTTCTATGACAACTTTAATGGGACTTATCCCCGCCTCCCGGTGCAGCTCTTCCTGGCGACTTCTCGCTCGCCTGTATATACCTGTAATTAGGTATATACATTTATTCTGCCCTACTTGTAGTTTCCGCTTTTGTGACTTCGAGACACATGAGAGGGCGGAATCGGGGTATAGCAGCGTTGATCTTACAGGTGCATTCTAGATCTTAATATTATTGCTTTCACGCAGCCTTCTGAGCATGTATAGATTTTTGACTGCAGGAGTGGCCTTAGTGATTCTCTCTTGGACGTGCTTCTTGTACCCGGATTAAGTAATCTTCATTCCGAGTACATCGCACTCCGTGGTGTAGGGATAACGTATATCCCCCACCGTGAGGTTAGTCTCCTGCCTATGGGGACTACTTTGAACTTTTGCTAGTTGGTGCAGAACTTCCACCGGGCCTCTTAGGTGTTAAGGTTTTCGATTTCTGCTCCTGTCATTTGAGCTTGCCAAGGCGCATTCCACCATGGACAAGTGATTATCTGGATCAAATCATCGGCAAATTGAATGTTAGTTCAAGTGTGCCTTACATGGGCTGGGACATTAGCGGTGTAAATCAAATAGAGAGTGGCAGCAGACACCCCCCTTGCGGGAAGCCCGCAGAGAGCGCAAACATTTGTCCGTGCGTGCACCCTAAACCGATGTACGCCGCTCTCTACATGACATAGTCACAGAGTATACTTTCTAAGTTTTCCCTTAGGCTCAGTCGTGAATCTTGTACTGCATTCCCCGTTGCCACACCTTATCAAACGCTTTTGATACATCCCAAGAAACAATGTCCACGCAACTTCTTTCCCCTTTTGCTTGGTATAGCTATTACGTGATGACATTAATCACCATCTCTGTACTTCGTTTCCTCCTAAACGCGAATTGATCTGGGTTGAACAGGTCAAGGTAAGAGCTTCTAACTAAATTCTAGAAGTGAAAATGGCCGTTAGCTCTCATTCAGCCTTGGGTCCTTTGCGTGCTTAGACAAGAAAATCATCTTAGCCGTATTATAAGCATGTGGAAAGTATTCCGTGTTTAGAAAGCTTTTATATTTTCTTCTCATCCCTTCGATAACATTGGGTGGTGCCTTTTCGAAGTTTAACTTTGTAAGCCCCGAGTGCCCTAGGACTTTTTTGTCGGAATGAGCGGAGTGCGCCGAGTAGTTCTTCTTCGGTAATCTCGGCGTCTACGTCGTGATGTATATCTACCTGGTTCTGAGAGTGCGTCTTGTATATTTGTTCATTATGCTCGTCTATGATGTTGCTTTTCAAACTCTAGGTTATAGTTTTCGTTTTCTTCATCAGTTATGCTGAAGATTTTTTCTCAATAACTTCGAAATATCTCTTCAACTCTTCCTTCTTCCGTTTCGATGTTTCCATCTTCTTTTTGTAACTCGATTTTCTTCTTCCCAGTCAATCCTTTAAGATTTCTGATCTTTTTCCAATATCAATCACATCATCCCATCGTCTCCATTGTTGTTCGAGGATCAACTAGTTGAGTTCTTCTTTAATTTTAAGTTTCTTGTAGCGCGTAGTTTCACCTTAAAAAATTCCCGCGCAATGATTGGCCAAATTTTGTAAAAGTTATGTTTACGTCGAAATGCTATATATAATGTAGCAATTTTTGAATAAGTTCATTTCTGTTCATTGCCTGAAGATGACCTAACATGGTCGAAAGACGTCTAGGAATAAAGAATGGCATTCGTGGATGTTTTTTCTCGCCTCGAAGAACACGTTAAAAAACTTGTTATAAATATTAATAATATATATATACATATATATATATATATATATATATATATATATATATATATATATATATATATATATATATATATATATATATATATGTATATATATATATATATATATATATATATATATATATATATATATATAAAAAATATATATATATATGTATATATATATATATAGTATCTTTATGCATTATACCATTCTGTAATTAAAGTTGCATGATCTCTAATTTTGGTATGTGCGTTCTATCATATATATCTAGCCAGGATCTATAGGTTGATTCTTCAAAGCTCTTTTGACGAGTGGTGTTTCTATTGACTCGAATACTTTATGCTAGTTTACAAATGCCACGTAAATCTAGTTTTGCAGTCTATTATGAATGGCACGTTTGAAGTGCATATGGACATACGAGCATAACTTTTCCTACGACTCCTTCAAAATAAGGGGAGAAATACGCTCGCAGGTTCCTCTCTCCTTTCTATTCCACTCGCGATCGGGGGAGGGGGGCAGAATAGGGCCTCCGGACGACTTTCTCCTGAGAAACTTCCCACCCTTTTGCTTCTCAGCTTAAGTAAACCGAGGGGGATCTGCTAGGTAAGAAAGACTGCAGCCAGGTTTCTCAGAAAGTTTTATGTTTTAGGAGACAAAAAAATGCAAATAATAGAGGTAAAGTTTAGAGAGGAGCCAGAATGAGCAGCCTCAGTAGTTATAGGGAAAAAAAATAATTCCCATGCCGAAATAGCGGTGGTGAGCTTCAGATTTTTGTGTGTTCTAAATCACTATACTTTATTTTCTCAAATTCACAAATGGAAAATCCTAAGGGATAGGCATAATGAATAAACTAAAAAACAAACAAATAAACACTCACTACAAGCAAAAAAAACGCCAAAACAAACAAAATAACTCAGGTCAAAACTTAAACACATCAACATAGCGGCATGAATTCTACAGATTGCACATCAAAGCAACAGTGAATAAATGAAAAAGCAGAGATTAGACGGACCAACCTTAAGATAATTAAAAGTAATAAAAAGATAAGAGAGAGTGACAAAGATTAGCGCCTTTCCCGCAAACTATATAGAAGTTGTACAGAACCACTGGTTAGATGCAAGACGACGGCCAGATAGAAAACGTTTTGGACGGTGGTTCAAATTTCACGTTAATCAGTAGGTCTGCGAGTGCTGAGTACCATTTTTTGGCTTCTTTTGCCTGCTTTCAGGAAGAAGGTCAACATAGGTGAACTTTTTTTCTCCTAGTGATTTTTCTTTTTACTAATGTTTCTTCTTTTGCTTTCCCTGTAAGGTATCTCAACATATCCTCTCCCTCGGTCGCAAGTTTTACTTACCAGCTAATCCTAGGGTAAAAGTGTCCAACAATTATTATTTTAAATTCCCATACTCGTCCCAATTAATTAATTTTAAAAGTTGGCACGTGAAATGCAACATCAATGTTGCTCTACAATACGAAATAATGATTCGAAATATTCTGTCTAAAAATAGATGCAGCGATAAAGAACAGGTGGTTTATTATATCCCATGTAAAAATTGCAAACAAGTATATATTGGCGAAAGCATCAGATTCTCCAAGAGAATCAGGGAAAATAAATGGGATATGTGACGTGGATGTCTCTCCTCTAGTTTGTTTCTCCACATCCACATTGAAAACCATTCAATTGACCTTGATAATGTCAAAATAATTGAATCGGCTCTTATAAAGAAAATTCCACACTTTAATACTTCCGATGGGTGATTCAACAGTATAAGATTTTTACTTCCTCTGTTCTAATATGCTGCTGCTCCTCCATACACCCCCCCCCCATAATTACCTTATGACATGTAAAGTTGTGTGCCCCTAAGTTAAGCATCTATTTGTATTTATTAGCTTAAAGCAATTGAAAATGACGGAGCTCTCCGTCATCTTATATAAGACTTTCGATAAATCTTTCAGGCCACACACCCAGCTGGCGGTTGTTTAACGAGTTCAACACTTGCTCCTAGCCCATTTTTTTATCGTCTGAGAAGTACCAAAGCATGCATGGATTGAGGCAATTCTTTTCTTTGTTCACAGGCTCAGCATCAAGTTCCTCATTCTTGTCTTCCAGCTTCTGCGACAAAGGTTGGCTTTTTCTGATCATGTAGGAAAAGAAGAGGAAGTCTTTATGCACTGCCTGGCTGATGAGTGATTCTGACAGAGCCTTGTCCCTTGCTATGGCATACCGTGACTTGCTGAGATCGTTGTCAATGAGGGTCTGGAGCTATGCGAGAATTTCGGGAAATCCCTTCCTATTAGAAGGCATATAGTAAGGCGTTCGAGCTGATGTTGTTTCTTTATCAGACATGAGTTCTATAACTTTTTTCACATCCTCTGCACCATCATCATATTGGCTCTCAAGCATTCGGAGATCTTTGTTTTGGAGTCTCCTGCCCGTGCGCCAGGCAGCTAAGATAGCTTTTAATTTTTTTAAGGATTATATGCACCCTTGGAATTTATTCCTTCTTATACGATGAAAAACAAATATTGCGACGAGCTCTGGCTGCGTTTGCATTGTTCCCGTCTCGATTGAAAATGAATAACAACAAGGGTCGAAAATGCGCCTTTCTTTCAACTTGACATTCCATTTTTAGGGTACAGAACAAAAATTGAATTAACACAACTTTTAAATAAACCGCAATGACTTATTATTCAACTTTAAGACGTAGCCTAAGCAAAAACCTAATAGTCTACACTGTTAAGAGACGTAGCCTAACCTTTTCAAATTTTGCTCTCATTTTTCATTATTGTTTCTTAATATGGGCACAAATCACCTCAACAAAACTTAAATCAACACAACATTAAAAAAAACGCAAACACTTATTCCTTAACATAATACAAGCATACCTACTGTGTATTCGGACCACTACAGGTTAATGGCCTTACCAATTGTTCTTTTGGGTATTCGCTCCTTGCCGAACTTGTTTTTCGCTATTCATGGCAGGTACAGGAACAACCGTTCTTTGCCCAAAGCCCTTAGTTTTGTCTTTTTCATCGAAAGCCGATTCCAAATTCATCAATGAATTCGAAAAGCAATGTCATATCGACCATAATCAGTTATTTGAAAGAAACCTGCACTCGGTGCCCAAATCGTTCGTACCTAAAGAACTGCCTGATGCAACGCAGGTCTGGGTGGGTCAGGGTAGATCGCGTTTGCAAGCCATTAGAAGCACCATATGCTAGCCCATTCTAGGCGGTCAAGCGAGACGAAAGGGGTACAAGCTAGAACTTCTCAATGGCAATCCAGAGACGGTCTCGATAGGGAAGCTGAAACCAGTAAGATTCCCGCTCTCGGGTGATGACGAAAAGCAACTTAAAAGTGGTCAAACGAAAAACAGAGGAATAATCTTGGCTAGTTCGGGACAAAAAGCAAATTAAACCAATAATGTGGTCGAGGACAAAAGTAAGGAAGGATATTCGCCAGTTACCTTAGGAGATAATAATAACCCGAACGCATATAAGCGATCTGGTAGATTGGTTACGTTTGCCAAAGAACACTCATTTTTTATTATTATTATGAGGTCGAGTGTCTGATGTTAAATTAATATAAAAAAAATCAAGAAAAAAGTACTTCTCATTTACAAATAATATATTGTGAAACTCTGAAAGTCAAAGCATCCCAAATTCAATATAAAATGTAAATTTGTTAATATTATGTAAATCATTTTAAGTTTGATATAACTTTTAACATTCCGTTTACGGAGGGGAGCTTCTGTGGTGCCACATTGAGAGAGAAATAGGATTGACAATGAAACCCACAGAGTAGCATTAAATAAATACTATGAATGCCTTTAATGGGCACACCCAAGTAATGCATGCAAGTAACGCAAAATATATAACAGTTTTTCATTAAAAAAAGAAATATTTGTATAAATCATTTTTGTTATTAAAATTATCTGATCATGTAAACAATAATACATATCTACGATTCTATAAAGGGCTGCAAGCAGAACGAATTTTCATATACACAGCCGCTCACACAAATACACACTCACACGTATATTCACTTACACACCTCTCTTGATAACCAACGGTGTAGGATATACCACAGCTGTACTAACAAACGTCGTAAAAACCAATAGTCTGGAAACACCACCGCTGTACCAACAAACGTCAAAACAGGTCGAGTCATTGACACCAAGCTGAAGACGTAAAAGAGCTGGCGGACCTCTATTTTCAGTTGGCTGCGAAACGCAAGATTGTATGCTCGAAATTTGAAGATAAAGCTATTCTCTATCTCCGTGCGCACACAAATAAACATCGTGTAGAGTAAGCGCTGCCCAAATGGTGTCATCAGTCAACAGCGGGCCACGCCCACTGGTTTTCAATAGTATATACAGCCTCGAATAGAGTCTTAAGGACAGTCAAGCGTGTCAAAACTTAAAGTTAGAAAAAAAGGAGACTCAGTCGGGAGAAGGTGCAGTAGTCAAAAGGATAATCAAAAACAGCTTTATACATTCGTACTCGTCCCTCAGATACCCAACACAAATTCAATCAAATTCTTCCTGCCTAAGCCTGCTGACTCCTTGGCCCAATAAAAACGTTTGAATCCTTCTTTTGAGAGTACTTTTCCTAAGAAAAATCCACCTGGTGATAAGACACAGCCTACTTCACTAAAGCCAAGCAAGAAGAGTATCTTCCCCACAAATTGAGTCAGCTCAAGGTCAGTGCCTGTTATACGAATATCCCAACAGCGTTGCGTCAAGGATAAGCAACATTGAGGAAAGTTAGTACTGGAATGGGCAACGACCATCCTAACCGCCTTAGCCTGTCACCTATAACTTGGTAACTAGTTAAGAGCCCATTACATTATAGCCTAAACACTTGCACTAGCTAGTGACTTACCAACTGCCATAAAAGGTGCCTTCTACTATAACTGGTAACCGCTGGAACTGCCATAATGGGTACACCCACCATATTCCATTCTGGGGCTAAAGGCCCCAAGCCCCCCTATAAGATAGAGAATATCGTTCACATCCTGTAAATTTTGAAAATAATTTTTTATATAATTTTCCTTATTTGTCAAAACGTGTATAGCGTAGATACCTAAAGAAATTATGTATAATTACCCGTTTTCTCTTAAAAACAGCGAGCGGCATCATCATTCTGTGCTCTCCACCCACCGCACCATCTCTCAGAATTTTCAAAATATGTGTAATATATACATCTATATGATTTCCGATGAGAGAAACGAAGCCAATAATTTCTCTTTGTTCAACCCCAGAATGCTTTCCTATCCGTATCCAACTTCCGTATTTGTTTATTTAATATCATATTTTTTTAAACTTTCATTATTTCTTTCACTTTCAACATTTTTGATTCTCAAATTTCCCTATGCAGACCCTCTCATATTAATTGCATTATTTTTATTTATATTAATACTTCAAAGCTTATAGGAAAGAGAAAAAAATCCATTCTAATTCCGAGCTGAATATTTTTTAATTGAACATTTTTACTACATAAAAGGTAGCAGTCTATAAATTTTAAACATATTAGAAACTTGATTAAATTATAGTTATTTGCATTTAATTTATTGGACCAAGCTTAAAAGTAAATAATAAAAGTTGGAAAAAATTATGGATTATTTAATTCATCATTGAGGGAAATTATGGTTTATATATACTGTACATACACTTTGATTGGGTCTACAAATTTTTTGAACACTAGTATTATCTGATTTGAATATATATTTTGTAGGCAATTATTTCATTTATTTGGCCTCAAGGTGTAAGCGCTCCTTAATATCTTTAGTTATTAATTCGCAATATTATAGGCAGATTTTAATGTTCTTCTAAGCAAAATTTGGTTTCTCGCGCTCGAACGACTTGTTTACCTTATGGGTCAAACTGAGAACAAACTCTCAACGCATCAAATGTCTCTGCACTTAGATATCTCTAGATTTGGAGTCACTGCTTCGCTTGACCCAAAATTAAAATTAACACCTTTGAAAATGTCTTTTGTGCAAGTGGATAGTTTATATTTCTTTTCCAAAGTGTATAATGAAATATAAAAGTGATATGGAGATGTTCCTCCACCAGAATATTCATTTAAGCTTCTCTGGGCAGTTGGATCCATAGGCCAAATACGAAGTTATAAGAGAGTTATATATTTTGCTTATTGCCAGGAATTCTTAAAATAACTAACGAATTGGATTTTTAAAGTAGGGTTGATTATAGCCTTAATTTTGCAGGTAATTAATCATATCTTTCACTTGCAGCGATCTTCCCTTTATTTTGAACATTTATGAATGTATTGGCTTTATTCCTAGGACTAAACCAATGATGTTCTGGTTCAGATTATTGGTACCCATCGCTAGAAAAAGTAAGTGTAGATTAACGTAGAAAGAATTTTTCCGAATTAAACACAATGATTATATATAGAGAAAATTCTGGGGATTTCTAAGTAAATCAGTATATCTTTGAAAAGTGGCAAAATATCGTTTTTAATTTGTGTACGACTAGATTTATCCTTTGAAATCTAATGCAGGAAGAAGAGGCAAGATAATAGGAAATTGAAGAATGTAAACAGAGATGGAATAATAATCGAGCAAATGATATTTGGTAAAACTTTCAACAGCTCCAAATACCTAGCTCAAGATGCAGCTTTCATAGGTTCAACATAGGGATCATGTCAAATCCAGGGAATTCATTAATAAACTCAAAACAACCCATAGACCTCAATTACGTCTATGAAAGTATTATTTCTGCTTTCGATGTTTCATACAAACAAAAGAAGATTAAAAATATAAATAATTTAAGCTCTTGTTTTACCATAAGGGGAGTTTAAATTTGTGCCCATAAAACAGACCGATATGGCCGATGCCAGTTTTTTCGACCTTCACAAAACCTAGACACTCATGTCTCTATAAACATGACACTTAACAACTAAGCAAATCTCGCTCAAGACAACGATTCTATACTACATCAAGAAAATGCAAGGATTCACAAGCTGGTTAGATAGAAACACCGTCAGGCCCAAAATTATCCATACACAGATAACACAAGCAGCTGACCAACCATTGATAGGGTAACAGTGTGAAGATATACACATCAAAATGCCATAATACTTTCAATTATACCAACATCTGCGTTTACCTCTACCAGCAAAGAGATTCATCTCAATTCACTGAAACATCTACAACAATCACTCAACTTACCATAAAATTTTCTGAAAATTGAGTCGGGTCAGTGGCAGAGCTCAATTTAAGTGGTTCTTCTAAAAAAGAATCATAAGAAATTGCCAACAAATTCAGTAATCATTTAAAAACTCCAAAGGACTCATGTTGATTTACTTCTGGTCATGTGTCTCCTGCGCATTTTTTACTTCCATTAAGTTCAATATTTCCTTTGAAAAACCCTCTTATTATTTGATTAAATGTTTTAAATAAGTGAAAATCTCCAACACATATTGCTAAAAAAAAGAAGATCTAAAGTACAGAGTCGAGGTTTAGTGAGTGGGTAATCCCAGTCCCACTTCCTGCACATAAATTTTATTACCGCACCAAGGTAATGCCGAGGTGAAGTGTATCCAATACACCTACAATAGCCACTTCCAGTGAATAAGAATAATCCCGGTGTGTCGCTTTTGATCAAAATTAAGATAATGATCCTCTGAGTGTGTCGTCACTCAGTAAAAGCCAGTCATTGGTGGACCTGTGTAATATTGAGATTTAAACCGAGTGGATTGCTTATTAATTGCCAAAGGATCATCCAAAATAGTTGAACACACAGAAACAAAAATAATCTTTAATGTACATGAATTAGAAATATGAAACAGCGTATATAGGTATAAATAAAATTAATTTTGGCACTGAATAAGTAAATCTACTTGAAAGTTACCAACTACTTGCGTCTTAATGGCACATGACATTATTGAATTAAGCACTAAATAAAATAACTTTTAATACTCGGAGTTATGGGCTCGGGATGGGAATTCTGGTTAACGAATAAACTGGAGAAGTAAGGGGAAGGGGATAATTTACTTTAACGATACCTTTGAGTTTGTAAGTATTTTTGAGAATGATGGTGAAGATCATCTTCTGGTCACGCTGCTCCAAAAAAGTGTCGGGTTGTTAATTCGAGACTGGGGGCGGCTTATCGGTTATTGGTTTTATCTTATCCTTCTGTGGGAATATGCAGTTCTCGCCAATCTTGAACCCTAAATAGGCAATAGTGCCATAAGGAAATTAGGCAAGTGGAGGGCTTACTTGTTAAGCCGTGAGACCTCAGTGGGTCCAAGAGTGGGCGAAGGCTTGCGAAGAGTTCTTCCCCTGTACGTCTGGCTACGTACACCTTGTTCAAATAGAATGTGACGTTTTCTAGGCCTTCTACATCTTTTTGCATAAGGCTGTAGTATTCTCTTAAGAACGAGACCATTTGGGCGATCTTAACGGGTCCGAGTTCGGAGTTCACGTCTAACTCGTGGGAAGGTTCTTCCTGGGGGAGCGGGGTAGAAGTGAGAGCGGAAAGCTGGAAGTCCCTGTCTATCTGTCTACTCTTTTCCTCTTCTTCTATTTTTAAATTTATTCTTCTTTCTTCTTCTTCTCTTTTTATTTTTATTCTTCTTTCTTTGGCTTCTATTTCCATCTGTATTCATTCCTCGTCTTCTTATCCTTTATTCTGTATTCTTATTTCTTCTGTTCTTATTTCTATCTGGAGGTCACCTCCTCTGGCTTTTTCCCATAGCGGTTGTAGGGAAGGGCAGTCCTTTTGGGCCCTGGCGATCTCAGCGTTATTCGTTTACTTGAGCTCAGGGCCACACGGGAATTTGAGCGGCGCGAGAGGACGGTTTTCTCGGCCCGCCTGCGCTCGGGTGGTAACGGTTTGGGTAACCTCGTTTAGGGAGAGTTGTGCGCTCTGTCCAACCAGCACTGTACAGAATTTCATCGGGGCCGTGACCACGTCAGCCCAACCAGTGAAGTAGCGGCACTCTACATGGCCCCGGATGACAGCGAATCTGTTGGCGCGTCCCAAAAAGGCGTGGTTCACCGCAAATTTATGATTTGGGGGTTTTACTGGGAATGTTGCTTGGCTGACACTACGGTACAGGTACAACCGGTGGCCCTAACTAAAGTTGACACTTTGCACCCATTAATCGAGCCAGTTTCAAACTTAAGTTCACCAGGAGAACTCTTATTTAATACGAAGTTAACTTGGTAGTCCTGATCTTACGCGGCTGCAGGTTGCGAGGTATCTACGGCGGTTTGGACTGGAGAAATGGTGGCAGTCACTTGAGGTACCTGCTGACTTGGGGAGGGATAGAACCTTGAATTTTGCGGACACTGAGGTTTTATGTGCCCCGGGGCTCCGCAAGAGTAACACTTGATCGGACTACTCCTGAAGGTGTTGTTTGAGTGTGTGTTAAAACCGAGGGGTTTTCGGTCTTCTAGGGTCTCCTGGAATTTGTTCTTGGGCTCAAATGGGGAGCAACTTTTAAAAACTGAGAGGGTTTCTCATGTGGGTGTCTTCCGTACCAGAACTTGTTTTGGGGGAAAGGGGGATTACCTTTTCTGCTTTCCTTTGGGTATAAATGATGGTTTGAAGCGTGATAATCCGCTTCATCAGCGTAATCTTCGAATGTAGAGGCCCTTAGTTCTTGAACGAAGGCTCTAATCTCTTGGGGGAGTGTACTTAGTAGTTGATCTTTTAGCTGCGTCCAGCCAGAATTGCAGAATGCTTCGTATGATGAATCCTAAATGGCTGTATGTCTTTCCTCCTTGGAGTTTAGCTGATTTGAACTTCGATCTATAGAAATGGGTTTAAGGTTACTGAATGAGAAGGTAATCCTAGACCGGTGATCTACTGATCCGATGCAGGATCACGAAGGCGAGCCAAACTGTGGCTCATATCGGACTTCTTCTTTCTCAAAATAACTGTCCGATTATTATGCTCCTGGAATGGGGAGCCAAAAACGATTACTTAGCTACGTCTAGGGTAATCTGCAGAGGGAGGTCCTGTTTAACCTCAGACTCTGAATGGGGGGGGGCTACGAGAAGTTTAGCAGCTACAAGTACCGTGACGGCAAAACACAAATTCCCCGACGTGGGTCCAAAGTCTTCTGCCTGACTCCAGCGGGTAGTTTCTCTTTTATTTCTCTCACGAGTATAAATCGAGAGAAAACACCAAATTCTCATTAAAACCGTATCGCTGCGTGAAAGACCTTTTCATCTGCTGCAAGACAAAGTAATTCTTTCACACCTTCGCTCCACGTCGCAGTGTACGACGGCGCGAAAACTTGGACTTTCGTTGGCTAGCAGGTGTCTTTTAGCGGCAGACATTTTCCTGAACGGCCGTCTCGAATTTGGTTGTCTAAAAGGCGCGAAAAGGGGCGGAGGGAATTCGAGGCGTTAGGTGAAGTTGGAGTACCGGAGGGACACTCAGCTTGTGTCAGGGTATTTCTGCGTACACTAATGTACGTGGTATTAAGACTTCTACATACATCTATGGATGAACCTTCATTTTCAGTAAGGTTATGTGGTTGAATTTGAAGAAGAAAAGAGAAGATGCAAAGAATATCGATAAAGATTGACAGATATGAGTTAATCAAACGAAAAATTGGGCGGGTTTCGTAACAGCTCCCCTTTAGCAGGATAATTGGAATTTTATAAATTTCCAATATTTTTTTCGAAAATATTTACAGAGAAAAACAACATCACTCACTATTAGGTGCTCAAGTTTCTTTTAAATCTGGAATTCCAATTCTCAGTTGTAGAGAGAATGGAATATATGAAGGTTCCTAAGACATTCGAACACAGACTTACTCTTACCCGAATTTTATCCCTTTCTGAGCGCATTATTATGAAACACTACCATCGATGTGGATTTCCAGAAAATCGTGTGGTAAATAAAGCCTACACTTTAATGTTTTTGAGGCATTAAATTGAAATATCATCATCTGAAATTTTAAGATGGTTGCCGAGTAAAAATCATTGCCGGAGGACAAAGTTTCCCTATTTTTATGATGGGATCTATGTTTATTCATAGGTACCGAGGTTTTTAACGAAAACTTTAAAAGGTATATGATTTAATTTTGAGTAGTAACCACATCTGGGTTTACACTTATTTATTTACAGAATCGAATTCTCTGTTCTTATTTTATATAGGCTGTAAACACCAAGTGGAGGAAGCTTTTTACAAATCATTTTGAATTTGTACATATACATACCAAACTTTCTCGTAAGTTCTTTAATTTTATTGAATTTTAAGAATCAAAGCAGGAATTTGAAAAAATAAATACTTGTTTACAAATATTACAACAAAATCTAAAGCAATAGTGTATCTTTATAGTAAAAGTAATACAGGGGGCAGTATTTTAAAAAAGATTGAACACCATTGTGAGCAGATGTTTTTTTAATGCTACCAAACGGTTTAAAGAGATGTTGATCTGTCGTCCAAGAGTGAGCACTACCCAGTCTCAATCAGTTGGTATCCTTTCCATCATTAAGAAACTGATGACCATCAAGTTGCTTTGAAGGCCAAAATTAACCATATGACCATGCCTAACTTGCTGAAAAATGAATAGAAACGTCGTCTGTTCAAGTGGGCTAAAGGAAGTATCCTTCCCATCCCCACCATATTGAAGAGTCGAAAGAGCAAGGATGGTCCTTCAACTACTGCTTGATGACTCGCAGCCTCCAGTTCTGTGGAAAATGAGAAGTTGTTCATGGCACAAGCCACACACAACACACAGAATTATTGTGTTTGGGCACAAAATATAAATGAGATCTCAGCGGAATAGCAAATATCTTTCAAGAAACAGAAGCTATTTTTGGTGTTTGTTTGGGCGGGTGTAATATCAAATGGACAAAAAAAACTCCTCATTAATATGGGGATTTAGAGTAATGATCAATCAACGTTTATTTTCAAAGGTTAAATAAGAAAGTCACCTCTTGCTGGATAGCACCAAAGGAAATGTCAGTGTAACCCTTTAACAATATGTTGCAATATCATATAGAAAAATTTTAAAGACTGGAGCTAAGCAAATTTACGGAGTTTCGGTCAAAGCAACATTGGTCCCCAGTTCACCAGATTTGAACTCCATGAATTGGGATAGTGGCGAAGGTTGTGCATAGTCCAGTGCAAAATTTCACTAATTCTTGAAGTTCTAAAGTATAAGTAGAAAATGTTGGATGGAAATATCATCTGAAAAACTGCGCAGCACTTGCGATCAGGTCATACATTGACTTCGTCGTGTCTTCGATGCCGCACAAAAAGATACAGTTGAATAGTAGTTACATAGTTTTGTAAAATATTTACTTTTCTTTAGTTTTTTTCCAAGGAGTATTCAATATTAAATTGTGTTCTATAAATAATTAATCATCAAACTACACTTCTTATTTCCACACTTAATATATTCCTCTTTTGGGATTCTTTCTCTACTCTAGATCCTCATACTCGTATTTCCCGTAATAAAAATAAGAGTGTCCAGTGGCAGTTTTCTCATCCTTTGTGATAATTAATCTTTTTATATTTAGATTTATGTAGCTGTTTATGATCTTTTCCATAAATGATTCAGATAGAATTTTTAACAAGTAAAGTAGTTATCAATATGCCATATAATTTCCCTACAGGAAACCAAAGAATAAAATAAAGATTATTCAAACATCTATTTGTAACCGACAGTTTTTGAACATTAAAAAAGGGAGTAATTATTGAGACAGAATAATAGATATAATGAGTGAATAGCTGCGAGATATTCCATGACATGCCTTCAAGATTTATCTTCTTTTTTGTCTGGCAATCATAATATAAGGTACAGTTGGACTTGATGGAGAAATTGACCCCTACTTATCTATATATTATATGATATAAGATGTGTTCAAACTCACTAGCTACAATGCAGATCCTTAAGAAGACATCTTATTATGTTTCCGTGCTTGCACGTGGCAGAATTTGACTTATAACTCCTATTTTCTCAAGATAATCAAATTTTCTTTTGTTGCTGTTTCACTTCCAAATCATGTAGATTCTGAATAATGAAATCAAAACTTTTCCTAAGGTAGAAAATTGTGGTCTCTTTTAACGAACCTCCAGTTATCTATTAAACTACAGAAAGCAAAGGAGAATTTGAAAAAATATTTCAAGCTCTCGAGAGCGCATATGTTTTACACCATCTGGCAAGTCTTCGTTGCCAATAGATCACCTTCCCCTCACAAATTGGTCAAATATCATTTGATAAATGAGTAATCAGTATCGGCTGGCTAGCAACTTAGATTTCTTTTCTGGTCAATTAATTAAATTTGGGAGAGCCAATAGATGTTTCTATCCTCAATAGTTGTTTCCTACAATAATAAAAATTAAATGATGCGTTTCAAATTGTTTTAATAGGACACTGAATACCTTGATTATCCTATACAAATTACGTTACTTTGGGCGTATCTATACTAAATATATTTAACCGAGCTTAAAAATATAAGGAATATTTGTAAAGTGTGCTTTTGAATGGTCACAAACTTCTTCGTACCTTCAGTTTTGACTATAAAATCTGCAAACATGACTCAGGCTTGCGGAAATATGTGAATACAGCACACATTTATAAGAACTATTTCAATGGAGTGATGCGAATTAATATGATATTATTTATGTAGATACAACCATACTTAGTGCCAGCCTTGGCACTAAGTGTGGTTTCCAAGCTCGTATTACAATCAATTAATAATTCTAAATCATTTCCATTTTGATCTTTAATTAATTCTCGCACTTTTTAATTTTTAAGGGTGATTTACAAAATGTTTTAGATAATTTTCTTATCTTCGCATTTATTGCTTTGTAGCTTTTCTTGAGATCTGGTTATAATTCTCTTTAAGGTTCAACCTCAAAAGTTGTTTGGCATATCATAAATTTCTTTATTTCCCTGATCAAAAGTTTCAAGCTCAATAAATTTAGTAAATTTTCTAACCAAAATTTTACACTATTTTGGAATTAATTACATCACAAACGGCTAAATGAATAATGTGAGCAACATAGATTTGATGGAGTTTAATCTCTTTCACAAATTTCACCATTACTGATGTTCGATTTGTTGCGTAAATAAATAATAGGTCGATTTATATCTAATTAATTTTTTTCTAGTTTCTAAAAAAAAAGAAGAAATTCTTGAGTACTATTAAGAGACCCACTGAATTCAGTAAGGCTTATGGACTAATGCATCTACTATTTTTCAATTATGTGCATTTATGTAACGTTAAAGAATCCGTAAATTATCATTCCTAAAGTAAGAAAGCACTTTTTTTCCTCTTGAGCAGCATAATTAACACCATTTTCCTAATGCAGGTGGCATTGGTAGGAGGGTTCTCATCATACTTGAACTATTTTAAGTTTGCTGGATGAAAGAATTATTAAGAATTTGTCTAAAATTAAACCATTCTTAATACCTTTAACAACTATTCAATAGCTTTTTCTTAGCTAGCTTATTTATCCTTCTGTTACTTTTAGGTCCTAGTTATATTATGTTCATTCATTATGAACAAGTAACTTTCAAGCGATCAAACAAAGATCAAGTTGAAGCGCTTGCAGTCATTAATACATTAGCACACTCAGCTTCGTCCTTAGTCTTTTATTGAAATGACGCGATAAATTATGTAGATTTATTTTCTTATGCATTATGAATGAAGGGTAGCATTAACTTAATAATATATTCATGAGGAGCTCAGAAGAAGAGAATAAATTAAACTTCTGCAGCACACAATCTTGCAACACAGAAGAAACCTAAAGGTGCGACTTGAAAATAAATACTTTAATAAACAATTCAGTCCAGCGCTGTGCCATCTCTTTTGTAGAAACTGGAAAAAAAATTCAAGAAAAATTAGAAACTTCTAAACAAGATATGCCTAAAATCTGGACATAGATAATATCAAATTGGTCTCATCGTTCCTCAGATCTTCACTTCTTTACTTTTTTTTTCTGGCAGATGTTAATTGAAAAGTTGTAGTCATTTGTCGTCTCGTTCAATAAACCTTAGTTCCATTAACTTCTTTTTCTACAGAATAGTAAAGAAGATGGTATACTCTTTCGTCTCCTCGTTCACCAGACTTACCCACTTTACCTCTTTTCTGGCGTGTGCTAAATGAGAAGGTGTACTCAATATTCTCGTCGTTCACCAGACCTTACCCGCTTAACGTCTCTTTTAGGGCTATGATCATGGGAAGGTTTATCCTATATTATTTTCGTTCACCTGACCTTAATACCCTTGACCTCTTTTCTGGGATATGCTAAATGAGAAAGTCTACTCATTTCTTTTACAGGGATATGCCAAATGAGAAGATGTACCCAATTGTCTCCCCATTCACCAGACCTTACCCCTTGACCTCTTTTTCTAGGATATGCTAAAGGTAAAGGTATACTCCATAGTCTTTTCGTTCACTAGACCTTACTCCCTTTAAAATTTTTGTGGGAATGCTAAAGGTGAAGATGTACTAAATAGCCTCCTTGTTTCCTAGAACCTACCCCCTTGACTACTCCTTCAATGGATGGCTAAAGGAGAACGTGTGCTCGATGGTTTTCTCCTTAACCATACCTTACAGCCCTTAACTTTTTTGTGGTATTCTAATGTATGGTTTACTGAAAGAAAATTAAAACCACGACGCACCTGAGAAAATGCATCATAAATAAATATGCACAACTTGATCCAAATTTGGATTTATTGCATCTGGTTTATGTGAATTTTGCAAACACCATCAAACATTGACTTAAACATGGTGAAAATCATATTGATAGTTGGTTGCGAAACTCCCTCGTTATATCCTATCCATTCACTTCGTGAAAGCTTCTGTCATGCCTTACTTTAAGTCAAAGATCTAGGCGAAAATTTTTTTAACTAAAATTTGTTTATAATAATGTGAAAAACAGTTGTGTGATTTAAGGAATTAAGGTTTTATTGAAGAAAACTAAAGATGGGACATATTTAACTAAGCCTCAAATGAACATAAAATCTGATAGCCTGGCCGCTGTTAAGTTTTGAGCTGGATTCCAGAAAGATTTGCATTCCGATCCACGTTGTCGTCAGGAGTAGCAAATAATTTAAGATTTTCTTGTACTTTGATTTATCTTCTTATAATTTTTTGAGCTGCAACAAATACATCTAGACTGTACTGGATTGTAGACAATTTTTTCCGTCCTACACTCGACTTTTGCTATTGAAACTGTAAACTTGGAAGAAAATTAAATAATCTATTAACTTTAATTTTAGAAAAAATTAAATAAACTATTAACACTAATTTATATGTAAAAATCTATTTTGTTGGCTAATTTAAAAGTTTAGTAATATATAGCTTTTAAATCTTTCTCTAGCTTTAAAATTACCAGGAATTACTCTTAGTAACCAATGAGATCATTTTCATCGTGGAAAACAATGTACTTATAGGAACTCGGAAATATTATACCTTCTTAACAGCTCTGATTGTAGTCCTTTTCGGGACTGCCATTATGATTGTACGAAAATCTAGAGGCTTGGAAGCTTTTATAGATAAGAATCATCCCGAAGGATTTTATATGCAAGGAGAGACCCAGCTTGAGAGTAGTCACAACCACAATGGACCTCTTTAAGGAAGAGTTCCTATATAATGTTTATGTAATTTCGCAAACTCCGCTTAAAGTAGGAGTAAAACGGTCCTATTTAAAATCATAGAGCCGGTAGTACACCCACGAACTCAGGGGAAGTATTAGTCGTGCAAGCCATTGTTCTTGTAAAGATCGAGTACAGTGTTTGTTAGGAAGGTTTTAACATATTGACTACCAAGCCCAAATCCGTGAAACTTCCGTTTCAACCACAAATATATTTTGTGTGATTATTGTAGTGTTTAGTGAGGAAAATACCATGGCATTGGTCATCTATGTAACAACTTCCTAAAACCAGAAATTTATACATTTATTTATTTTTTTCACAATATTTTTGGAGCCATGTCAGTCACATATTGGTGACAGTTACACTATAAGCCACCCATAGAGAGAAATTCTCTTTTTGGGGCCATGTCATCCATATATGAGTGACTGATAACCACTAGCCACGTCAGTCACGTCTGTCTGAGAAAATATCTTAATGTTATTATGCAAATATTTCAGCAATTTTCATGCTTGTTTATTTTTCCTCTTTTCCCGGTATATTTTTTTTAACTAGAATTAAATATATTTTATTCTAGAATTTAATCCAAATACCAACTACCAGGTATATATAAATAAAATTTAATATGCCTAACATGAAGCATCTTACTAGGACACCAATAAAAAAGATTATAAATACACCAGGGAATACAAGTTATGCAAGTTTATCTTCAGATGATGATTCAGATATAGACCCAAACTATGAACCTAGTTAGGATTTGGCAGGCTTTATATCAGAAGAAAATCACGAATTTTTACATGAAAATGCCTTGGATCTAATGTTGGGTGTTCTTGCACTTCAAGAAGAAGAAGAGGAAGATTATAGTGTAGAAATTGAACAACCTCAATATTTCAAGTTTTGCTCAGAGAATCAAGACATTTTCATTTACAGGTCAGAGTGGTCTTCAAAAAGACCTTTCCTGATTCTCTAACTCCAAAGGAAGCCTTTGAACTATTTTTTTTAGATGATGAGGTCTTAGATATATTACAGAAGCAAACCAACATATATGTTTGCCAGTTAGCATATCAAGGACATTATTCACCAAGATCTAGGCATAATAATTGGGAAAGGACGAATAAAGAAGAAATGAAAAAATTCTTGTCATTATTATATAGATGAGATTGATGAAGCTTGGATCGATTAAAGATTATTGGAGTAATAGTTATCTATACAAAACAAATATACCAGAGTTGACAGGCATAAGCAGACACAGATTTCAGCTCTTATTGAAGATAATGAGGAAGGAGATAGATTGGAAAAAATACAGCCACTTTTCGATATTTTTCTTCCCAAGTTTCAGGAGGTATTTTTACCATATGAAGATTAAGTAATTGATGAAACCCTTGTCCTTCGACGGGGGCGACTGGTATTTAAACCGTAAATACCTAACAAAGCTCATAAGTATGGGATAAAGCTATTTAAATTATGCTTCATTGGAGGATACCATTATAATATTAGTATCTATCCAGGAAAAAGTGAAGAGGGGATAAGCAAAACTTGTCTTGAAAAGAAGTTTTAAAAAACCTGATGAACAATCATTTGAATCAAGGTAGAACATTATATGTTCACAAGTTTTATACTTTATATGAACTAACCCATTCATTTTTACCAAATAAAACACGAGTAGTTGGAACATTGCGTGTCCCCTAAAAATATACCACCACAAGTTATGAATGCAACCTTGACAAAAGGAGAAATGGCAAGCAGATAAGAGCAAATTGGCATTGTTATTCTTAAATGGAGAGATAATAGAGATGTTCGGATTTTGTCTATTAAAACAGCCCAGAAATGCAAAAATATAGAGAAGAGGAGTCGGCAGATGAGGCAGAAGACCTAAATGTACCAGGAACTTCTATTAGACGCCGTAAAAGAAGAAGAATTAGTAAAAAGCCAATGGCAGTTCTAGCCTACAATTAAGGAAAGGTAGGAATTGATCTTTCAGATCAAATTTCCTCATACAAGACATGTTTACGAAATGGTGTGAAATAGTATATAAAACTTGCTTAATAGTTAATTTTCGGAAGCTTTATTGTAAATGCCATTATTGTGTATAAAAAATCAACATGAAAAAGATAGGAATTGTAAAGTTCAGAGAAAAGATGGTTCTATCATGGTTAGGTATCTAAGATAATCCTCGTCCTGGAGTTCAAAATCTAGTTCATGTAACTCATATCACTCAGACAAAACTAGATCAGGATCGTAAAATGGTTCGAAATATATGCAAGAAATGCTAAGAAAGAAATGTTAAAGAAGGTGGAAGAGAAGAAGCGAGAAAACACTCCAAAAAAGTCAACACATACTGCAAAGATTTTCCAAGAGAACCCTATCTAGATAAGCCTAAACTGTTTCAAAGAACTGCATCAATCCTAATTTCGTCAAAATAAAATTTAAGGCTTTTTTACACTATGTAGTTATAATTATTTTAAGTTTATAAGTAAATCTGCTTGCATAAATCCTAATCTTTTCCAAAAAATATGAATTTTTTGTTTCTATTTTTTTCTACCTATATATTATTTTGTCAGCTAAAAAATAGGTAATATTTTTTTCATTATATAATTTTGTTTTTTTTCTATAAAAAAAAGGGTTCCAAAATCCTCCTGACTCCACGTGTTGGAACCTGAATTCAATGATATTTCCAAAAGAAATAGTTTTGAAACTAAACGCTGCATATAGTATACAAAACCATGCTACAGGCCACTGACGACACCAAAGGTTTCCCAAGCTACCCCACTAGCTTAAATCATAGTAATTTGCCTTTATTGTCGACCAAATGTAGCTACCAAGGCTGCAATTGAAATTAAAGTGTAAGTTATAGTGTCACCCATATATAAGTACCGTGCCTATAACTGGTAGGGCCGTGTCAGCCATTTTCCTTCTTAAACTTTTATTGGTTCATGTAATATTTTCATTAGCGTTTTTCTCGGTTGTGTCAGCAATTTTCATGTCTGTGGACCTCTTAGTACATCTCTATATAACCTATAATGTGATTTTCAATTATTCTCCGTACATATTTACCAAAATTCACCGTACATATTCACCAAAAGTCTCTGTTCATACTTACCAAATTTCTCGTTCATAATCAGACAAATTTCATGTTCATATTCAACAAATTTCAACAAACTCTTAAATATATTTAGCAAAACCGAACTATCACAAGACATCTGCATGCCTCATATAGTCACTAACTCCTCCAAGTGAATAAGCGTTAATGGGTTAGATTGGTCATGTTCTTGAAAGTCCGTATTCTTCCGGCCGCAAGGTAAAAGTAGCCTCCTCTAAATTTGGCTTGGTTGCTTGTTCTTGTTACTCTTAAGAAATAATAAATAGCCTCATCCCTCCTGAATGATAATTTAGGAGATTTGTGTCCCTCCAAATTCCTTCACATCTCCCATCGCTATCTAATATTTTCTTATACCTACAAGTGTTTACTTTTTTTGCCTTTTCCTCTTTCTTCGTGAGTCTCAGTTCAAAATAGCTAAGGGGATTTAGCTTCATTGCACTTTAGCTTTAAACCTGATGTGATTGAGTTAGAACATGCAAAGTTGCGCTTGATTTAGTGAACTACAGAAAAGTTATGTTCATTTAGGTCATGGCCAAAAGTTTTGAGATGAATATATATTTTTTGTTTTCTCATTCGTTTTTATAATTTACGAGATAGGAATAGATATTTTATACATAAATTGTTGCAGGATTAGAAAAACTGCATTCCATCGCAGAATCCTAAGGGCGCGACCTGGTCCTGCTTCTATAGGAGGTGACTCTCAGGCCCTGAAAATTTCTTCTTCGATCAAAAGACAAAATAATGAAGAATATGCGTTAAATGAACAATATTATGTAATTAGCAGGGAGTGTCTTCGCCACTCACCGCTTCGGTACTAAGATTAAAATTTAAAATCTAAAAAAAGCATCCACGGATAAATTTTTTAAAATTTTCTCAACTTCGCAAATTTTAATAATTTTAAAACGAGACTCTAAACTAAATTCAGCCCCTTTAAAAATATGACGTTGCTAAAATATAGTTGTAAAGAAGATATAAAAAAAAAAATCTGAACTTTACCATTTGTAATTCTTTGCGATTTAAAAATTTCGAAAATTCCCATACTTATATTTATTTCTTTTTTATTAGACCTAACAATTTACCTTCAATTCTATAATAGCTTTCTCTTCCATGTACGATGTCCGCTACTTTTTTTCCTTGCCCATGGAATTTCGGTAAATTTTTAGATCTTAGTATCAATTTATGTTAATTATTTTGTACTGAAGTTATTCCCTCTGACTTTCATTTCTACTTGCAAAATAATAATTCAACTGGTATAACCAACGAACTGAATGTTCAGTGCCTCAGCCTTAGCAGTTAAGTTATATTCTCTCTCTATACTGAATACAAATTTGGAATGATACAAGCCCCCCGGTTGACTTCGGCTACCATCTAAAATGCTAGTCCTTCGTAGACGTTGATCACGATCTTTGCACTTCTTTCTGTAATGTCATCAAAGAGAGTTTCTCCAAATTGTTATTTATTTGGAGATTTAGAATCTCATATTCTTTCCTTTAATGCGGAATTTAACAAATGCGTTCTCTACGTCGCGTATCACTAAATTCATTTTAAGAATTTCACCGATTTTTTTAACTGTTTTCGCATGCTCGTTCTAAAACTCTCTCTCAGTTCCTTTCATACAGTTTCAATTTAATATAAGTCTGGACCTTGAATAAGCTAGTTAATAACAGTTATGTTCTTGTCTTTCAGGTAGGGCTTCACTTATTTGTCCATGTGGCAGAAGACCTTATCCAGAATAAAAATTGCAGGTTACGTTTCGGAGGCTCACTGATTTGGCAAATCATGTTTCGCAGCAATTCCTTGTACACTTTTGCTATCAATTAGCCCCTCAAATGCACACATGTCCCAGTGAATTCTATTGAAATCATGCATCAGGTAACTACACTTGCTCTACTAAACTTAATAATCTTTTGGTAAATTTGACAGACAATCTTTCATCTTATCTGCAAAGAGGTAACCTCCTGCAATCAGATCCGAGCGAATTGAAATTGAATTTGTCAGTGAACTGGACTTGACTCTAATCTTCATTCGTCCATTTAACCTGTTAAGTAGCGAATCAAAACGAATCTTCTTTTTCATCTGACTTATCAATGGCTAGACCACGGGTGTGCGAGAGAGAATATTTGTCTTCCGCTAGTCAACGTAACAAACATGCTTAGAAAGAACGATAACTTCAATCTCAATAAACTCTTCAGAATTTGCTGCAGCCGGCTTGAAACTGCCATTTGTTACAATTGGGGTAATGGCTCGATCTTCTATTTTTGAGGCCTATCAGTTGATTTATCAGCCTCAAATACGTTGACAGATTATTATGCCTTGCATTTTTTAATCGCTTAACACTATCTGCAGTGGCTCCAATTTTAAGACCATTTTGGTGGCGAATCTTTATGATCAGCTCGCAGACTGACAGAGAAGTGAGCGGATTTTTTAGCAATATTAGCTGGACGACAATTTGCATGATAATAACCTAATTCACACGTAATTAAACTGGAGTTAATTGCAGTGCGAACAATGCAGGTTGTCCTACACTTTGCACAATTTAATATTTCTAATAAATTGGTTACTGCTGAAATCATTCGTTTTATTTAGACAACTGTGATAACTGTTAACCAGTAGATAGTTTATACTTGTAAGTTATCATATAGTGTCTAAGGAAAACTTGAATTTGCTCAGCCAAATGTTATGGAGGATGTTGTGATAGAAATACAGGCGTTCTGATCATTCGGGATGGAACTGTACATTCCCTACTGATTAACTATCTCGACAGGACCAATAGGATCAGTAACTATCAAAATACCTCTAAAGAGACATAAAAAAGGTAGGCAACACTAATTTGTAGATTAATATAAAATTGCAATTTGGATTTCTGATACATAATAAGACAAACGGCTGAAGAAACTCTATCAATGATAGGGCATAGGAAGTAACACTTCCACAAACTACATAATTCATCTTAGCATATATTCATAAATGGAGATTTCGGTTCATTCTATTACATCTTTCTAAATCTATTCTCTTTTCAAATTATTAATCTGACTAGTGACAAAAAACAAGAGAATTAAATTAGCTGCCTCTTAGAAAATAAAGTAAGTCTGGAAGACAAGATTTCTAAGAAAGAAAATAAAAATAAAAGTTGTCTCTTAATTATATATATATATATATATAAATATTTATATATATATATATATATATATATATATATATATATATATATATATTAGAAAAATACACGCTAATGGCTTGGTCAGACCAGTTGGGGAGGGAGATAATAAGAATGGGGCAGAAATTCGTCCCCTAGTTTGTGGGTAATAATTATCAAAATTTTGAGAATGTCGATGACTTAAAGGTTGAATGATGGCCAAGAGTCGTTCAAGGTTATTTAAAGAATGTTACAAAAATAAACTTTAGTAACAAAAAAAATAATTATTGAATATATACAAAAGAGGTTTAAGAGAGATACGTGATCAAATAAATAACGGACAAACTAAGGGTCAGCAAAGAAGCAAATTCAGGGGATTAAAGCAGTTAATTACCTGACTCAGATCGGAGCCTTAAAAATTGGCTACACTAAGCCGAAATACAAATAATAACAATTGATTTGGAAATACCGGCATATAACGAGGTCGGCAGCGTCGAAATCTTGCACGAGGTAAGCGTCGAAGGGAAGGTCACTCAGGGAGTCGAAGATGCAACACGAGAATATGTTTTACCTAAGAGTTCTCGATGAGAGGGAGGTACTATTCCTACCACAGGATGCTGATGAAGGGGGACTGATTTTATCTCAGAGGCTCGATGAGGTAGTACTGGCGCGAATTCCAAGAAAAACGGCTGTTGTAAGGTGCTGACTGGGGTGACGTCCACGGCGCGGCGGAGAGATTCGAGCCGTCGATACCCGAATAAGCTACGGAGGATCCGGGCGCGCTCTACTGCTTATCTAGCGGAAAACCTCCTGTTATATAGATGGTCGGTGGGAGGCGAAATTGCCTCGGGCCACGGCATGCTCTGCTGGGATTTGAAGTCGACAGCTTTCGGCTGGTGGGGCGGATCCGAAATAAGGAGCAGATCGAATAGCTCTTCGGGTTCATTCTCGCGTCACAAATATGGGAGGTGAGCTTAAATCGCCCCAGGTACGGAAAATAGGCCTCGTAAGATAAACGAAGATGTTCTGATAAAGCCATGTTCACCTGATTGCTTCCATGCTTCTCACGCTTTTTCTTCAAGGATTATTTGCCACGTGGCTCTTTTAAGGGTTCAAGGTGGATCTCCAGATCCTATTAGGCTCTATTACTCCACATATCCTAATGGTTTGTTTTAATTTTACCTCAGAAACATTATTTCACGGAGTTAAAAAAGTTAAATAAAATGTATCTCCTTATTTATCAGCATAGCAAAGCAAGGCAAGGCGTGTGTTACATCCTTAAGAAATTTAAAGTTTTGTTTGATATGATCGACATTCGCCTAAATTCTAGTTGATTTAATCGATTTTGCATCATTTCACTTATGCACCTTCTGCAACTTTTTAACAATTTTACGAATAATGCAGTGTTTTTTTATTAATTCCATATATCTGTTCCTTTTTGGTGGAAATTATTAGTTTTAGAGTTAGGTTAGGTTAGATAATATTAACTTACAATGTTTCTAGGTTATTTTGAAATAAATGTTAGAAACTTTATTTTCATCATAATACGATCTTATCTAACTTTATTCAACATAATTTTAAAAATAATATCGACCAAAAAAGAAACCCATATATGGGATCAGCGAAAAATAATCGCAGAAATTGAACCAAACACAAATGATCTTTGTGTTATTTTAATAAATTAAGGTTTTTAAACCCAACATAGAAGTGAAACTTAGAGCCATATAATACTCAGAATCCCATTTACAACATTTCTTCACAAATGAGGGAAATTTGGTCGTTTAAACTATAAGGGACTTTCTCTTATTTAGGGATCTGTTAAATATTATTTCCAAATTTTATAATCAATTTTCAAAAGCTCCCTTTAAGACATCGCAAATAATAATGGATCGCATATTTTATTCACAATTATCTTTAAATTAACTATATTTATCACTTTAGTGATATTTTAAGGTTGATATTTTCCAAATAAGGATGTTTTATTTATCAAGTAAATGTATCTACATCAATATCAGAATTCTCCAATCATTTCAAAGAGCTAGATAAAATAAACTCAAGAAAAGGAATCGTGATCAATATCAAAGCCATGACAAGAAAGCAAGAAAGATTTGGTTTGATTGATTTGAAGCTTAGTAAAATAGCGTTTTGGCCATTTGACTGAGGATGGATACGAAAGAATATAATCTCAAATGCCTATTTCCCATCAAGTTAAATGCCTTTGCTCAAGTTTTCAAGTGTAAAGAAGGGGTAATTGGTATTGATTTCAAACAGATTATCCATCATCATTTCTATTTTGCTGCCTGATTCTCGGGAAGCTTACTTGTAAGAAATTCCATTTATCTCTATTGCTACTCAAAGCACTTAGACGAATGTAATTAGGGTAAAGGCAATGCAACTGAAGACGATAATAGATCAATTAATTAAATACTTTGCCAAGAATAATAGAAATTTATAACATTGAATCGATTTAGTGAGGATGATGAGATAAGTTAAAAGCAGGTTTGATTTAATTTTAAGAATGAAAAAATTTAAAACTAAGGGTGTAATCTGCATTTTTATTTTTTAAATAAATTAGAGAATAGGATAAATATAGGGTAAATGAAAATGTGTGAAAATTACCAAACCTGAGAAGTCAGATGCAGAAAATACCTGATGCTTCTAAACCTTTTTTACTATATTACAACGAAGAAATCCAGTTGCGTGTGTAGATAGTAATATCACAAGTGAAATTAAGCAACATATCGCTTTAACTCAGCTCAGGAGGTGAGACATCAGCTTGAAACCACACTATGCCTTCTACTTTTGCAGTTATTTTGTCTTCGAGATGCTGGTAGCTTTAGTTAGTATCTTTCTCAATTGTAGTGGAAGTAAAATATTTGCCTTGCATTGTACTTCAGAAACAAGTAAATATTAGTCAAATATAATGAAACGACTCACCCTTAATTGCTTCCTTTAATATGGCTTATTTTGTAGGGGGTCGAGGAATTCAGAGGTGGCCCAGTTATGTTGTGCTTGAAGTAAGTAGTGTGTAAAAGGTAGGATAAAAGCAAGAATAGAGAAGAAAAGTAGCACTTCTCAGAAAGGAAATAAGTTCTTCAAATAAACTTCAATGAGCGCATATATTTGTTCTTTTTTTTCTTGGTAAGGTAAAATCTACAAAAAGGTTCCGTCGATTAATTTGCTGAATTATTTCAAACATATATATATATATTTATATATATATATATATATATATATATATATATATATATATATATATATATATTTATTTGTGATATTTTATATGATAAAAACAAGTTAGAACATATTAAAATATAAAATATTTAGTATTTAGTTAGATGACCTGTAATAATACGAGTATGCATAAAGATACTGTAAATGAACTTGATTGAGCCCCACTGTAATGTTCATCTCATTACCAACAACATATTCTTGCGAGAAACGTTTTTTCTTACTCTATTTTGAACTGCATTGTTCTTTTTCAAAATTGCCAGAATTCTTTCATTCAGTTCTTTTTCGTCTCATTCTTTTTGTTGTACATCTCAAAAATTACTTCTTACAATTCCCTTTTACTTCATTCTTCTTAGTTTAAATCTGGATACTTCCTTTTTGAAATTCCTTTTCCATTCATTATTCGTAACCTAATATTAAAGAACTTATTGCGTCAATTCTCTTTCGTTTCCTTCTTCTAGTTCTGAATCTCAATATTTTATTTTTCCAATTCCTTTTTGTTCATTCTTTTGGTTCAAACGGATAATGAGGGTTTGTAATCAGATACATTGTGTTCGCCATATTTTCATAATCATGAGCGCGTTTCAAACTTGCTACTTTATTAACTTTTCAAAGTGAATTCCAGGTGAAAGTAAATTAATCCATGTTTATTAGCATTAACAATACGATAATATGTAGTAATGTTTACATCTATCACTATATAACTTCGACGAAGAAGCACTCGAATTGAGCCGAGCCTAACTCAATATTTGAAAGGGATCTTATCTTTGAGGAGCCGGACTAAACAATACTTTTAACTTTGTTTAACAAGGCAAAAAGGTTTGTTTTTGGTCGGTGTTGTAACCTAGGAGAAGACTTTGACGTCTAATTTGATCACTACTTCCCCAACACTGCATGTAACAGAGGAAGTCGAATTGAATTAAAGAAATAAAAGGTCTTCCAAATTGAATTCGGTGGATGTTTTAAGCTCATTCTACCTGGAGGTTATTTTCTACAAGTAATAATAATAAAAATATTAGTAATAATAATAACTAGAAGGAGGTTCCAGCTTTTTAAAACTTCACTATATGTAAATACTACTTATTTAATTTTCAAAATGTTTAAAACTTGTCTTCATCATTCAAACATTCTCTTCTACATTTTGTTTAGTTATTGACCATTAACCGATCGCACAGGGATATGTGTATTTATCGAACTGTGAGAGGATAGGGTTCATTAAGATCCTCAGGTACATAGCCCCATATGTGTTCTCAAATTAAGGAGCTTGGTTTCATTTTCATTTCTCTAAATAAACCGTTCTTAATAACTTTTTTTTCGTATTATATGCAATGGAAATGTTCAGCTTATCAGTCATTTTTCTTTAAAAAATAATAATAATAATATAAGAGAAATTCTGAAATAGATTACTCTTTGTTTAAAAATCGGTATTTTTTTTATTTTTAACAAGACATGGCCACTTTTTGGATCGTTCATCCGGACCAAAATGACGAATCTAATCAGTCTGAAAGTTTTGTCCCCTCTGCTCACCATTAGTTTAAGAATTTCTTTTCGTGAATATCGCTCGCTCAATCTATTCAGTCGTTCTATCTTTTACCAAATATCCTTTGCTTCTTTTCCATATATTACTCTGCATAAAAAGTATTTTTTTCCTACCTATAAAAATGTGTGAATTCCATATGTAAACATGAACATAAGATATAAAGCCGCCAATTTTTTACCTAATGAACGGCTTATCTGTTAATACACATAGTCACAATATTCAATTAGAGACATGTATATGTTTATGTGTACATAGGTTAGGCACAGTATAGTCTATATTTCTATCTCTTAAACGAACTATCTAATGAGTTTGCGACGAAATAATTGCAAAGCTGTTTGGGAAAGTGGTACTTGAAAAAATTTCTGTCCTTAGTGGGTGCATGATGACGATCTAATGAGACCACATATTAAGGTTGTTTAGTTTCCTTTTTTTCAATCGATACCATCATACTTTTCCACTATGAAAATATCTATCAATTTCTCTTTGCTCAAATATGATTAGCGTGATTGTTTGAACATATTTCTTCTCCTTTTCTCTTACCTGTGTCATCGCTTCCTTCAGATTGCCACAATGAGCCGTGATATCTTTTGTTTTGTGACTTCTTCACACGTGATTTCTGTTTGGGCTTTCCTCTTGAAGAATTTCTCTAAAAGTATCAAAAGAAGAGTGCGGGTGGGGTGTTAAGTCCGCTAGATAAGCGCAAAATTAGAAATAGATGGCCATGACACCTGACACCGATTTTAATATTTATTACAATGTATGAAATGGTTCATTTCAACACTATCTAAAGAAAAGCGCCACGTATATTGGAAGGACTCTCATTAATGAGCTCCCTTTATTTTAGAGAGTGGGGGTAGGCCAGACCTGGGCATTGCATGGCACGGATGTCAAACGTAGCAGACTACTGACTTCTTACCAGCAGGCGAAAGTAATTATTTTTCAATTATTTAGGAGCCCTTCTGGCGACTGCCTACTAGAGACATAATTCAGCGTACTAAGCTTTCTCAAAAAATGAGTAATGATATATAAATGAAAAACAATTATAAAAAGAAAGGCTAAAAAGAACAACAAAAGCAAGACCATTCGACAAGAATTGAGGACAACGCAGTCGTCACAATAAGGCACAGGCGAGCGCTCCATTAGATGGCGGTGCATCCTGCCATTGTGTCCGCTTCCAAAACGACAAAGAGCAACCTTAAGCATTTGCGGCATTTTGGGTAGGTCAATGAGGACAGTAGCGGCGAAATGACAAGTAACTTTAAGCTTCCATCGACTGTCATCCATCATCTTGGCTAAGCAGCTGAGTGAGGAGCTCGTGTTCCTGCCATGGAATTGGTGTGAAGAAGTGCGAAACGCTGGTCTGGTCGCTCAGTCTTCGCAAACTCTTTAGAACCCTCATTTTCATTCGAATCAGGGGCACCACCGGCTCAAAAGCTATACCGAGCCCTTGAAGGTGTTTTCTAGCCCTAAATCCAAAAGGTTCAAGATAAGACTGGCATCCATCTGCGGCATAGGCACCGTCAAGATACGCTGCAGATGCAATGAGTGATGTTGGCGACTGAGTGAGGTGCTGGGCTCGAGCTTACAGGCAAATAATGCACTGTGCACGGCGCAGAGCGAGTGGTATCTCTTTAGTATCGAGAAATAGTCTCTCAATGGGGGGACGTGGGAAAGGCAACGGTCTCCAGGCAAAAATCGGTGTGTTGGATCGAGTCCCCAATCCGAAATACACGGTCGGCTGGGGATGCATAAAATATGTATCCGGAATCAAGCTTCAAACAAATAAAGGATCAATAAAAAAGTAAGGTTGTAGCCTTATTTGCGCCCCAGGCGTTGAACGTCATGGACCCAAGAATATCCATGTCAGGGGTACAAGAGACCTTAAGCTGCGAATATGATCCTCCCAGGTGAGGCGTCGGTCAAATACAGGACTACGGAAACAGTTCGAGTCTTTCACTTCCATTCGAACCCCATATAGAAATAGGTCTGGGTCAGGTTAGAGCCGTGGATGGCAGCAGAAGTGCATCACCTTAGTATTAGCCACGAAAACCCGAAGCCTGCGCCCTTTGGAATTGATAAAGACGCGGTTCAATGCTTATTGGAATCCATAGTTGGCATCTAGGCAGCGCCAAAAGAGATCGAAAGGTCATGCACCTCGATCAGGGCAAGAACATCTATGGGCATCACCAAGATGATGTCATTGATACTCTGGGCAAAGAATGTGACACTGCGGACACTTCCATACCGGACACCCTTTTCCTGATCCATTGGTCCATAGTGTTCCCCCCTCCAGTAGGCCGACTCGAAGATCTCATAAAAATTCAGATATAGAGATTATGAGACGTCCCCTCGCCCCAATCGTGTGTAGAGTCTCCATGATAACTTATTGCTATGCGGTATCAAAGGCCTTAAGGCCTTCTCTTGATAAAAAATACCGTAGCTTAGTGCTATCTACAAAGGAATGCCTAGCAGACAGCCTTTTTTAGTTGGAGCAGAGCATCCAACATGGAATGGAACTTGAGGAAGCCGCACTGTGCAGAAGACAGATGGCCCCCGCTGGCTATAAAAAAGGCTAATGCAACATTTACTAATTTCTCCATCAACTTGCATACGCTGGAGGTTTGAGAGATTGGTTGGAAACCGGCCGGGGTAGAGTGATATCTCCCCTGTTTGCTAAAAGTGAGCAGAGTAGAGATTCGCCAGGAGACTGGGTGGACGCGGAGTCCGAAAATAAGGTTCCATTCTCCTGGAGAACGGGAGGGGTTTCCTGTGAGAACTTGCCTCGAATACTTTTGACTCGCTTTCACACCTCTACCTGAGGGGTCTTCCCGTTAGGATAAGACACGTATGCCCGCCAAGAAGAGCAGCTGCCGTGGTTCAAAACACGCCGTAACCTATTTCAAGCCCGACGAAATTAACCGACAGTGAAATCGTTTGGCCAGTGCTCCTCTTTGCGGGCCGACCTACACTCGGCTGACCACTATGGGAGTGGATGGCATACGAAAAGGCCAAACGTTGTAGGAATAGTAGTTGGGCACACAAAACTAAATGATTTCATTAAAAAATAAATAAATGTATCCACAAATTCTTTATATTGCAAGTGCATGCAGCACATCCTGTTAAAAATTATTTGTCATCAGTGATGAAGCAGCAGTAGATGACTCATTGGTCATATATAAATATAAGCCTTAATAACTTTATATTATATCCTCTGAAATTTTCAGCATCATTAATAAGGGATTAAGAATCAACAAAAGAATATCTTTAATTTTATATCATTTTATTTTAACTAAGTCAAATAATTAAGAGATTGGGCATTGTAATATAATGGCACGTGAGATCAAAGATTATACCGATTTTGGCACAAACACTTAAAAAGGTCACCCACTCCTGGTCTAGGCTCAAGAGAGCTCCCTCTCGTTTCGGTGAATAACGTCTCAATTAAACTACTTGAGTCAATAAGCATCTTACATTTTCATTTCTCTTCACGTCTCCACATTTTTATCATCTTCACCTCGCTAATTATAGGAATATGAGAGTGAATTGTAACATTCGAAAGCACGTTAAACAACAGGAATTCACAGGAGGTAACGACATCTTTGAGAATTTTAATGATAAATGCTCCACTGAGTTATTCGAGGAAACTCCAACTTTGTACAGCTGATGAATTTTCTGCATATGGCTTAAATACTGAGAAATTCATCGGCTAATTAATTTAAATAATAATTCAATCACTTTGTCGTAAAAGATCGAGGTTAAAACACAAAAGCATACACGTAAGACATACTCGTAGTTCTAACATAATATAGAGAGGAAGAAAAAAATTATTGAGAATAAGTTAAAAAGATATTTAATCAGCTTTAGCCAAATTAGTAGTTGAAAAAATTTATAGGAAACAATTAAATAATTTTGATTTTTTAAGGAAGAAATAATTCTTAAAGATACCCAAAAAATTTTCTGCGGAAATGAAAGATATCGTGTATGGGGGTATTCTTAAGGTGCTTAGAACTATTCAGGACTGAGTATTTATACCTTTCTTCACAGAAGGTTATTGAACTATGGCAATAGATTAAGAATAGCCATCAAATACCAAGAAATGGCAAGATAAGTAGAACGGTGTATGCGCGCTGTAAATCTTATTGGCACAACTAATTAAAATAGTTCCTTCTCGTCTGCCGGAAACTGATGTCAAAATTGCATAATCTGACGGCCTAATCGCTATCAAATTAAATACTTTGCTCGCGTTTTCAACTTGAGAAAATTGGCAATTGGTCCTAAAACCATTCTGCATATTCCCTCATTTCTGTTTCGCCGCTGATTTCGGTAACGTTTGTTTCGGTTTGATTGAGGCCTTTCGTGGGGAGAAAATAAAAACCTTTGTTCATGAGCCTTGCCCTCAAATCTTCTAAGGGACTGCTTCCCCTCAAAAAAGATTGAGTTGATTGAAACCAAGAAAACATGGTAATACCAATAAAGATTCTGTCAATAGACGTTTACACTTTTATTCCCCTGAAATTATTCAGCGCCATTGCATGGATGGAAAGGTCGCAATTTCCTTTGGACGTAGGTTTACATAAAAACAAGGAAATTCGTTTATAATTTCTGTGATAAAAATTTGTGGGTAAAAACGCAAGAACTCTGCTCAAAATCTTTAGAAGAAACCTTCATAAAAAGTGGTAATTATAGAAAGGACAATGTGCGAAAGTTACCAAACCTGAGAAACTAGGGGAGAAGCGTCTTGGTGTTTAAAGATTAAAAAAAAAGAAAAAGACGGCTTCCTTTGAGTTTTGAGATATGGCTGACGCAAAACTTTGAAAAAAATCAATTTAAAGCAGTTATCGTGCGTATCTCTGCAATGATTCGCACCATCGCAGCTAAATCTGAATGAGAAGGTGCAGTTTAAATTCAGATTTGTACCACGGTTTAATGAAACTTATGGCAGGCACAACTATATTCATCCAAATCGTCAGTCCTTCCGGTAATTTACCACATCCAATGGAGCTTGACTTCGGTCAAACTGCAAAGTGGTTGTTTCTGCCCCTCTAAGCTGTAGTCCATTAGGTTTTAAATAAAGGAAACAATTAAAAATGGAAACAAAGTAAAAAGGATATGACAATACATGAAATGTAGTGTACTGAGATAACATAATCAGTCTTTAAATTGTAAAGTAGGAATTCCTCTAGAATATCTGGGGACATCTTAAGGATCTTGACTTTAAAAAGCGCCTTGAAACAATTATTATTATTACCTTCTGGTGTGTTCAGTAGAAAGAACTACGTTCAGTTGGGGATGGTTTGCAATCTCTTAGAGTATCCCTCAGATAAACTTGGAAGCTTTGAGATGCATTTAACTTTATTGAAGGAAATTTCATGAGTCAATGCGTAAGAGATAAAATAGTTTCTGTAATTTTACTACAAGCGAAAACGTTGATAAAATAATTGATAGATAATGATTAGTGACTTCGCGATAAATACAACGCAATTGATACATAAATTACCAGTTACACAGACTCTGAATTCCCTAAATAGAGAAAAAGTGGTTAGAGATATTAATATACATGGACAAGAGAGTGCAGCTTATAACAACCATAGCCACTGCTTGGTTGTTAATGTGAAGCCCGCTAAGGCAGTGAATTCATTTGAATTAGAAATTTAAGAATGCAAGGCAAATTAATAGAAACATTAAAAATATTTAAGACATTCTGATTCTTATCTGTAGAAAGATAAAATAAAAGAGGCAGGAGTAATGAAGAGAGGGAAAGGCAATATAGTAAGATAAAAAGAAGGAAGTGGTAGTTATATATTATTGTCTTCGGACTAGATGCTTCACTATGGGATTTTTTTATTTTGTTTTTTCTTTCTCTTTTTATTATTTTTATTCATAATTTTTGTTCTGGCTAGGTCTATATTAGTACGGGTTCCGGTATTCTGGTATTTGATACTTATTATGGCATTTACCTCGGTCTGCTTTTAAGTCTAGCGCTCCTAGATTCTCCCCGGAGAATCTAACACAAATATCCCGTCCTCTTTGTTCAAAAATAACTTGAGTGGTTCTCTTTTGTCTTTTCTTGGAATTTTCTTGTCGATGTCGCATTAAGCATAAAAGTAGGGTCTTCAGGTTAGATAGAAATAACATGGTGTAAAGTTTCTTCTTGTTTGATAGGTTAAGGTTTCTGAATCGGTGTAGTTAGTTTAAACCTGTTCGCACATATTCGATCATTGTGCCAATATATTACCTCATGCCAGTGCTGGCATGTTTCACTCCGAGGACGGACACAATTAGAGAGTACTATATTTCTATTTAATCTAAGTTAAGAAGGACCGTAAGATGTCTAACCGATCTCGACGGTAGTGAATTTCGTCACGTTGATTTGGATCCCACAGATTCTTTTGAATCTTGCGATCCTTGCAGCTTCAGCGGCTGGAGATTTAGCCTTCATCATTACGGAGTTATTCATTCGAACCAAGACCTGAGTAACATCCTCCGCATATTGCATATTTAAAGTCCTTGCGTCGAAAAGTTTTGGGATATCTTTCATGAATATATTGAAGAGAGTGGGGGTAAAACATCCTCCTTGTGGGTCAGCGGACATGAGCTCAAAAGCCTCCCCTTTATACATCTCGAAGGCGATGGCTGTTAGCCTGTTTTATACAGAGTTACATATGATTTTTGCGAAGTATAGTGTTCGTCTTCTAATTCACTACTTCTGCTATAAAAAATAACCACCGTAATAATCCTGTTCTTTCTTCTTACGCTCCTTGCACTTCGGCACGAGTCTTCAATTTACAATTCATTCAAAAATGTTATTGTTTTAAATATGTTGTAGTGTTTACTGTAATGCGTTCTACATTTCTTACTCCATATAAAGGCACATACAAGATGAAACATACCAACATACTTCAGAGAAGCACAGTAAATATTCGTGCTTACATGGGAAACCTAATGAGAGCAAAGGTGAAAAACAATAAGCATTCTAACACAGATAACACTTAAATAATATCTAACATATAGATTTTTCATTTACAACACACATAGGCAATTCAATGGAATTAATAGCTAATGCAACAAAATGGAGTAAACCAAATGAATTAAAATCTACATGATAATTAGTCTAAGATTCTTGTTAAGGGTTAAAACTAACTCTTAGTTGCGTTTGGGCGACTCTATAAGATACTTTTCGATCCGTAGTTAGACCGTTGGGACGGTAATTGTCGTAAAATTAGGCAGTTATCGCCAAATTCTCGATTCCTTGGTTTGTTCAGAGAAGGACTCCGACAGCCCCCCAAAATGATTGGAATTGAATCTCGTTGAGTGCGTGGTTTTTTTTTCTCATTCGAATACTTTAAATATGGTTGGCCAGGATTGGTCATATTTAATTGGGCTTTGGTGGTTGGAGGACTTAAACAAGAATTGCAAACATAATCAATAAATTACGAAACAAAACATATATTACAAGTAATTACACTTTCTAGTTATTAATTCATTCAATAAGGGGAAAATTATCAATAATTACCAATAATTAATCTTGCAGCAAGGGCTCAATACTCCAAGTACTAACCCGATAGGGTTTATTAAAAAACTACGAATGGAATCCTAGCCTTAGGGGCAAAATAATTCACTTTAGTTATCTGAGATCACTCAGCACGAGACTACTTGACGAGTCTTAGTCTGAAGCTGTCGCACCGCCTCGACGAGGAAAGGAAAGGTGTAAATATCTTACTATTTTTTTTTGGGGGGGGGGGTACCTGAAGTAGAGGCTCAGGGAATATTCTCCAATTAGACGCTTAAAAGGGAAATATTCTCTCGTAGACGCTCAAAAGTGGAAGATTCTCCTGTAGACGCTCAAAAGGGAAAGATTCATGGTTGGTTGAGGCTCTGTGCTTCTTCTAGGAGGGTTCTTCGATCCTGACGCCGTCGTTCCAAATAAGATCCGGGCTGCGGGCCAGTATGACACCGTGTTCTATCGCTCGAGGATATGCGCCGTCAGTGAATGATTCCCAGACGTCTTAAAAGAGGACGCTGAATAGCTTCTGTATTTTCCGGGCTTGGCTGACTCGGGAGCAAGGTAGAGACTGCTCACTACCACGACCTAGATTCTTCTCCCATGGAGAGGGGTGTACGTCTTCGGGGCTCTTCCTTGAGCGGATTCTCATGGAATTCTTCCTTGATTAATTTTGTGACGGGGAATATATAGACGTACGGTAGAACTCCTATATTTGATAAAGGAAGCAATTAAGCCCTGCCTTACCCCCTCGGCGTTTATAGCTCAGCGGCGGGGTTTTGATGGTCCAACTGAACCGAAGAAATTCTCAGCTATTCCCGCCGGAATTTTGCTCAGGTCGTAGGGCAATTCTTGTTTAACACGACTCCTTTAAACAAAAATTTTACTCGATCTCTCTCTCTCTCTTCAACAGTAACCGTTTTACTTTTGAACATGTTTTTTGGCAATAACATCGTAACTTTTTGGCCTATTCTACCAAAATTTAAAATCCTTTATGTTGATTTACATTCTCTTTCTAGTGATATAATTGCCAAATGTCCTTTCAAGATGTCTTTTATTTAAATAGTTGTAGGTCGTTAGGTCATATGGTCATAAGATTATAATTCAGAATTATTGAGAGCACGCGATTTAAGTGTGTTGAACTGTTATATTAAAATCACATGCTCTCTCACAGTAAAGATACCTTGATATTTTTGAGATAACTAAATATTGTTTGATAGATATTTTTTTATAGTGTATGTTTCACCGCTATTATTACCATATTGTTTATAACTTTATTATTTTTCTAAACCTTCAAGGGTTATCAATGTTATATACCCTTCTCTATACTCTCCTTGGATATTATTTTGTGTATACCATCAGTTGCATCATAAAGATAATATTTAATTTTAATTGTTCGCTCCATTGTTTTAATAGTTTCATTAATGAGGCTAGCAACTTTGCTTTACATTCTGACTATATTACAATTAGGAATTATATATAAGGTATATTATCGGTCATCATCTGAAAATAGATTATTCATTTATTTTAATCGCTATTGAGATTGGCTTTAATTGTGTAGTAAATCTCAGCGTATTTGATTGGGCAAATGGAAGTGACCAATAATTTTATTCATTCTACTTATACACCGCAACAATTATAACTTTCACAAACCTCATCGTTCACATGCCTTTCCCATCATCTTGGACTTGTGTTTCCATTGCTTAATAGAACGATTGCCAATCTCTGGCACTCAAAATTACGACACCACTTTTCTTACGTAAGGAATAGAACTTCTCGCTTCCGGAGAAAGCATCTGGAACGAATTTCTACTGCAAATCATGTTTAGTTTAAGACCATAAATATTTCCTTTGAATTGTTATCAAAGAACTAAGACAAAAATGCTCCATCCAAATTTCGAAGGAAATACAGCAACAAACATTCTTCGGAGGTAGTCACAAAACATTGGAAGCGTCATGGGAACACATATAGGCATAAGTAATCGAACAGACAAAATACTTCAAACTAAAGAAAATTCAGCGATCAGAGATCACGCAATAAAATGCAAGAGTGATATTCTATAGAAGATTTTTCAATATTAAATTCACATAAAGGCCCAATTACACTTGTAATCTTGGATATATTGTGAGAAAGGTGGACTAAGGGGTGTAGAATAGTTAGGAAACATATGAAGGACGAGGGGGGGAAAAGAGTGAAGAGAGGTGAGGGAAAAGGTTAGGGGACTAATAGATGAGCTGATAGGGGTAGATCAATAGGGAGATGATAGGCTACGGGTAAATGAAGTTGAATAGGGAAGAAATGATCAAAATCGTTTTGAAAAATTAAAGATGCCGAAGGTCAACATGCGAATGGCTGATAACGAGCGCAGCGAAGCGATGGCTTATACTCGTAAGTAACAGATGAAGAACAACGAAAAAATAAAAATTATCAAAATAACACAGCAAGGGGTCCATTGATTCTCATCGTAACTCCCTCAGGGCGAAAAGAAAACCAATTTCGTAAGCCTTTGCCCCTTTGTAGTATCAATTGATATTTAGGTGCTTAAATTACCAAAGCCATTTCGTAAGATTGTGTCTCTCTTAATAAATTTATTTTCCTTGTTCTCTCTGTTCCCTAGATTTTATCTTCTTTACTTATCCATTTCATATACATATTTTCAACTAAATCTGCAAGCAAAGCTACGATCAGATGAACAACCTAAAAAAGACCAATTAACTGACTGCAAACGATACTCTTGTCTCGATTTTACATGCCCACGGAGATAGGAGGACAAATGAGAGAGACAAGGTAATTCTACTTTTAATCAATGTTTTTGACGACGCTTTGTATACTTTTCTCAATGCTCTTATTTCATCCTTCCGCCGGCCATATTGACGGTTTTGAACGTTCAATTTGGCAAAGACAACGATATAAATTGGATAACGGAAAATGTGGAACGGTTATGGCAACTGTAAGTGAGATAAAAAACCAATCAAAAGATTTACTCAATAAACACTAAACCTTTCGAAATCCGATAATTGGTCTTCCTCTAATATATATATATATATATATATATATATATATATATATATATATATATATATATTTTCAAATCACAGTCAACTTCAGGACATCAGCCTAACTCGTGCTCATCAAAGAATCTGCATAAGACATACGTATAACAAAGGATAAGGGAGGTACTGCATACCGCAGTCTTATATGTCCACTGGTAATTGAACAATAAAATGGAAATATAGGTTTAATATAAAATTACTCAATACTTTTATAGAGGAACCCCAGTCGTCTTGGTTTGATGACCAACTCGTATAATATCCTTGTCGCGAAGCTCCTTCTTCTTTTCCATGTCGTTCGAAAGGCTTTTCTCAATGAAACAGGAGCCAGTGAAGACAGACGTTCTTGGGCCTTTGTGCTTCCCAGATATGAGCGAATTGTATCCAACGTTGAGAAACTTCTCTCCATAATTACTGATGATAAGCGGAAGGTCAGCACTAGCTTAATTAGTTTAATGGATTCCAGCATAGCGGAAGTGAATTTCAATGTATAGAATAATTCTGAAATGGAGTTGATTGAATTGCACTTCTTGCAAGCACTATCAACATATATATATTTATATATATATATATATATATATATATATATATATATATATATATATATATATATATATATATATATATATATATATATATATATATTAGCTCGTTCACTAAGCTCTTACAGTGGCGTGCACAACAAACATTAGCCATAGACCGATCTATCTGTCGGCAGTACTGTACACTTGACAAGAGATGCCTGTTAGTATTTTACACCTACAAGGCTTGTTTGTATTAGAAATAGTTACAGGATAATTTATCGTTCCTTTAAGAATATTGTGGAGAGAAAACCTTTGATAGATTTGAATTTAAATCCTAATCTCTATAGAAATCTATTGTTTCAGGGAAACATTGAATTTTAATTACTTTTCACTTTTGAGATTATAGATAACAACTCGGGCTGTAACTTCTGAGCCCGAATCAATCGCATGTGAACTAGGCACCTCTAAGATCGCCAGAAGCTAAACGAAAAATAAAACAACCACAATTACTTAATTGAAGTCAGTGTTGGCATAAATTCAATCAGCTAGAAAATACAAGTTCGGTTTATTAACTTTATACTCGGGCTAAGCTCAAAAGCTCAACCCAAGTGCTGCAGTCGCTACTGATATATATATATATATATATATATATATATATATATATATATACGGATAGGTTAAGCTGAATGCCTAAGGTTAATTACCAAAATAAACCAAAGCCCTTCCTAAACTAAACTAAAGTAGAAATACCGATAAATCACAATAGGCAAGAAGCCCCATGAAGGTCATCTGGTACGTATGACTAGCGGGTAAGAAGAACTACTACCATACTGGGGTAAATAAGAAAAATCCTTTATTAGAGAAGATATAAAAAAAGTATAACAGAATTATTAAAGAAAACATTAAAGTTTTCCATCAATATCTACTATTGCTTACTCAACTCGCGTCTTTTAGTACTTTTTATGTCTTTTCCCCCAAATAATTTGTATGAATTTTCTTGACCAATTTTTGCCCCAATCTATATTTTTGGCGAAAAGTATAAAGCAGCTTAGGGATGCATTCATATAATGTATTTAGACATTTTTTTATAAATGATTTCAATATATATGTACATATATAATTGTTTCTATTCATTGTGTATATACAGTATATTTAATTTTAGTTATTTATTAGCTTATTAGATCACTTTTGGTTAATTACAGCCATAATTATTCGTTTTATTTATATTTTGGGTACTTCGATTTGATCTTACCAGAACTCTCCAAAAGTTTATTTTAAGTTTTAATTCTGAGCTCCAAACCGTTTATTATTACTAGTTGGCTCTAAAATGTAAGTCAAGATGATGATATAAGTTGTGGAATACATTCTTCCTTAGAACAACATGATAGAACTAGTGTGAAATCCGTTTCCAACTCTCTGCCTCACAAATTTAGACACCTAAGTGATGAAATCTGAAAAATTGTTAACAAAGGTTAAATTGAAGAAAATGTTTTCCAAGATATATTTAAAAGGAATTAAATAAATTAAATTTAAACAATCTTACAATTACCTCTGTTTCATACCTAATAATTACTTTCATCTGACCAGATAACTTTAGACCATTGTTCATTCATACAAATTTGTGATCTTTGATCCACTGAAGACGTTTTTTCTGATGACCTAAGATATATATTGCTTCTTTCTCGCCATGCATCTTTATATCACTTGCCAGTAAGTTCAGAAGATTTTCTTCTGTGATTCTGAAATAAAGGCTGAATGATAGGACTGTCATTTGTAGTGGCTTAAGACATTTAGTGCCGTTTCTATTCCTTGATGCAAAGCTCTCGGTCTTTTACTACCCCAATTTAGTGGTTTAGAAAGCATATCTTGAACAAATTGTTTTAAAAGCAATTTCTGATTGTGATAGCCCTGGGCTATGGAGAAGATGAATATGGATTCGTTTCGCTTCCTTAAGTTTTTGTAGTTGTAGTCATATTACTAAATTAGTAGGAGATTAAATACCCACTTGTTAAAAATTAAAGCCGGAACATATTAAATATTGAATAAATTCTGATTTATAATAAAATAACATTTTATGAATTAAATTATTAAAAAAATATACATCATTATCCCTCATATTTATGAATAATATCTAAATTCTTAAAAGTAATATTAAATATGTTTAATATTTAAATCTATGAGGGTTGAATTATAATTTTGGCCAAAGTTAAAAGCAAGCAAATATTTGAGAAAATGACACTATATTTGGTCAAGTGGAAATTTCAGAATTGGCTCGAGATAAACGTGAAAAAAGAGTAGTGGAACTTGCATTTATATTCATACACCCTCACCTCATTCTTCTTAAAGATGCAAATCGTAAGCTGCACCTAGATGTGATACAAACGAATAAAATTTTTTAAAGGTGTGACAAAGAAGATGGCTACCCTTATCAGAAAGGAAACATAAAGGGACAGAACATAAAACGCATAATAAAGTGAATATGTACCTTCCAAATTACGAGATCAACAATCTTAATGGACTTCGAGCAAGTGAGAAACTATTCATTTTAATCCTTGTAAAAAACCCGTAACTAAAACTAATTAAGCATTTTCTAACTAGAGTATCTAGAATATCTATTATTATTTTTAGGCATATAATATTTCAGGTCGCACAGGAAGGGACAGGACCAAATTCATAGCCTCAAGGAAGCGGAGTGAGTATGCAACCAGGACCTTCTTCTCCAGGAGATGAATGCCACATCACTTGAAGCAGGGAACGGTTTCTTTCTACGTATTAAAACACTCGAAAGTACACAATATTGAGTAATCGTGTACGGAATTTGGGTAGTTTACACTGACTACGAGTAATCCAGAATTTGCGGGCTACATGATCGTTTCTTTTGGCCGATACGTTGGTATTATTAGTACCTCCGCGGCACTGGTACAAATGCTTTAAAGGCGTGAGCGATATCAACTGTAGATACCGAGTCATGTAGCCTCTCGCGATCGAATGTGTTAAATAGTGTAGAGATAAGTCTTGATTTCCTAGCATTGTTTTCTCCTAAATATATTGGTTCGCATAAACCAATAGATTCACGAAATTCATCGTAGAGTGCGGTGTTACCTGCACAGGCAAGCTAATGAATGTCCGGAGAATACAAATAATGGCCGTCTGTAAAAGCTCCGCGGCATTTGCCAGAAACTTTACTTTCGAGAAATGGGTGACTTTCGACTCTCAACCAATCAAAATGATGATGCTCAATTTTGAAGGATCATGTTGCCTTTCTCTAACATGCTCTCATCATTGGAGTAAATAACTAAGAAGCGTTTGAATCAAGCTGTTTGTAAACGTCAAATGACATGTCATTCATGGGCTTCGACGTCATGAATGCTTCACTCACTGCACTAGCATATTAGATCTTTATTCTAGTCTGGCCCTGGCTTCCGCACCCTAGGGCCACTCGGTCTGGACGTGCAAATCGAGAAATGCTCAGATCCTGGAGTGACAGAGGCTCCGTCGATCCCAGTAATCTCCCTTTTGATTTCTTTTTTTTGTTCTTCTTCTCACTCATCGCTCTATTTTTCGCTCTATGATGAAGCTTCAGGACTCAAACAACAACTGAACGTATAAAGGAAGCCTCGAGGTTGGCCCCTTAATTAGAAAAATGTCCCAGACTTCCCTACACGGTTTACTGCTGCTCTTTGTCTACATTTACAATATAGAGAAGGGATTACAATATAGGATAGCAAAGTTGACAGACAATACCAAATTAGGCGGCGGGATTACCTTGCGCGAAGGAGTAGAACGCGTTAAAGACATCCTTCACAGCATACTTGAGTGCTCCCCGATGTACCAGGTGCCATTCATCCGTGACAAGTGCAAGGTGACGAACATCGGTCATGACAACCATCTGGAAAACTAATACTTATTAGGTAACTTTTGGAGGCGACCCAAATAGAGAAAGATTTAGTTGTCAAATTAGGAGCAACATAAAATTCTCTTGGTACTGGGCTGTGGTTGAGAAAACGACCGAAAGACTCTTGGAGTATATAAAGAGACAATTTCGTTTCCAAAATAAGGGCATTGTCCTCACCGCGTACAACTCTCTTGTCCAGCTGCACTTATATATATTTTTAAATATATATATATATATATATATATATATATATATATATATATATATATATTTTATTAAACACCAGGTTCTATTTTATTTTAACTTCTTTACCAATTTTATTTTAGGACGTTCTAACTGTAGAATGCAGTTTTAAAAATGGTGCTGAAGATTAAAAATCAACTGAGGAAGATCCATTTTATTTGGTTTTATTTAAAGATTTCAGGTTTTAGAAATGTTGGGACTTGAGCTTTCGCATGTATTAAGGAATTTTTAGGCGGAAGTCATGGTTATTTTTGAGGCGACATTGATTGAAAGTTTCTATTCTCGTGGCGCTTTTGGCAGCGAGGTAATTGTTTGGTGAGCAGCAAAGAACGAATTTCGTCTTTGTTTTTTGATGCCTTTAATAGGTTTGAGTCAGAGTAGGGTTCACTTTTATTTTAGCAAAAAGGTACAAATCTAGCCTCCAGAATCTTTAGGCGTCAGAGATTGGAGTTTGTTCTGAGGATGCTAATGATTTCAACAAGGATCTTTCTTGTAATTTGTTCATTGTAGTATGGATTGTAGTGTGTTTTGAATCCTCCGTCTTGAAAATCCATTGTTCGGTGTCGGATGAGAATAGTAGTGGTAATACTTATATAATTGTTGTCTGTATCAGGCTTGCAGTTCTCATGGGAGCATTTGTATACTGCATTTGTAGCCTTTGGGATGCATTATGTATTTTCTTCAAGGAGGTTGTTTTTCATTAGTACAGTAATTATTAGGTTGCTTTTTTTTTGGTTTCTATAATATATTTGTAAAGATAACCTATTGGCTTTTTCTTGGATAGTGTTACTTTTTATGACGCTCTCTAGTATTCATTCGTTTGTTTTGTAGGCATCCGTCATTTGGCTCTTGTAGTAGAGGGGCATTATTTTTTCTTCCTTTTCTTTTTTCTACTAAACCTCAAACTTTGAGTTCAGAATTATCCTAATTAATTGTCAAATTCTCTATAGGAGTAGCCGTTATTAATTTGGAGTTGTTTGGAACGTAAAAATCCTTCATCAAGTGCGTTCCACGTAGAGCAGTTCTTTTAAGTTCTTCCTAATGTATGAGTTCATTACCAAGTTTATATATTTATTGGTTAACTCACTTATGGCGTTAATGCATCGACCCTAGTCTGTTCCTTCTTGATAGACGGTGGTAATATATTTTCCGAAGAACTAGTTAGAATAGACAATCGAAAACAAAAATATTTCATTTTTCTTTTAAGATTTTAAGGTATGCCTGGCATAAAGCGAGAGTGTGTATGTAAGAGATGGATCGTGCGAGAAGGAAAAGCATTACCACAAAAGTTCTTATGATCTATACCTAGCAGGCGCGTATAGTAACGCTTAACTTAATAAGTTTTGACGTAAATAGTTTGTTTACAAAAGTCCCGGGCGATGAAGCGTTAGAGGTGTTATCGAGATTTCTTCCAAATTTAGGAAATTAACCAACCTTTACCGATCCCCAAAATATTAAATTACTACGCCTCTTTGTAAGAAATAATTTATTTTCAACTAAAGATAAGTTTTTTCGCAAAAAAAATGGCCTAAGTATGGGTAACCCCCTTTCTCCATATCTATTTATGGAGAACTATGAAATTCCCCTCCTTCCTAGGATCCATTCACAACCTCTTATCTGGTTCCTATATGTAGAAATATTGCCGGCATGGCTCATAGACAACAACAATTTCAATGATTTTTTTAACAACCTGAATTCCTTACACCCATCGATAAAATTCAAAGTAGAATGGGAACAGAATAATTTTCTACCGTTTCTAGACGTAAATATCCACAGTTTAAATAATTTTATTCAGTGTTCAGTCTAGCGAAAGCCTACAAATTCAAATGCTTACATACATTTATTCTTACTACATGACGAATCCGTTAAGATATGTGTTACTTCTTCCCTCTTTCTCCGAGCCTATAGAACGTGCGACCCAATCTCCATTCAGGATGAAATTAACTACCTTATATAAAATTTCCTTGAACTAAAATATCCAATTCACCTCATAAATAGATGCTATTCGAAAGCACGAAAAAACTTCTATGCCAGCTCCACACCACGAAGGAACAATTTTAACAAATGTTAGGTTTTCGATATGCTCCAGCCATAGCTCCTCTAAAATCATCTGTGAACGGAAATAACATAAATATTACATTTAAATATTCTAATACCATTCGAAAACCTTGACTGGACTGCGCCCATCTATTTCGATGCTGGCGATTACAGTATACCACGCCTAAAATCGCAAATTAACATACATCGGAGAGTCAGGCAACTTTAATAAGACAATGAAAGAACATTGAGCTGATATCAGAAGGTGTACAAACTCTTCAAGTCTCTTTACGTAAAAGCAAAAGCATGACCATAGAATTTATTTTAACCGTGTGAAAAATCATTTATAAATCAGACAATTATGTTTAGAGGAGAATTGTAGAATCCATCATCATAAACAAAGTTGATAAATTTATCTGAAGGGCAATACAAATTTAACAAATATATATTGAATAAAGTCACCAATCTTATTTTTAACCCCGAAAACAATGGGTCTCGGAGATTAGCAACTCTCCAGATTGTTTTCGACTCCATTTCATTTTGTTTAGCTTGTCTTTCACGCCAGGTTCACTCGAGTTTTTTTTCTGATTGTTTCCTGCTGTTTCATTTTGTTTAGAATGTGTCCTACCTTATATATAAGGTGCTTGTTGCATAGTTTCTTCATTATGAGTTGGAAGTGACATCTTGACGAAACTAGTCCGATAGTTATAAAAAAAATGTTGATTCAAATATTGTGGTTTACCATTATCTTTCACAACATGTTGCCCAAAAGTGTTTGCAACATGTGACATTTTGGACAGGGGTAATATATATATATATATATATATATATATATATATATATATATATATATATAAATATATATATATATATTTCTATATATATGTTAGACCTGTTCAAAATGTCACATGTTGCGAACACTTTTGGGCCACATTTCGTTTTAATTTCACTGAAAATGTACAAGATTCGTGCCAAATTTGATTGTAATCGTACATTGCTTAGGAGTCCCCCACGAAGCAACAATTTTTTAAAACCAAACAAGAAAGAAAAAAAAGTCCGGAAATATGAAAAAATAGGTTTAAAAATATTTCCTTCCAAAGGGAGAGAAGTACAAATAGGATGACATCACTGAGAAATGAAACAAAACATAAAATGCTTTACAAAGGACCTCCTCCTTTATTCGAAGGCCGATCGCTCGGGCTTGTTTAGGGCTGCCTTGGATATCGTGGGACCACTGCCTCCTGTCCTTGTCCATCACCTGCAGAAGGAAGTGCTTCTGAGCTTCTTCTTGGGTGATGGCTGCGTTGAAGGTAGTCATTAGGGCCACTCCTCGTTCGGAAACGTTGATCACCTTTACCTGGTTAATGACCCTCTTCATCTTGCAGAAGAGAGGACCCTCCTACCAACTAGCGTTGTTCTTAGCTAAGAGGTTGGCCAGTTCCTCTCATTGTCCCGTGAGTAGGAGATCCAAAGCCTTTTTCAAAACAGAACTGAAGTAGCCTGTAAGAGGCTAGTTAGGATTGAAGACCTTTTCGTCCAGACGTTTCAGTCCCATCCTCTCCCTCTTCATGCTCTGGACCATAGAGGCCATCTGTTCATTTGTTGAGGGGAGAGGGAGGGGGCACCAATTCTTCTGACACGTACCAGAGATTGCGCTTGAATGTCTTTAGGACCACTTCAGCAACGCGCACTTATTGGGGATTCATCTGCAAAGTTCCGTGATGTAGAGAAGAGCGTTGTAGGGCACATGGGAAGAAACCATGGCCTCGTTCCACGGAATAGCGTAAAGGAGGGCGACGAAGAGGGACACCTGATAAATGGCTCGAAGTTCGTGAGAGGTCAGCCAAAACTGAGAGCTGAAGAGGAAGATCTTGAGAGAGTAGATTTCTTTCGACATCTATCTTGCTGTATAATACGCACCTGGTGTCCTCATCTTGATAGTCGTTCCAATATTGCCTTCAAGAAAGATTCAGAAGAGAACCAAGACCTCCTTGTAGTCGTCTCTTGAAATGCTTTCTTGTTCGATGTCACGGTTGAGCTCGCTCAAAGCTGTTTTTCTTACATCAGACAGCTGGCATGTCAGGAAAGGAAGGAGGCTTTCTTCATGCATGGGGGACGTCCAATATTTGTAGTCGATGAAGTCCTACTGGTCTCGGAACCGGACGAAGAGAGGGACGTTAGGCCCGCTAGATGGTCCATACTAGGGTTTAAAAACATCCACAAGAATCACTTCCAGGATGTACAGCCTAGCAGAAGAGATTCCTACCCTGACGCTCCTGAATCCTGATGCCGGTTCTTTCATTGGGACCCGTGTTCCAGGCAGTAGTGTCAAACACGATTCCTTGAATGCGCGCCGCCAGTCCAGCGTTGGATACAAGCTTGAGGACAGCCTCCGCACTTTGATGCCAAGTGCCTTAAGGGATCTTAGCTGCTTCTAAGCGGTATTCCTTGTCCCCACCTGTGACGTGAATGGCTAGCCTTTTTATGCGTTCAAGTCCTTCAACGATGTCAGGCAGTTGCTTGGCATCCCAGTGAAGTAGCAAAAGAAATCTCCATGGGAGTTCGATCTTCTCTGCATTGGCCACTTCCTTTCGGATCTTTCTCCGATGACAGCGGAAGGAGCTCTTAGAGAAGGTAATGTTGTCGATGTTCTGACCAGTTGCCTGGCCAAGGCTCCTGCTACTGCCATTGAAGCCGGATCTGAGACCTTGAACCGGTCAAGTTTGGTAGTCACTTCCTTTGCCAGGATCATGGCAGACTTCTTTCCAGCTCTCCTCTTAGGAGGAATTAGGCACTTGAACTCTGTCTAAATCGCCGAATACGATGAAGCCACGAGACCTGAAGGTACAACACTTAAGGAGATATTTTTCTCCATGTCCGCAGCCTGTTTCGGCTTCACCTCCTTTTTTTCTCTTGGAGCCTCGCTGACAGAGTGTCCAGTCTGGTCATGCGAAAAGTCAATCGATCATCACTTTGGCTGATGAGAAAGGTCATGTCCTCCTCGTTTGTGGTCTTCTCAAGGTAATCTCTCTGCGCCATATCGAACAAGTCATCAAGGTCCCCTGGAAAGATCTCCTCATTTATCCTTTTCGTTTCCGAAGCTCTTTTCTTCTTGTCCTCCGGCAGACCGATCAACCAACCCTTTTTTCGAGAAGAAACCATCGCACTTGTGGAAGGAAAAATAGGAATATTGAAGTTCTATGTTCTGTTAGTGATTGCGAGTGAAAATGATAACTTTCAGAATCCCCAAACAACAAGTAATGTTCGTAACAATTCATCACCAACGAATGAATAAGTTGATGACCTCAAGACACCAAACAAACATTTCCAAAGACCAATCCACTTGACTGACTGCCAAGATCACCGCAATAATGGACCAAGTGGCGGCCGAATAGAGGAAGATGAGAATTTGTCGCTCTGGGGGACCTTTATATCTGATCCGTTCGAGTTCAAATTTTATGTACCCCTATACGACATTTTACAATAAAAAATTGAACAGCCCTAATAAATATATATATATATATATATATATATATATATATATATATATATATATAGAGAGAGAGAGAGAGAGAGAGAGAGAGAGAGAGAGAGAGAGAAAGAGAAAGAGAGAGAGAGAGAGAGATAGAGAGAGAGAGATAGATACAAATTGTAACTCCCTCTATCTCTTTTCCTTCATATAGTTCATTTCGTTCTTAACCTTTATATCTTAATTCTTTATCCTCCTTTATTATATATAAATATTATCTTGTTTGTATTATTTACATATTTTTTAGAAAGTTTCCGCGAAATAACTTCGTCAATCGCATCCAGTTTTTCTCAATACCAAACTACTCAATGCAGTGTATTTCCTCACTTAACCATGTTTCTTTATAACTGTATTCATGAGGTATAGAAAGCCTATGTACTTTCTTCATTTAATACCATCTCATTAAAATTACCATAAAACCAAGCTAAAAGCATTAAAGGTAATTGAGTACGGAAACTCCCCTTCCTTTACACCGATAAACCTATTTACTGACGAAGGCGGCAGTGGAAAAATAGTGAGAAAAATATAAAGGAAACGAACAACGATAAGATTCGAGCTTATTTTTCGGGGAAAGAAAATTGATTTCGAATTTTTCGTTTGAGAATTTTATGTCCATCTTTCGTAATGCCTCAAATTTTGCCTCTGAAGCTTTCATACGGTCGTTCTATGAATCCCACAGGACTCCTCTTTCTAGATATTCTTGAGACTCAAGCTTTCTCTATAGATTTAAACGATTCCATACAAGTGCGCGTGACCATCAAATCGGGTCTTTGAAAGTAATTTCAAGTAAAGAGGAAAGAAATTAAAGGATGAATCTCACAGAAATACCCAACTTTTTCTGGTATGACGAAAGAATAACAATAGAGAATGAACACCATATGGTAAGCGTAGTTACCGCGGCCGCACGGATTATCCATCACTAAAGTAAGTGCAAGGCGGCAATACATAAAATAGCAGAATTTAGGTTATGAAAAAGGATTTGAATAATAAAAATGAGTCCAAAGAAAGAACTTTACTGTTTAATTGCACAACAAGCTTTAATTCACTTGATATCTAGTGCCTCATATGTTGTGACTTACTAAGAATATCTAAAAAATAATAATAGAGGGTAAGATTCAATTCAATCTGAAAAAAAAAAGAAAGTCAAACTTCTCGCCCATTGACGGCCTTATATATGCCGGATAGGAAAGTGACACTTATCAAAGCTGTTTGGGTAGAGGAGGTGAAGGGAATAGGAAATTGCTGCGATTGGAGATAGTAGATTAATGGCGGTATTTTCAATATATATAAAAGGACATTAATAGTCATACAAATGAAATATTTGGTTAATTGGAGCGACACTTGCCTGCGATCCAGTTCTAAAATTTTAGTCTTTTCTAATATTTATTATCTTTAATCTTTCTATTATAATTTCTTCCTATATATAGTCGTTTGTTGCTACGTATTGTAAACTATATATACTTATACAACCCCGAAAATGTTTGTGGTTATTAAATTACACTTATTTATATGTGGGTACGAAACTTTGTGTAGACATTTATCAAATACGCAATCAATGTCAGTGTTTTGACAAGAAAAAGCTCTATTTAGTTGTCCCTGGATCTTTGCAATTTTTTTATTCTTATTCAATTTCTGAGTGTTTCTTCTATTGGCTCACCCTTTTCCTACTATTTTAGGAGGACATAATCAGATGGGAAAAGATGCTTCCATCATAGATAGAAAATTGATGAATGAAGCAGAGCAATGAGAGGGGAGAGGGTATGATCACCAAAGATGATCATCAATATCCACTCGAATAAATTTATTTGATCAAAAGGAAGAGTTCAAAGCCAAAGGGCTAATTTAAAAATAATTAAAGTATTGACATACTTGTTTTAATTTCTCTTTACACACGGTTATTAATGTCTGCGATGCTTACTCATTGTGATCAGCAGCCTAAAGTGACTGAGAGAGGAGTAAACCCAAAACAAGTCATTGAGCCAAATCTTCTTTTTCCAATCCTTGAAACCTAGTCTCAAACTTTATTTTTAAATTATATCCAAATATTTACAAAATGTAAATTTTCTAAGAAGAAACTTCCAATCCCAATAAAACTTCGCCATCATTTAATAACTTGGCCATTCATTGATAAATGTGTTCATAAATTCCCGAAATGTGCATAAGGTATTTCAGCGAAAAACTAAAGAAAAAAAGAGAATGATGTAGTGAGGGGGAAAGAGATTGGAAAATATAGAATTGCTGACTCTGAGATCATTGGACGGGAGGATTAAAGCATTCGGTGCTCTCTGACCCTAAAAAGATTAAATGGAACCAATATTATACGTGCCACAGTTCGCATTAACCACCTAGACTTTCCTCTTCCGAACAGTTGAGTGCGGATAAGTTGAAACAACAGTATCTCTGGCTTAACCTTCGGACTTGGTCATGAAAGCATGTTTACGTACGTACAAGTAAACAGACGAGGGGCGGTCAATAAGTTTTGCGAATCGGTAGAGCAAAACAGAGGAAGGGGAATGGCTGTTTGTGGGGATGTTAGGACAAGTTATGTGAAGTCAGGAACTTCAGCTGCACGCTCCTGCCTCATCTATTTAAGAAGCAGTAGCTGATCGCAGATCGTCAGTTCCAAATTTTTCAAAAAATAGAGAAGGTTGAGCGACGCGCAGTGATCAAATTTTTGACCAAGGAAGGCAAGAATGCAAAAGAGATCAATAAACTCATGGTTGCAGTGAACATCGACACCGCCCCTTCCTATTTAATCATTGCTCACTGGAATAGGGACTTCCGCCATGATCGTGAGGCCCTTGAAGATGACCCCCTTCCAGGACGCCCGTAAGACGTGCAAAACGAGGAAAATGTGGCCCGTGTGGAGAGGATGATCCTCGAAAATCAACAGGAAAATGTGGCCCGTGTGGAGAGGATGATCCTCGAAAATCACATGGAAGTGTTATCAACATCATCCAGGACGATTTGGCCATGACCGAGGTCTCTGCCCGTTGGGTCCCTAGAAACCTCACGCCCTATGTTCGATTTCAACGTTGTCAACTTTCACAAGACCAGAGTTGCACAAGGTGGCCTGCGCGAGTGCGGATGTGACGAGCTCAACCATCACCCCTACAGTCCAGATCTGGCCCCTAGCGACTACTTTTTATTTCGCCAGCTCAAAGCTGTACTGCGTGGACGCCGATTTGGGGACGATGAAGATGTCCAGCTCGCCATCCAGGAGTGGATTGAACAGCAGTCGGGAGATTTCTGGTTGTCGGGAAATCAAAGCTTCAGGGACAAGTGGCGCAAGTGCAATGAAGTCGAAGGTAGTTATATGGAAAAATAATTAAACACTTTTCCTCATATCTCGTTTCCTTATATCCGAAAAAATAGGTCCAAACCAAACGAAAGTTCTCCCATTGAACTGAAAAATAACTATTCTGAACTAAAAGAAGAAGAGACACATTTAATTGGAGACTCATTAATCAGAAGTCAAATCGACTACTTCGGTGCGAGAAATCCTAAAAAGCGTAAATTTTGGTGCTATTCAGGAGCTAATATCAAGAAGATAACCCAAAAGATAGATAACCTAACTTTAAGCAACCAAGAGTGTTCAATAATATCCAATATCGGAAGCAATGACGTTTTCTGTAAAAATAACTTTTCTGGAACAGAAAAAATAGTTGATGAATATACTAAGCTCGTTAAAACAATAAAATCCAAAACTAAAAGGGGTATGGTTATAGGCATACTACCACTAATAAATGCAAATAGAGAAGAGTTGAGTCGAGCCATTGGTGTAAACGATCGTATAAACAAAATATGTGAACGAGAAAACGTCAAATTCGTTGACTTTTGGCACAAATTTATTCACAACGAAAAATATTTCAGCCATGATGGAACACATTTTAGCCAAACAGGAAAAAAGGAATATGGGCAAATGCTGCATCTAAACTTGAGAGAACGCTTAGAACAATCTGAACAATCTTCTGAACCCTAAAATAACTCGGGAAACGACCTCAGTGTAGCATTAGAAGCAAACGGATAAGTACACTTAAAGCCATTCTATTCAACGCTAGGTCACTTCGGAACACATTTACAGAGCTCAAAGCATTAGTAGCGTTAAAAAAGTACGATATAATAGACATTACCGAAACGTGGATCCATAGTCATATGAGGGATTATATTACCGAATTTCAACTGCAAGGTTTTAAGGTGTTCCACAAAGATAGAATTGATAAGAAAGAGGGCGTTGTACTCCTATATATAACTGAGGGCCTCCAGCCTACTGATTACAATATAGACTCAGAATTCTAACTTATAGGAATAAAATTGAATTTAAATGAAAGTTTGCATATATACTTGGCGTATAGAAAATCACACTTATCAGCTGAGAAAGACATACAATTCTACAAGTTTTTGACGAGCGTGAGTAAAGACAAACTCTCACTCATTTTTGGTGACTTTAACTGCCCCAAAATAAATTGAAGGACAAAAAATATTAAACTTTATAGATGACAACCTGTTAACCCAATGGGTCACAGAGCGAACACGAGGAGATAATATATTAGACTTGATATTAACTTCAGATGACGAACTAATCTCAAACGTAAGCGTAGGCGATCAAATAAGCAACAGCGACCACAACCTAATAGAATTTGACGTGAATATACCTCACAAAAAAAGTAAGAGACTTGTTACAAATTTAGACTTCCGAAAAGCAAACTTCACAGAATTCAGAAAAAGTCTAAAAAATCACAAAATAACTGGTAAAGACAAATGAAGCCTGGAATGGTTTTAAAAACTATCTCTTGATGAAGCAGTCCCAATTTATTCCTGTCGTTGTCAGAGTTAGCGGAAAAAACAAAAATCCTAAATGGTTAACAAAAGAAATCAAAAGGAATATTAAAAAAAGAAATGAAGCTTATAAAATTGCCAAATCAAACAACTTGGAATCAAATAGAATCAAATATATAGAACTTAGAAGAAAAGTAAAAGCCGAAATTAATAGAGCAAAACGTAATGAGGAGATAAGGGTGGCTTTTAACTGTAAAAATAATCCCAAAGAATTCTTTGCCTTATTTAATAGTAAAAAGCCAATAAAAAATAGTATTGGAACAATCAATGATCTACATAATAATTTACAATTCACAGATAAAGATATAGCGAAGGCACTTAATGAATATTTCGCAACAGTTTACACCAACGATGCCTCAAATCTAAATATTATGCCGAATATCAAGTACACAGGCAATAAACTACTAAAAATCTTTAAGTGCAAAACCAATGATGTACTAAAACGAAAAGAGAAAATGAATAAATTCATATCCCAAGGACCCGATAAGATAATGCCAAAAGTGATTAAATAAGTAAAAGAAGCGGTTGTGGAACAAATAACGTATATATTTAACTTATCACTTGAAAGCAGTATAGTCCCCCAAGATTGGAAAGTAGCTAACATGAGGCTGATATTTAAAAAAAGGACGAAAGGATCTTGCTTGCAATTATCTTTCTATAAGTCTGACATCAATAATTGGTGAGATGCTTAAAAGTATAATAGCAGAAAAAATAGTAAGCCATCTAGAAACAAACAAGTTATTAAAAAATACACAACATGGATTTAGGAAAAATAGATCGTGTCTTACAAATTTATTTGAATTTCCTTATTATGTCAACACGGTTTACGACAGGGAGAGGTTTGTTGACATTCTGTATTTGGATTTTCAGAAGGCCTTCGACAAGGTACAAGACAAGAGACTAATGATCAAAAATTGAGCTCTAGGAATAGAAGGTAACCTAGCAAAGTGGATTGAGAATTGGCTTAGTGATCTGAGGCACAGAGTTGTGATAAACGGAGAAGAGTCGGAATAGATAACTGTCAGTAATGGTGTTCCTCAAGGCTCTGTCCTCAGACCATTGCTCTTTATTATATATGTGAACGACATAGACGTGGGATTGATCTCAAAAATATCGAAATTCGCTGACGATTGCAAATTAGCTAAAAATATAATTACTGAGCAAGATATAACGGACTTTCAAAAAGACATTGACCTTAAAGCCGATTGGTCTGAAAAATGGAAACTTCCACTGAACATAAGAAAATGGAAAGTAATGCATGTTGGTGTAAAAAATGCAAAAGCTGAATATATACTCGTTAACAAAACAATAGTCAAAACAGAAAACCAAAAGGACCTAGGGATTTGTGTATCAAATAACCTCAAGTTCACTCAGCACTCTGTTGAAGTAGAAAAGAAAGCACTAAAGATACTGGGTTATATCAAGCGACAGATCAGTTATAAAAACGAAACGGTGCTAATAAACGTGTATAATGACCTAGTAAGACCACAACTGGAATATTGTTCACAAGTATGGTCGCCCTCCTACAGAAAAGATATTGAAAGATTAGAAAAAGTACAAGCTAAAGCTACAAAAATGATACCTTCATTAAGTAAATACAATTATGAAACTCAATTGGAAAAATTAAACCTTTTCAAATTAGAAACAAGACGCATACGAGGTCAATTAATTGAAGTCTATAAAATCCTGAATGGAATAGAAAATGTGGACTATTCCATCTGGTTTGAGTACAATAAAAACATTACTCGTAATAACAGAGAAAAACTCGTTCCGAAAAATTACAAACTCGATGTATGTGGAAACTACTTCTCACATTAAATTGTTAAAGTATGGAATCAGTTGTCAGAAGAGGTTGTTTTAAGTCCCACCGTCAACCCATTTAAGAATAGTTTGGACATATATTTGAGGAATATTAGGTGTAAACAATATTAAGTCCTAACTATAAAAGTTATCGTAAAATTATTAAAGTGTAGGTATTCATCTTTTATATAAAAATTCGTGACTGTGAACTTTTATTCTACACATCAAGTATCTTTTCCAATTTCGAAACCCAAGAAATTCAGGTGGGAGATGTGGGTATGGGAGTGCATTCAACTTTACTATACTGTCTCTAAAACTAGTAGATAGGGTTTTTAAAAAAAAGTACTTCCTCGGTATGGACAATATAGTCTTTTGAGGTACTACCACTAACGACTTCAACAAATGTATAACATTGCCATTTCGAGTGGGTTGGTTTCCTATACACGTCAAGTTTTAATTCATGGTGTATAGGAAACCAACCCACGCGAATGCCTATATACATTATTTTTCGTTTCACGATAATACTGTTAAAAAATCGGTAATTTTTTAACCTTTTCCTTAGAGCATACAAAATATGTCATCCTTCCTACTTAGATGAAGAAATTGTCATTATCAAGACCAATTTTCTAATTTGTATTACCCCGATTGGTTCATATCGTCTGCCCATTTTGCAGCTAGGAAAACATTTTATGGTAAGAAGCCTTCCCGCACTAACGACTTCAACAAATGTATAACATTGCCATTTAACAATAAATTAAATAGTTTAAAGGACATATTGGAAAAGCGGCTATTAATCTAGCCTTGAAATATAATAATTCCTTAAACCAATTGATGATGGCCAGGAAACCCAAAGAACATCATAACATAGGAGTATATGCAGTACTATGCAACGATTGCCATAAAGTTTATATAGGGGAAACGGGGAGAAATCTAGACAAGAGATTGTACGAACACAAAAGAGATATTAGAGTGGGCAGCGAAAGTAGGGAAATATTTTGCCATGTTAGAGACAAGAATCATACGATCGCTTTCAATGGAAGTAAAATGTTATTTAAATCGGCTAACTATTTTAAGAGAAGAATCGTAGAATCGAGCTTGATATCGTCAGTTCCTAATTTAAATCTATCTGAGGGTCAATTTTCTTTTAATCCTGTAATAAGATCGCAAATAAACAAAATAGTAAAATGCCAGCCCTTCAATATGTTTAGGCCTACTCCATCCCCCCCAGATTAGCCACAAGTAGGGGATTGGGGGAAAAAAGAGGGGATCTTGTGTTATGCTTATATGCATTTCTCTTATATTTTCTGCCCAGTGTCAGTTGAAAAAGAGTGTGAGATACACCGAAACTGTTCTGAATTAAATTGTCTTCGGAGAATGGGGTTTAATTCCTCATCTTTTCTTGCGATATTGCATTAATTTTCATCATATATATATATATATATATATATATATATATATATATATATATATATATATATATATATATATATATATATATATATATATATATATATATACATATATATATATATACATATATATATATACATATATATATATATATATATATATATATATATATATATATATATATATATATATATATAATTAGTATATCTTAGGTCAAGTAGATTTTCCTGCCCTACACTTTTAAGTATAGGGAATATTCTAGTGCGTGTACTCCGTTGGCCGACTTAGAAAATAGATCAATGGCTTTTTATCAGGTTCTGGGATCTAAACAAGAGAAACAACAATAATCTTTACTATTATGCAAACAAATAACAGAATTTGACAATAATTTACACACTATTAGAAAAAAAATCGTTCAGCAAAGGAATTAATTTATAATGAAATGCTTCGACACGAGATATGAGTAACACAATATTTACCCGAGCGAAATGGGAGGAGATTAGGGGTTGAAGCTTCGTAGTGGAAAAGTGTCAGGCTTTTTCGACGGTGATCGAGAAAAAAGTAATAGGATTACGATTTTCCAAGAAGGGCAAGAGGCCTCGAGTGATTGTTCGAAGGAGTATCGTGTCAGGGCAGGGAGCGAAGCACGTATTCTAGAATGACTTCTTACGTCCTTTACTGCCATAATTCTGAACAACTGGTGTCTCGCTTGTGCGTCCTTTAGAGAAACAGGATGTCTCGTATGAAGGAACGCGTTAGATGCTTAGGCTAGTTCTAGTGAATCTTCGTGATTACTGCTTGGAAACCGCGTGAGCAGTACCTGCCTCCTTGTTGAAAACTAAATTGCTCGTTTCCGCGCTGGGAAATATATAAGGGTTCGCCGGAAGCGATTTTCTTTGCTGTCGGAAGTGGGTCCCACTCCGATTCAAGGCGCGGCGAGTAAAGGCTTAGGGCTCTCGCGCTGATTTGGGGTCCGGGATCCAGTTAGACTCGTCTCGCTTCGTTAATGGCAAGGAATCTTACCGAAAGATAGCGGTTGAAGATTCGTTCGTCCGTTAAATACACATTTAGACTTCTTAGTCTGCGTGAATCTCTCTCTCTCTCTCTGACAATTATTATTTTGCCAAAGAGGACGCGACGCAGGAAATTTCTATCTTTCGGCTTTCCTTACACCAAAGAAGGCCGAAGAGAATAAAATTTAAATAAGAAGAAATAAGAACTAGGAACGAGGAAATCCCCACACCTCATTTCGAGTCTAGCAGTAGTTGTTAGAAGACAGGTTGTATTCTCCTTCATAATTTTAAGGAGGCCGAGTACTCATCGCCCAAGTGCGAACGAAGCCGTGCAGTTGAAAATCAATCGAGCTCGACGCTCATAGACCCCCGTACCCAGCCTTTCTCTCGAGGACAAAAATCCTCGGGCAGCCGATCCGCCCGGAATGGTAATTTCTCTTTTGTCCGTCGTGTACGTTTGTATGTACGTGCTCACGGCTCCTACCTGGAGCTGACGGGCGTAAACCTTTTGCCCATTTAGTTCTTTTGTATTTCTATGTTCTCTCAATTGTTTTATTTCGGCTTGAACAGTAGTAAAGATTACTTTGTTTCATCCAGTTTGATATCTACAACCTCCTAGTTTGTTGATTTAATTCGGCCAATGAAAATACTCACTCTTCTTGGATTTAGTGCAATCCACGTTTAAAGCGCATCATTCAGGGCAAGGACAATCGTAGATTGTCCTGTTGGCTTGCCACGTTTCCTTCCGAGTCAAAGTACGCAAACTAAGGTCATTAAATCTAACCTGACATAATATAATTTATATATATATATATATATATATATATATATATATATATATATATATATATATAATAAACTTGTTTTAATTTTTATGGGGCTTGGTTCTGGCTGTTGGAAAACTGTGAATAAAAAAAACTTCTTGCATAGGATTCCTACAATTAAAATTTTGATTACATTATCACATTTATTTTTTAAATTTATTTATTCATAAGTTCTTTGTTATTTGTTTCTTTCTAGCTCCATATACTCTGCCATATTTGAAGGATTCCGTAGGATTTGCATTTTTATTTGTTATTTCAATATTTGGCTTAATTGAAGGATAGACGCCGAGGCCTTTGTCTCAATCACAGTAAAGGGATTTTGATCAAATCTGGACTCCAGAAATGAATCCGACTGAGCGAAAGGGATAAAATTCGAATCATGTGAAATAATTAGTTATTTGTTTTTTTGAGTGTTTTTTTTCCCACGTTGAGGTTTTATATTTGGGTTAAGGAAAATCCATTTGGAGTTCCGTTAGTGCTTCTGAATAAAATTAACCGAGTAAATTACAGTTAGATCGGGTTCGACAACCACGCTAAGTTCTTTTGTTGTTGTTTTTTATTCCGCCTAAAAGTTTGGTGTACATGACAGCATTTGGTTTTTCGACGTTTTCGAAGAAAAAGCTGAGCATTTTGGACTCAAAGGGAATGTTCTAATGGCGTACATCCAAGAGGAAAAGAGAGCAGTAAGAGCGGAAGGAAGGGGAAGAGAAGAGAAAGAACGTCAACAAAAAAAGAAGATAAAGAATGTTAAGAAAAGGAGAATAGAAAAAAGGTAAAGAAGGGAGAGATGAGAGAGATAAAATTCGTTCACATAAACTGAAAATGAACAGGGGCAGAAGAGAAACGATTTCAAATGATTCGGGGACCGAAGTGCCACAAACGTCCTCCATAAAATTGTGAGGTATACATCACTCACTTCGAGAAATTGTTGAGGTGAATCAGTGGAATATTGAAACAGACGGCGTACCCAAGTTGTTGCCTTCACTTAGTACCTATCTTAAGGAGATTTTCATGTCGCTCCCATCACAGGCAGGCAACCATTGATTATTCCAAGTCAAAAGCAGCATTGCTTGCTGCCTATACACATGAATCCGGACTTTTACGATGCAAAGTTCCAGCACTGTCAGATCCAGCCTAAACAATCATTCCGTTAATTTAGATATTCCTACAGCGTAATTTTAATTTCTACTCAGACACGCCCAAATTTCCCTGGATATACGATGCTTTAGTCGACGTCGCCCTCAAAGACCAACTCATTACGTAACTTCCGTCGGAGATAGGATCCTTCGTTAAAGACCGGAAGCCTGTAACATTTAAAGAGTTCATGGATGAAGCCTATGTGTATGCGGCTAGTCATAATTGCTATCCAAAAGAAGGGAAGAAAAAGGAACAACACTCTCCCAAAGCAAAGGCTCATGAAACCAAATTCAGTCTCCACAACACGGATAAGTTCATCGAGATGACTGGTCCGTCTAATTCTAAACCATTCTCTCTGTCATACAAACGTGAGATCAATCGTCTTCTCCTCTACTCCCCCTGCTTCGTCGTTTCCCAAGAGAACTATCGTGTTTTTAGTTCTGTGGATTAGAGTGTCATGTAAGAACTAATTGCCCTCAGAATTCTAAATTTAGAGGTGGCCATCCCCACTAGGTGCACAATATAAGTGTCACGCCTTCTCAACCACCGTCGCAACCAAAAGCACTTTCCCTTCAAGCGAACCGACTCCCGCCAGCCACCAGGTGAACTTTCCGTTTGATAAAAACACTCGTAGTGGTCTTTAATTAGAAAAACAAGACATGTGAATGGTTACTGAATCTCAACTCTCGTGCGCGACCCAGGGTGCACGTACATCGTGATATCTGATAGATTACTTCCACCTTTAGCCATAGACCATGACAAGTTTACAAGAGTGCACAATTATTACCTGGGCGCGCTAACAGATTCCCCTTTGTGAGATGCTTTATCGAGTGCGCCTACTTCACTGGGTAGGCCGAGGTCGTCGCAGTGCCATCAAGTTCTGTCCTGCTTTAATTGGTCAGAGTCGGTGGGTATCCCCCCCCCCTCCCGGTGTTTTTCCCGTGACCAACCCATCTCAAGCGGTAAAACAATTGGAAGCGCCTGCACCTCTAAAAAACCCTCGATGTTTCTGATTGTCCAAATGTCCTGAACGAAGTCTTTAGGAAAAATCATAAAGAGTGCGAACCTCTTCACCACATATGGATAAACTACAAATAAGCCGCAAGAGCCCATTAGCGGCAACAAGATAATCTCTCTCATTGTTAAGGTTGATCTACGTTACCGTGTGTGCTTAACAGACAATAACACAGAATTCTAAGTATTATGTGCCCCTCGCTCCCATCTTGAACTTATACTTGGAATCGCCCACAATAGTATCTTCTCGGGTCATTTTAGCCACTCAAAGACGACACAACGGGTCTTTAAATATTTCTATTGGCCAGGTGCATCCGACAAAATCCTGCGTTACTGTCTTTCGTGCGACATCTGCCAGAAGCCGGCAATTAGAGAGCGAGTCAAACCTGCACGCATACAAAAGGGCCCAATAATCTCCAAACCCTTCTTCCGAGTGGTGATTGACTAGATCGAGCCGATTCACCGACTTTAAAGTGAGGGCCTTAGTTATGTTTTAACTCTGGTCTATTTTAAAACCAGATTCTCCGAGGCTGTGGCACCTAAGAAGATTGACAGGATCTCTTGTGCGGAAGCGCTCATCACGATTTTCTTCCGTGTTGGGCTGCTGAAAGAGATATTGTCAGATCGTGGCCGCCAATTTACGTCCCAATTGATGGAATATGTGGGCAAGTTGCTTATGATAAAACCGTTTGTTTATGAGTCTGTTCCACCCAGCCAGAAATGGAATGCGCGAAAGTGTAAATGGCAGTCTCAAAGCCATTCTGAAGTAATTATGTGCCGAGGTTCCAAGGTAATGGAACAGATATCTTACAGTGTCTCTTTTGGCGTATAAAGAAAATTTCCATCGCACCTTGGGTTTCGTTCCGTTTGAATTACTAAATGGGAGGAATGTACGAGGCCCCTTGATCATTTTGAAGGAACTATTTATAAATCAAAAACTGGATCAGGAAATCCAATATTCGTACTCGTATCTGCTTGAATAGCAAGTGAGGTTGGAAAAATGCGCCGAAATAGTGTACCAAATGCGTATGTTAACCTGGCTCAATATAAAACTTACTTCTACTACAATTCGAAAGATAGAAAACTTAAACCAGTTGAGGAAGTTTTGAAGTTGCTTCCAACTGAAAACAACAAATTACTTAGCCAATGGAAAGATCCCTATAAAGTGATCAAGAAACGTGGCCCCATTGATTATTTTATTGAAAGGTCAACAAGAATGAAGTTTATCCACGCTAGTCTCCTCAAGAAGTATCGGGGACTCGCATAGGGGAACCAGATTGTGGCGATAGATGAAGAATCGCCTATGGAGGCTAATTATCCCATGGACCCCCTGAGTGTATTGCAAGTTGCCTGCCTAGAGCAAGACAGCTAATACCCACTACACGTCTTACCAGACGTAAATGAATCATCGTCGGCCGAGCTAAAATTGAGCGACCAGCTGTCGCCTATTTAGAAAGCGCTCTTTTACAAACGCTCCTGAAGCAATTTGGTGAGGTCATCTTAGAAAATATCTGTTGTGCAGCCCAATTTAAACACAACATCCAATTAATCACCTAAAGAGAAGCATTTAATACTAAGGTTGATAAGCTGTTAAATTTTAAAATAATAGAACCATCAAAATCAGATTATTGCTCTCCGGTTGCTATGATTAAGAAACCAAATGGATCCTACTGGATGTGCCTTGATTTTAGGAAATTAAATTCAGTTACCGAAATTAGATACAGAACCGATCCCTCTTTTTGACCAGAATCTTCATCTGTTAGAGAAAGCCACTGTAGGCAGTAAGTATTATCGGATAATGAGAAGGATATTAGATTGATTACCAAATATATAATCCTAAAAGCATTTTACTAAGACTTCGTGAGCATAATCTAATTATCGGTCACATTAAGTGTTATTTCGCCTACAGTTCAATTTACTAGTTAGGATTCCGTATTGGAAATAACCGGCTAGCTCTCCAAGAGGATAAAATTCAGACCATTGTTAATAATCCTCTGCCAGGAACCAAGAAGCAATTAAGTTTCTATATGGGTTTCGTGTCCTTTTAGAGACGCCTTATTCCAAAATTTCGCCCCACTCTCCGCTCCCATGTGTGAACTTTAAAAAAAAATAGGCCCCGTGCGCCTTGTATGGAATCTGCTGTCGGTTAATAGGATAAAAATGATCAGAGATTTCCCATCGCATATGCAAGTCGGAAATTGCTACTCCGCGAAACGAACTAAGCTGTGGCTAAGCGAGGTGCCCTCGCGATAATTTGGGGAATTCAAATGTTTAAAAACTTTTGGGTAGGGAAAGAGTTTGAAATATAAACTGACCATAAACCATTGTCCTAACTCCGAAATGTCAAAAAAATCAGGGTCGGCTAATGCGCTAGAGTTTGTTTTTACCAGAATTTCAATTTAGGATCCCTCGGTAAATATTGTCAATTTTTTGGAACGGTGACCGTCTTCATCACGTCTTTTTCCCCTTAGCTGTTGAGGTCCATGTGCCTCTAGTGTCTGTATAGCTTATTTTAAATCTCATTTTATTCTTTTAAAATAATATTCATTTGCATATTAGTAAAGTTATTTTTGTAGTCGTTTTTTTGTTATCCCCGAACCCCAAGATAATCGACTATTGGCCAACCTCCTTTCAGTTACTTTGTACTCTCCTTATATTGTAAACTTCCCACGCAATCGTAAAGCAGAAAGGGTGAACTAGACCTTATTCTACGACATCTATATTAAACTGGTGTAAAGTGTGTAGGGTTAACCTACGACATCTTTTATTATTCTGGTGTAAGGTGTGCGGGGTAACCCTACGACAATTGTGGTTCTGGATGATGTTGTTGCTTGAATATACCTTTTCATTGTACTCAATTGATTACCGATTTTTTCCTCGATCCTGGATGACTGGACCATCTTCCTCTTTCTATAGCTACTATGTGAGATTTTACCTTTTGAAGTCTATTTTAACCATTTTAATCCCCTTTCTTTCTCTGGTGGAATCTTCATCAATAATGAGTTCTGGTGCTTCGGCTTCGACAACGAAAGTTTGAGCTCTTACGAGCTCTTCCAGAATCTGAGTTACTTGAAATGGAATCCAACATAATTATGCCTATAAGGGAGGGCCGCGGAGAAAGTTATGTGCTTGCACTTATATATATATATATATATATATATATATATATATATATATATATATATATATATATATATATCCATTAAACCACATTGAAAGAGAAAACGGAATATTTTATTTTTCTTGCCGTAATATTTTTATTACCTTTTTCCCAATTAATTTTCTATTTCTTTCATAGTCTCCGTTCGAGCTTGCGAAAGTGTTCCTTAAAAGCTATTCTATTCAGAGAATTTTTGTTCTCTGCTAGGCTGTACATCCTGGAAGTGATTCTTGTGGATGTTTTTAAACCCTAGTATGGACCATCTAGCGGGCCTAACGTCCCTCTCTTCGTCCGGTTCTGAGACCAGTAGGACTTCATCGACTGCAAATCTTGGACGTCCCCCATGCATGAAGAAAGCCTCCTTCCTTTCCTGACATGCCAGCTGTCTGATGTAAGAAAAACAGCTTTGAGCGAGCTCAACCGTGACATCGAACAAGAAAGCATTTCAAGAGACGACTACAAGGAGGTCTTGGTTCTCTTCTGAATCTTTCTTGAAGGCGATATTGGAACGACTATCAAGATGAGGACACCAGGTGCGTATTATACAGCAAGATAGATGTCGAAAGAAATCTACGCTCTCAAGATCTTCCTCTTCAGCTCTCAGTTTTGGCTGACCTCTCACGAACTTCGAGCCATTTATTAGGTGTCCCTCTTCGTCGCCCTCCTTTACGCTATTCCGTGGAACGAGGCCATGGTTTCTTCCCATGTGCCCTACAACGCTCTTCTCTACATCACGGAACTTTGCAGATGAATCCCCAATAAGTGCGCGTTGCTGAAGTGGTCCTAAAGACATTCAAGCGCAATCTCTGGTACGTGTCAGAAGAATTGGTGCCCCCTCTCTCTCCCCTCAACAAATGAACAGATGGCCTCTATGGTCCAGAGCATGAAGAGGGAGAGGATGGGACTGAAACGTCTGGACGAAAAGGTCTTCAATCCTAACTAGCCTCTTACAGGCTACTTCAGTTCTGTTTTGAAAAAGGCTTTGGATCTCCTACTCACGGGACAATGAGAGGAACTGGCCAACCTCTTAGCTAAGAACAACGCTAGTTGGTAGGAGGGTCCTCTCTTCTGCAAGATGAAGAGAGTTATTAACCAGGTAAAGGTGATCAACGTTTCCGAACGAGGAGTGGCCCTAATGACTACCTTCAACGCAGCCATCACTCAAGAAGAAGCTCAGAAGCACTTCCTTCTGCAGGTGATGGACAAGGACAGGAGGCAGTGGTCCCACGATATCCAAGGCAGCCCTAAACAAGCCCGAGCGATCGGCCTTCGAATAAAGGAGGAGGTCCTTTGTAAAGCATTTTATGTTTTGTTTCATTTCTCAGTGATGTCATCCTATTTGTACTTCTCTCCATTTGGAAGGAAATATTTTTAAACCTAGTTTTTCATATTTCCGGACTTTTTTTTCTTTTTTGTTTGGTTTTAAAAAATTGTTGCTTCGTGGGGAACTCCTAAGCAATGTACGATTACAATCAAATTTGGCACGAATCTTGTACATTTTCAGTGAAATTAAAACGAAATGTGGCCCAAAAGTGTTCGCAACATGTGACATTTTGAACAGGTCTAACATATATATAGAAATATATATATATATATATATATATATATATATATATATATATATATATATATATATATATATATATATATATATATATATATATATATTACCCCTGTCCAAAATGTCACATGTTGCAAACACTTTTGGGCAACATGTTGTGAAAGATAATGGTAAACCACAATATTTGAATCAACATTTTTTTTATAACTATCGGACTAGTTTCGTCAAGATGTCACTTCCAACTCATAATGAAGAAACTATGCAACAAGCACCTTATATATAAGGTAGGACACATTCTAAACAAAATGAAACGGCAGGAAACAATCAGAAAAAAAACTCGAGTGAACCTGGCGTGAAAGACAAGCTAAACAAAATGAAATGGAGCCGTAAACAATCTGGAGAGTTGCTAATCTCCGAGACCCATTGTTTTCGGGGTTAAAAATAAGATTGGTGACTTTATTCAATATATATTTGTTAAATTTGTATTGCCCTTCAGATAAATTTATCAACTTTGTTTATGATGATGGATTCTACAATTGTCCTCTAAACATAATTGTCTGATTTATAAATGATTTTTACACGGTTAAAATAAATTCTATGGTCATGCTTTTGCTTTTACGTAAAGAGACTTGAAGAGTTTGTACACCTTCTGATATCAGCTCAATGTTCTTTCATTCTCTTATTAAAGTTGCCTGACTCTCCGATGTATGTTAATTTGCGATTTTAGGCGTGGTATATTGTAATCGCCAGCATCGAAATAGATGGGCGCAGTCCAGTCAAGGTTTTCGAATGGTATTAGAATATTTAAATGTAATATTTATGTTATTTCCGTTCACATATGATTTTAGAGGAGCTATGGCTGGAGCATATCGGAAACCTAACATTTTTTAAAATTGTCCCTTCGTGGTGTGGAGCTGGCATAGAAGTTTTTTCGTGCTTTCGAATAGCATCTATTTATGAGGTGAATTGGATATTTTAGTTCAAGGAAATTTTATATAAGGTAGTTAATTTCATCCTGAATGAAGATTGGGTCGCACGTTCTATAGGCTCGGAGAAAGAGGGAAGAAGTAACACATATCTTAACGGATTCGTCATGTAGTAAGAATAAATGTATGTAAGCATTTGAATTTGTAGGCTTTCGCTAGACTGAACACTGAATAAAATTATTTAAACTGTGGATATTTACGTCTAGAAACGGTAGAAAATTATTCTGTTCCCATTCTACTTTGAATTTTATCGATGGGTGTAAGGAATTCAGGTTGTTAAAAAAATCATTGAAATTGTTGTTGTCTATGAGCCATGCCGGCAATATTTCTACATATAGGAACCAGATAAGAGGTTGTGAATGGATCCTAGGAAGGAGGGAAATTTCATAGTTCTCCATAAATAGATATGGAGAAAGGGGGTTACCCATACTTAGGCCATATTTTTTGCGAAAAAACTTATCTTTAGTTGAAAATAAATTATTTCTTACAAAGAGGCGTAGTAATTTAATATTTTGGGGATCGGTAAAGGTTGGTTAATTTCCTAAATTTGGAAGAAATCTCGATAACACCTCTAACGCTTCATCGCCCGGGACTTTTGTAAACAAACTATTTACGTCAAAACTTATTAAGTTAAGCGTTACTATACGCGCCTGCTAGGTATAGATCATAAGAACTTTTGTGGTAATGCTTTTCCTTCTTGCGCGATCCATCTCTTACATACACACTCTCGCTTTATGCCAGGCATACCTTAAAATCTTAAAAGAAAAATGAAATATTTTTGTTTTCGATTGTCTATTCTAACTAGTTCTTCGGAAAATATATTACCACCGTCTATCAAGAAGGAACAGACTAGGGTCGATGCATTAACGCCATAAGTGAGTTAACCAATAAATATATGAACTTGGTAATGAACTCATACATTAGGAAGAACTTAAAAGAACTGCTCTACGTGGAACGCACTTGATGAAGGATTTTTACGTTCCAAACAACTCCAAATTAATAACGGCTACTCCTATAGAGAATTTGACAATTAATTAGGATAATTCTGAACTCAAAGTTTGAGGTTTAGGAGAAAAAAGAAAAGGAAGAAAAAATAATGCCCCTCTACTACAAGAGCCAAATGACGGATGCCTACAAAACAAACGAATGAATACTAGAGAGCGTCATAAAAAGTAACACTATCCAAGAAAAAGCCAATAGGTTATCTTTACAAATATATTATAGAAACCAAAAAAAAAGCAACCTAATAATTACTGTACTAATGAAAAACAACCTCCTTGAAGAAAATACATAATGCATCCCAAAGGCTACAAATGCAGTATACAAATGCTCCCATGAGAACTGCAAGCCTGATACAGACAACAATTATATAAGTATTACCACTACTATTCTCATCCGACACCGAACAATGGATTTTCAAGACGGAGGATTCAAAACACACTACAATCCATACTACAATGAACAAATTACAAGAAAGATCCTTGTTCATTAGCATCCTCAGAACAAACTCCAATCTCTGACGCCTAAAGATTCTGGAGGCTAGATTTGTACCTTTTTGCTAAAAGAAAAGTGAACCCTACTCTGACTCAAACCTATTAAAGGCATCAAAGAACAAAGACGAAATTCGTTCTTTGCTACTCACCAAACAATTACCTCTCTGCCAAAAGCGCCACGAGAATAGAAACTTTCAATCAATGTCGCCTCAAAAATAACCATGACTTCCGCCTAAAAATTCCTTAATACATGCGAAAGCTCAAGTCCCAACATTTCTAAAACCTGAAATCTTTAAATAAAACCAAATAAAATGGATCTTCCTCAGTTGATTTTTAATCTTCAGCACCATTTTTAAAACTGCATTCTACAGTTAGAACGTCCTAAAATAAAATTGGTAAAGAAGTTAAAATAAAATAGAACCTGGTGTTTAATAAAATATATATATATATATATATATATATATATATATATATATATATATATATATATATATATATATATATTTAAAAATATATATAAGTGCAGCTGGACAAGAGAGTTGTACGCGGTGAGGACAATGCCCTTATTTTGGAAACGAAATTGTCTCTTTATATACTCCAAGAGTCTTTCGGTCGTTTTCTCAACCACAGCCCAGTACCAAGAGAATTTTATGTTGCTCCTAATTTGACAACTAAGTCTTTCTCTATTTGGGTCGCCTCCAAAAGTTACCTAATAAGTATTAGTTTTCCAGATGGTTGTCATGACCGATGTTCGTCACCTTGCACTTGTCACGGATGAATGGCACCTGGTACATCGGGGAGCACTCAAGTATGCTGTGAAGGATGTCTTTAACGCGTTCTACTCCTTCGCGCAAGGTAATCCCGCCGCCTAATTTGGTATTGTCTGTCAACTTTGCTATCCTATATTGTAATCCCTTCTCTATATTGTTAATGTAGACAAAGAGCAGCAGTAAACCGTGTAGGGAAGTCTGGGACATTTTTCTAATTAAGGGGCCAACCTCGAGGCTTCCTTTATACGTTCAGTTGTTGTTTGAGTCCTGAAGCTTCATCATAGAGCGAAAAATAGAGCGATGAGTGAGAAGAAGAACAAAAAAAAGAAATCAAAAGGGAGATTACTGGGATCGACGGAGCCTCTGTCACTCCAGGATCTGAGCATGACTCGATTTGCACGTCCAGACCGAGTGGCCCTAGGGTGCGGACGCCAGGGCCAGACTAGAATAAAGATCTAATATGCTAGTGCAGTGAGTGAAGCATTCATGACGTCGAAGCCCATGAATGACATGTCATTTGACGTTTACAAACAGCTTGATTCAAACGCTTCTTAGTCATTTACTCCAATGATGAGAGCATGTTAGAGAAAGGCAACATGATCCTTCAGAATTGAGCAGCATCATTTTGATTGGTTGAGAGTCGAAAGTCACCCATTTCTCGAAAGTAAAGTTTCTGGCAAATGCCGCGGACCTTTTACAGACGGCCATTATTTGTATTCTCCGGACATTCATTAGCTTGCCTGTGCAGGTAACACCGCACTCTACGATGAATTTCGTAAATCTATTGGTTTATGCGAACCAATATATTTAGGAGAAAACAATGCTAGGAAATCAAGACTTATCTCTACACTATTTAACACATTCGATCGCGAGAGGCTACATGACTCGGTATCTACAGTTGATATCGCTCACGCCTTTAAAGCATTTGTACCAGTGCCGCGGAGGTACTAATAATACCAACGTATCGGCCAAAAGAAACGATCATGTAGCCCGCAAATTCTGGATTACTCTTAGTCAGTGTAAACTACCCAAATTCCGTACACGATTACTCAATATTGTGTACTTTCGAGTGTTTTAATACGTAGAAAGAAACCGTTCCCTGCTTCAAGTGATGTGGCATTCATCTCCTGGAGAAGAAGGTCCTGGTTGCATACTCACTCCGCTTCCTTGAGGCTATGAATTTGGTCCTGTCCCTTCCTGTGCGACCTGAAATATTATATGCCTAAAAATAATAATAGATATTCTAGATACTCTAGTTAGAAAATGCTTAATTAGTTTTAGTTACCGGTTATTTACAAGGATTATAATGGATAGTTTCTCACTTGCTCGAAGAAGTCCATTAAGATTGTTGATCTCGTAATTTGGAAGGTACATATTCACTTTATTATGCGTTTTATGTTCTGTCCCTTTATGTTTCCTTTCTGATAAGGGTAGCCATCTTCTTTGTCACACCTTTAAAAAATTTTATTCGTTTGTATCACATCTAGGTGCAGCTTACGATTTGCATCTTTAAGAAGAATGAGGTGAGGGTGTATGAATATAAATGCAAGTTCCACTACTCTTTTTTCACGTTTATCTCGAGCCAATTCTGAAATTTCCACTTGACCAAATATAGTGTCATTTTCTCAAATATTTGCTTGCTTTTAACTTTGGCCAAAATTATAATTCAACCCTCATAGATTTAAATATTGAACATATTTAATATTACTTTTAAGAATTTTGATATTATTCATAAATATGAAGGATAATGATGTATATTCTTTTAATAATTGAATTCATAAAATATTATTTTATTATAAATCAGAATTTATTCAATATTTCATATGTTCCGGCTTTAATTTTTAACAAGTGGGTATTTAATCTCCTACTAATTTAGTAATATGACTACAACTACAAAAACTTAAGGAAGCGAAACGAACCCATATCCATCTTCTCCATAGCCCAGGGCTATCACAATCAGAAATTGCTTTTAAAACAATTTGTTCAAGATATGCTTTCTAAACCACTAAATTGGGGTAGTAAAAGACCGAGAGCTTTGCATCAAGGAATAGAAACGGCACTAAACGTCTTAAGCCACTACAAATGACAGTCCTATCATTCAGCCTTTATTTCAGAATCACAGAAGAAAATCTTCTGAACTTACTGGCAAGTGATAAAAAGATGCATGGCGAGAAAGAAGCAATATATATCTTAGGTCATCAGAAAAAACCTCTTTAGTGGATCAAAGATCACAAATTTGTATGAATGAACAATGGTCTAAAGTTATCTGGTCAGATGAAAGTAATTATTAGGTATGAAACAGAGGTAATTGTAAGATTGTTTAAATTTAATTTATTTAATTCCTTTTAAATATATCTTGGAAAACATTTTCTTTAATTTAACCTTTGTTAACAATTTTTCAGATTTCATCACTTAGGTGTCTAAATTTGTGAGGCAGAGAGTTGGAAACGGATTTCACACTAGTTCTATCATGTTGTTCTAAGGAAGAATGTATACCACAACTTATATCATCATCTTGACCTAAATTTTAGAGCCATCTAGTAATAATAAACGGTTTGGAGCTCAGAATTAAAACTTAAAACAAACTTTTGGAGAGTTCTGGTAAGACCAAATCGAAGTACCCAAAATATAAATAAAACGAATAATTATGGCTGTAATTAACCAAAAGTGATCTAATAAGCTAATAAATAACTAAAATTAAATATACTGTATATACACAATGAATAGAAACAATTATATATGTACATATATATTGAAACCATTTATAAAAAAATGTATAAATACATTATATGAATGCATCCCTAAGCTGCTTTATACTTTTCGCCAAAAATATAGATTGGGGCAAAAATTGGTCAAGAAAATTCATACAAATTATTTGGGGGAAAAGACATAAAAAGTACTAAAAGACGCGAGTTGAGTAAGCAATAGTAGATATTGATGGAAGACTTAAATTTTTTCTTTAGTAATTCTGTTATACTTTTTTTATATCTTCTCTAATAAAGGATTTTTCTTATTTACCCCAGTATGGTAGTAGTTCTTCTTACCCGCAAGTCATACGTACCAGATGACCTTCATGGGGCTTCTTGCCTATTGTGATTTATCGGTATTTCTACTTTAGTTTAGTTTAGGAAGGGCTTTGGTATATTTTGGTAATTAACCTTAGGTATTCAGCTTAACCTATCCGTATATACATATATGTATATATATATATATATATATATATATATATGTTGATAGTGCTTGCAAGAAGTGCAAGTCAATCAACTCCATTTCAGAATTATTCTATACATTGGAATTCATTTCCGCTATGCTGGAATCCATTAAACTAATTAAGCTAGTGCTGACCTTCCGCTTATCATCAGTAATTATGGAGAGAAGTTTCTCAACGTTGGATACAATTCGCTCATATCTGGGAAGCACAAAGGCCCAAGAACGTCTGTCTTCACTGGCTCCTGTTCCATTGAGAAAAGCCTTTCGAACGACATGGAAAAGAAGAAGGAGCTTCGCGACAGGATATTATACGAGTTAGTCATCAAACCAAGACGACTGGAGTTCCTGTATAAAAGTATTGAGTAATTTTATATTGAACCTATATTTCCATTTTATTGTTCAATTACCAGTGGACATATAAGACTGCGGTATGCAGTACCTCCCTTATCAGTTAGGCTGATGTCCTGGAGTTGACTGTGATTTGAAAAAAAAAAATATATATATATATATATGTATATATATATATATATATATATATATATATATATATATATATATATATATATATATATATATATATAAGAGGAAGACCAATTATCGGATTTCGAAAGGTTTAGTGTTTATTGAGTAAATCTTTTGATTGGTTTTTTATCTCACTCACAGTTGCCATAACCGTTCCACATTTTCCGTTATCCAATTTATATCGTTGTCTTTGCCAAATTGAACGTTCAAAACCGTCAATATGGCCGGCGAAAGGATAAAATAAAAGCATTGAGAAAAGTATACAAAGCGTCGTCAAAAACATTGATTAAAAGTAGAATTACCGTGTCTCTCTCATTTGTCCTCCTATCTCCGTGGGCATGTAAAATCGAGACAAGAGTATCGTTTGCGGTCAGTTAATTGGTCTTTTGTAGGTTGTTGATCTGATCGTAGCTTTGCTTGCAGATTTAGTTGAAAATATGTATATGAAATGGATAAGTAAAGAAGATAAAATCTAGGGAACAGAGAGAACAAGGAAAATAAATTTATTAAGAGAGACACAATCTTACGAAATGGCTTTGTTAATTAAGGCACCTAAATATCAATTGATACTACAAAGGGGCAAAGGCTTACGAAATTGGTTTTCTTTTCGCCCTGAGGGAGTTACGATGAGAATCAATGGACCCCTTGCTGTGTTATTCTAATCATTTTTATTTTTTGGTTGTTCTTCATCTGTTACTTACGAGTATAAGCCATGGCTTTGCTGCGCTCGCTATCAGCCATTCGCATGTTGACCTTCGGCATCTTTAATTTTTCAAAACGATTTTGATCATCTCTTCCCTATTCAACTTCATTTACCCGTAGCCTATCATCTCCCTATTCATCTACCCCTATCAGCTCATCTATTAGTCCCCTAACCTTTTCCCTCACCTCTCTTCACTCTTTTCCCCCCCTTCATCCTTCATATGTTTCCTAACCATTCTACACCCCTTAGTCCACCTCTCTCACAATATATCCATAATAATAAAAAGATTAAAGATATTCTTATGTCACAATATAAGAATTTCAAACAATGGTCATCTCTATTTAATTATGACATGAAGTTTTATCCCAGGCAATGCCCTCGATCAAAGTCCTAATTCACGAACACATTTTTTCGGGAAAAGGAAGAAGTATCTCTGCTAGATATATATATATATATATATATATATATATATATATATATATATATATATATATATATATATATATATATCTATATATATATATTTATATATATATATATATATAGATATATATATATATATATATATATATATATATATATATATATATATATATATATTTCTATATAAACTAATGTTTTAAATTCTTATATTTATATCTTGGCACAAATCTATCTTTATTTGGTGATTATTATTATTTTTAGATATCATTTTGTAAGGGGAAAGAAGGGGGCAGAGTAGAGAGAGATGGGGAGAGAGATAGAGAGAGAATAACTGGTAGATATAGTTGGAAATAGGGGGAGAGAGGGAGGGATGATTGTGGGGACGACGTAACAGGATAGGCAGGGGGGAAAAAGGAGAGGGCGAGGAAAAAGAGGGAGTAGAATAGATTAAGGGATAAGATAAAGGATGAGGAGAGAGATGGGATATAGGGAGAGAATTTATGGCAGAGTCGGAGTGAGACACGGGATAGAGAGGGGATAGAGAGAGGGGCGAGACAGACAAGGAGACAGAGAGGGGGGAGATGTAGGAAGAGAGTAGGGAGAGAGAGGGGGTAGATAGATGGAGGTAAACGGGGGTAGCGGGGAGACGCAGGGGAAAAAGAGAGAGAGGGAGCGTGATGAAAGAGGGGGGAGATGTGGAGAAAGGGTAGGAAGGAGAGATGGGGGACGGAGATGGAGAGGGGGGAGGGCGAGGGAGAGGGAGATGGAGACGGAGAGGGAGGGAGATTGAGTGGGAAACAGCTAACGTAGCGAAAGATAGGAGTGGAGAGGTAGAGCTTCAATAGGAAAAATTAAAGATTAAATAATTTCCTAAAATTAGACTTTAGACTTATATTAAAAGACTAATTTTTAAAGTATTTAAAATGAATTAGTGACTGCAAAAAATTCTTTAAATTTTAAAAGTAGGATTATGAGTTTAATATTTATATTGAACTATTTTAAAAAAAATATTATTATTATTAAACGATATACTAAGGAAAATTAACTTTCAAAAGCAACATTTTAACGAAATTTCAAATATAAATTATCCAGAGCCCTGGTTGTATATAAAACACCAACATAGCATTAGATCGCGTTAAACGATGTTCCGGGTTTATCCTGGCAAATGCCAAGATGAAATCCGCAGCTAATATACAAAAACAATCTATTTAAGTTGGAGGGTAGCCGACGACACATCATTATTTAAGTCTCGGTTGAGCTGTTTGTTTTATATATAATGTTTCCAAGATTACAAGTGTAATTGGGTCTTTATGTGAATTTAATATTGAAAAATCTTCTAAAGAATATCACTCTTGCATTTTATTGCGTGATCTCTGATCGCTGAATTTTGTTTAGTTTGAAGTATTTTGTCTGTTCGATTACTTATGCCCATATGTGTTCCCACGGCGCTTCCAATGTTTTGTGACTACCTCCGAAGAATGTTTGTTGCTGTGTTCCCTTCGAAATTTGGATGGAGCATTTTTGTCTTAGTTCTTTGATAACAATTCAAAGGAAATATTTATGGTCTTAAACTAAACACGATTTGCAGTAGAAATTCGTCCCAGAGGCTTTCTCCGGAAGCGAGTTCTATTCTTTACGTAAACAAAGTGGTGTCGTAATTTTGAGTGCCAGAGATTGGCAATCGTTCTATTAAGCAATGGAAACACAAGGCCAAGATGATGGGAAAGGCATGTGAACGATGAGGTTTGTGAAAGTTATAATTGTTGCGGTGTATAAGTAGAATGAATAAAATTATTGGTCACTGCCATTTGCCCAATCAAATACACTGAGATTTATTACACAATTAAAGCCAATCTCAATAGCGATTAAAACAAAATGAATAATCTATTTTCAGATGATGACCGATAATATACCTTATATATTATTCCTAATTGTAATATAGTCAGAATGTAAAGCAAAGTTGCTAACCTCATTAATGAAACTATTAAAACAATGGAGCGAACAATAAAAATTAAATATTATCTTTATGATGCAACTGATGGTATACACAAAATAATAACCAAGGAGAGTATAGAGAAGGGTATATAACATTGATAACCCTTGCAGGTTTAGAAAAATAATAAAGTTATAAACAATATGGTAATAATAGCAGTGAAACATACACTATAAAAAATTATCTATCAAACAATATTTAGTTATCTAAAGAATATCAAGGTATCTTTACTGTGAGAGAGCATTGGATTTTAATATAACAGTTCAACACACTTAAATCGTGTGCTCTCAATAATTCTGAATTATAATCTTATGACCATATGACCTAACGACCTACAACTATTTAAAGAAAAAACATCTTGAAAGGACATTTGGCAATTATATCACTAGAAAGAGAATGTAAATCAACATAAGGGATTCAAATTTCGTTAGAATAGGCCGAAAAGTTACGATGTTATTGCCAAAAAACATGTTCAAAAGTAAAACGGTTACTGTTGAAGAGAGAGAGAGAGATCAAGTAAAATTTTTGTTTAAAGGAGTCGTGTTAAACAAGAATTGCCCTACGACTGTCAGCAAAATTCCGGCGGGAATAGCTGAGAATTTCTTCGGTTCAGTTGGACCATCAAAACCCCGCCGCTGAGCTATAAACACCCATGCGGTAAGGCAGGGCTTAATTGCTTCCTTTATCACATATAGGAGTTCTGCCGTACGTCTATATATTCCCCGTCACAAAATTAATCAAGGAAGAATTCCATGGGAATCCGCTCAAGGAAGAGCCCCGAAGACGTACACCCCTCTCCATGGGAGAAGAATCTAGGTCGTGGTAGTGAGCTGTCTCTACCTTGCTCCCGAGTCAGCCAAGCCCGGAAAATACAGAAGCTATTCAGCGTCCTCTTTTAAGACGTCTGGGAATCATTCACTGACGGCGCATATCCTCGAGCGATAGAACACGGTGTCATACCGGCCCGCAGCCCGGATCTTATTTGGAACGACGGCGTCAGGATCGAAGAACCCTCCTAGAAGAAGCACAGAGCCTCAACCAACCATGAATCTTTCCCTTTTGAGCGTCTACAGGAGAATCTTCCACTTTTGAGCGTCTACGAGAGAATATTTCCCTTTTAAGCGTCTAATTGGAGAATATTCCCTGAGCCTCTACTTCAGGTAACCCCCCCCCCAAAAAAATAGTAAGATATTTACACCTTTCCTTTCCTCGTCGAGGCGGTGCGACAGCTTCAGACTAAGACTCGTCAAGTAGTCTCGTGCTGAGTGATCTCGGATAACTAAAGTGAATTATTTTGCCCCTAAGGCTAGGATTCCATTCGTAGTTTTTTAATAAACCCTATCGGGTTAGTACTTGGAGTATTGAGCCCTTGCTGCAAGATTAATTATTGATAATTATTGATAATTTTCCCCTTATTGAATGAATTAATAACTAGAAAGTGTAATTACTTGTAATATATGTTTTGTTTCGTAATTTATTGATTATGTTTGCAATTCTTGTTTAAGTCCTCCAACCACCAAAGCCCAATTAAATATGACCAATCCTGGCCAACCATATTTAAAGTATTCGAATGAGAAAAAAAAAAACCGCGCACTCAACGAGATTCAATTCCAATTATTTTTTGGGGCTGTCGGAGTCCTTCTCTGAACAAACGAAGGAATCGAGAATTTGGCGATAATTGCCTAATTCTACGACAATTACCGTCCCAACGGTCTAACTACGGATCGAAAAGTATGTTATAGAGTCGCCCAAACGCAACTAAGAGTTAGTTTTAACCCTTAACAAGAATCTTAGACTAATTATCATGTAGATTTTAATTAATTTGGTTTACTCCATTTTGTTGCATTAGCTATTAATTCCATTGAATTGCCTATGTGTGTTGTAAATGAAAAATCTATATGTTAGATATTATTTAAGTGTTATCTGTGTTAGAATGCTTATTGTTTTTCACCTTTGCTCTCATTAGGTTTCCCATGTAAGCACGAATATTTACTGTGCTTCTCTGAAGTATGTTGGTATGTTTCATCTTGCATGTGCCTTTATATGGAGTAAGAAATGTAGAAGACATTACAGTAAACACTACAACATATTTAAAACAATAACCTTTTTGAATGAATTGTAAATTGAAGACTCGTGCCGAAGTGCAAGGAGCGTAAGAAGAAAGAACATGATTATTACGGTGGTTATTTTTTATAGCAGAAGTAGTGAATTAGAAGACGAACACTACACTTTGCAAAAATCATATGTAACTCTGTGTAAAACAGGCTAACAGCCATCGCCTTCGAGATGTATAAAGGGGAGGCTTTTGAGCTCATGTCCGCTGACCCACAAGGAGGATGTTTTAGCCCCACTCTCTTCAATATATTCATGAAAGATATCCCAAAACTTCTCGACGCAAGGACTTTAAATATGCAATATGCGGAGGATGTTACTCAGGTCTTGGTTCGAATGAAAAACTCCATAATGATGAAGGCTAGATCTCCAGCCGCTGAAGCTGCAAGGATCGCAAGATTCAAAAGAATCTGTGGGATCCAAATCAACGTGACGAAATTCACTACCGTCGAGATCGGTTAGACATCTCACGGTCCTTCATAACTTAGATTAAAAAGAAATATAGTACTCTCTAATTGTGTCCGTCCTTGGAGTGAAACATGCCAGCACTGGCATGAGGTAATATATTGGCACAATGATCGAATATGTGCGAACAGGGTTAAACTAACTACACCGATTCAGAAACCTTAACCTATCAAACAAGAAGAAACTTTACACCATGTTATTTCTATCTAACCTGAAGCCCCTTCTTTTATGCTTAATGCGACATCAACAAGAAAATTCCAAGAAAAGACAAAAGAGAACCACCCAAGTTATTTTTGAACAAAGAGGACGGGATATTTGGGCAAGGTTAGGAGAAATCCTCTCCGGGGAGAATCTAGGAGCGCTTGACTTAGAAGCAGACCGAGGTAAATGCCATAATAAGTATCAAATACCAAAATACCGGAACCCGTACTAATATAGACCTATCCAGAACAAGAATTATGAATAAAAATAATAAAAAGAGAAAGAAAAAATAAAATAAAAAAATCCCATAGTGAAGCATCTAGTCCGAAGACAATAATATATAACTACCACTTCCTTCTTTTCATCTTACTATATTGCCTTCCCCTCTCTTCATTACTCCTGCCTCTTTTATTTTATCTTTCTACAGAATAAGAATCAGAATGTCTTAAATATTTTTAATGTTTCTATTAATTTGCCTTGCATTCTTAAATTTCTAATTCAAATGAATTCACTGCCTTAGCGGGCTTCACATTAACAACCAAGCAGTGGCTATGGTTGTTATAAGCTGCACTCTCTTGTCCATGTATATTAATATCTCTAACCACTTTTTCTCTATTTAGGGAATTCAGAGTCTGTGTAACTGGTAATTTATGTATCAATTGCGTTGTATTTATCGCGAAGTCACTAATCATTATCTATCAATTATTTTATCAACGTTTTCGCTTGTAGTAAAATTACAGAAACTATTTTATCTCTTACGCATTGACTCATGAAATTTCCTTCAATAAAGTTAAATGCATCTCAAAGCTTCCAAGTTTATCTGAGGGATACTCTAAGAGATTGCAAACCATCCCCAACTGAACGTAGTTCTTTCTACTGAACACACCAGAAGGTAATAATAATAATTGTTTCAAGGCGCTTTTTAAAGTCAAGATCCTTAAGATGTCCCCAGATATTCTAGAGGAATTCCTACTTTACAATTTAAAGACTGATTATGTTATCTCAGTACACTACATTTCATGTATTGTCATATCCTTTTTACTTTGTTTCCATTTTTAATTGTTTCCTTTATTTAAAACCTAATGGACTACAGCTTAGAGGGGCAGAAACAACCACTTTGCAGTTTGACTGAAGTCAAGCTCCATTGGATGTGGTAAATTACCGGAAGGACTGACGATTTGGATGAATATAGTTGTGCCTGCCATAAGTTTCACCAAACCGTGGTACAAATCTGAATTTAAACTGCACCTTCTCATTCAGATTTAGCTGCGATGGTGCGAATCATTGCAGAGATCCGCACGATAACTGCTTTAAATTGATTTTTTTCAAAGTTTTGCGTCAGCCATATCTCAAAACTCAAAGGAAGCCGTCTTTTTCTTTTTTTTTAATCTTTAAACACCAAGACGCTTCTCCCCTAGTTTCTCAGGTTTGGTAACTTTCGCACATTGTCCTTTCTATAATTACCACTTTTTATGAAGGTTTTTTCTAAAGATTTTGAGCAGAGTTCTTGCGTTTTTACCCACAAATTTTTATCACAGAAATTATAAACGAATTTCCTTGTTTTTATGTAAACCTACGTCCAAAGGAAATTGCGACCTTTCCATCCATGCAATGGCGCTGAATAATTTCAGGGGAATAAAAGTGTAAACGTCTATTGACAGAATCTTTATTGGTATTACCATGTTTTCTTGGTTTCAATCAACTCAATCTTTTGTGAGGGGAAGCAGTCCCTTAGAAGATTTGAGGGCAAGGCTCATGAACAAAGGTTTTTATTTTCTCCCCACGAAAGGCCTCAATCAAACCGAAACAAATATTACCGAAATCAGCGGCGAAACAGAAATGAGGGAATATGCAGAATGGTTTTAGGACCAATTGCCAATTTTCTCAAGTTGGAAACGCGAGCAAAGTATTTAATTTGATAGCGATTAGGCCGTCAGATTATGCAATTTTGACATCAGATTCCGGCAGACGAGAAGGAACTATTTTAATTAGTTGTGCCAATAAGATTTACAGCGCGCATACACCGTTCTACTTATCTTGCTATTTCTTGGTATTTGATGGCTATTCTTAATCTATTGCCATAGTTCAATAACCTTCTGTGAAGAAAGGTATAAATAATCAGTCCTGAATAGTTTTAAGCACCTTAAGAATACCCCCATACACGATATCTTTCATTTCCGCAGAAATTTTTTTTTGTATCTTTAAGACTTATTTCTTCCTTAAAAAATCAAAATTATTTATTTGTTTCCTATAAATTTTTTCAACTACTAATTTAGCTAAAGCTGATTAAATATCTTTTTAACTCATTCTCAATAATTTTTTTCTTCCTCTCTATATTATGGTAGAACTACGAGTATGTCTTACGTGTATGCTTTTGTGTTTTAACCTCGATCTTTTACGACAAAGTGATTGAATTATTATTTAAATTAATTAGCCGATGAATTTCTCAATATCTAAGCCATATGCAGAAAATTCATCAGCTGTAAAAAGTTGGAGTTCCCTCGAATAAGTTAGTGGAGCATTTATCATTAAAATTCTCAAAGATGTCGTTACCTCCTGTGAATTACTGTTGTTTAACGTGCTTTCAAATGTTACAATTCACTCTCATATTCCTATAATTAGCGAGGTGAAGATGATAAAAATGTGGAGACGTGAAGAGAAATGAAAATGTAAGATGCTTATTGACTCAAGTAGTTTAATTGAGACGTTATTCACCGAAACGAGAGGGAGCTCTCTTGAGCCTAGACCAGGAGTGGGTGACCTTTTTAAGTGTTTGTGCCAAAATCGGTATAATCTTTGATCTCACGTGCCATTATATTACAATGCCCAATCTCTTAATTATTTGACTTAGTTAAAATAATATGATATAAAATTAAAGATATTCTTTTTTTGATTCTTAATCCCTTATTAATGATGCTGAAAATTTCAGAGGATATAATATAAAGTTATTAAGGCTTATATTTATATACGACCAATGAGTCATCTACTGCTGCTTCATCACTGATGACAAATAATTTTTAACAGGATGTGCTGCATGCACTTGCAATATAAAGAATTTGTGGATACATTTATTTATTTTTTAAGGAAATCATTTAGTTTTGTGTGCCCAACTACTATTCCTACAACGTTTGGCCTTCTCGTATGCCATCCGCTCCCATGATGGTCAGCCGAGTGTAAGGCGGCCCGCAAAGAGGAGCACTGGCCAAACGATTTCACTGTCGGTTAATTTCGTCAGGCTTGAAATAGGTTACGGCGTGTTTTGAACCACGGCAGCTGCTCTTCTTGGCGGGCATACGTGTCTTAACTTAACGGGAAGACCCCTAAGGTAGAGGTGTGAAAGCGAGTCAAAAGTATTCGAGGCAAGTTCTCACAGGAAACCCCTCCCGTTCTCCAGGAGAATGGAACCTTATTTTCGGACTCCGCGTCCACCCAGTGTCCTGGCGAATCTCTACTCTGCTCACTTTTAGCAAACAGGGGAGATATCACTCTACCCCGGCCGGTTTCCAATCAATCTCTCAAACCTCCTGCGTATGCAAGTTGATGGAGAAATTAGTAAATGTTGCATTAGCCTTTTTTATAGCCAGCGGGGGCCATCTGTCTTCTGCACAGTGCGGCTTCCTCAAGTTCCATTCCATGTTGGATGCTCTGCTCCAACTAAAAAAGGCCGTCTGCTAGGCATTCCTTTGTAGATAGCACTAAGCTACGGTATTTTTGATCAAGAGAAGGCCTTAAGGCCTTTGACACCGCATAGCAATAAGTTATCATGGAGACTCTACACACGATTGGGGCGAGGGGAAGTCTCATAATCTCTATATCTGAATTTTTATGAGATCTTCGAGTCGGCCTACTGGAGGGGGGAACACTATGGACCAATGGATCAGGAAAAGGGTGTCCGGTATGGAAGTGTCCGCAGTGTCACATTCTTTGCCCAGAGTATCAATGCCATCATCTTGTTGATGCCGATAGATGTTCTTGCCCTGATCGAGGTGTATGACCTTTCGATCTTTTTTGGCGCTGCCTAGATGCCAACTATGGATTCCAACAAGCATTGAACCGCGTCTTTAGCAATTCCAAAGGGCGCAGGCTTCTGGTTTTCGTGGCCAATACTAAGGTGATGCACTTCTGCTGCCATCCACGGCTCTAACCTGACCCAGACCTATTTCTATATGGGGTTCGAATGGAAGTGAAAGACTCGAACTGTTTCCGTAGTCTTGTATTTGACCGACGCCTCACCTGGGAGGATCATATTCGCAGCTTAAGGTCTCTTGTACCCCTGACATGGATATTCTTGGGTCCATGACGTTCAACGCCTTACTTTTTTATTGATCCTTTATTTGTTTGAAGCTTGATTCCGGATACAGATTTTATGCATCCCCAGCCGACCGTGTATTTCGGAATGGGGACTCGATCCAACACACCGATTTTTGCCTGGAGACCGTTGCCTTTCCCACGTCCCCCCATTGAGAGAATATTTGTCGATACTAAAGAGATACCACTCGCTCTGCGCCGTGCACAGTGCATTATTTGCCTGTAAGCTCGAGCCCGGCACGTCACTCAGTCGCCAACATCACTCATTGCATCTGCAGCGTATCTTGACGGTGCCTATGCCGCAGATATATGCCAGTCTTATCTTGAACCTTTTTGATTTAGGGCTAGAAAACACCTTCAAGGGCTCGGTATAGCTTTTGAGCCGGTGGTGCCCCTGATTCGAATGAAAATGAGGGTTCTAAAGAGTTTGCGAAGACTGAGTGACCAGACCAGCGTTTCGCACTTCTTCACACCAATTCCATGGCAGGAACACGAGCTTCTCACTCAGCTGCTTAGCCAAGATGATGGATGACAGTCGATGGAAGCTTAAAGTTACTTGTCATTTCGCCGCTACTGTCCTCATTGATCTACCCAAAATGTCGCAAATGCTTAAGGTTGCTCTTTGTCGTTTTGGAAGAGGACACAATGGCAGGATGCACCGCCATCTAATGGAGCGCTCGCCTGCGCCTAATTGCGACGACTGCGTTGTCCTCAATTCCTGTCGAATGGTCTTGCTTTTGTTGTTCTTTTTAGCCTTTTTTTTACAATTGTTTTTCATTTATATATCATTACTCATTTTTTGAGAAAGCTTAGTACGCCGAATTATGTCTCTAGTAGGCAGTCGCCAGAAGGGCTCCTAAATAATTGAAAAATAATTACTTTCGCCTGCTGGTAAGAAGTCAGTAGTCTGCTACGTTTGACATCCGTGCATGCAATGCCCAGGTCTAGCCTACCCCCACTCTCTAAAATAAAGGGAGCTCATTAATGAGAGTCCTTCCAATATATGTGGCGCTTTTCTTTAGATAGTGTTGAAATGAACCATTTCATACATTGTAATAAATATTAAAATCGGTGTCAGGTGTCATGGCCATCTATTTCTAATTTTGCGCTTATCTACCGGACTTAACACCCCACCAGTACTCTTCTTTCGATACTTTTAGGGAAATTCTTCAAGAGGAAAGCCAAGACAGAAATCACGTGTAAAGAAGTCACAAAACAAAAGATATCACGGCTCATTGTGGCAATCTGAAGGAAGCCATGACACAGATAAGAGAAAAGGAGAAGAAATATGTTCAAACAATCACGCTAATCATATTTGAGCAAAGAGAAATTGATAGATATTTTCATAGTGGAAAAGTATGATGGTATCGATTGAAAAAAAGGAAACTAAACAACCTTAATATGTGGTCTCATTAGATCGTCATCATGCAGCCACTAAGGACAGAAATTTTTTCAAGTACCACTTTCCCAAACAGCTTTGCAATTATTTCGTCACAAATTCATTAGATAGTTCGTTTAAGAGATAGAAATATAGACTATACTGTGCCTAACCTATGTACACATAAACATATACATGTCTCTAATTGAATATTGTGACTATGTGTATTAACAGATAAGCCGTTCATTAGGTAAAAAATTGGCGGCTTTATATCTTATGTTCATGTTTACATATGGAATTCACACATTTTTATGGGTAGGAAAATAATACTTTTTATGCAGAGTAATATATGGAAAAGAAGCAAAGGATATTTGGTAAAAGATAGAACGACTGAATAGATTGAGCGAGCGATATTCACGAAAAGAAATTCTTAAACTAATGGTGAGCAGAGGGGACAAAACTTTCAGACTGATTAGATTCGTCATTTTGGTCCGGATGAACGATCCAAAAAGTGGCCATGTCTTGTTGAAAATAAAACAAATACCGATTTTTAAACAATGAGTAATCTATTTCAGAATTTCTCTTATATTATTATTATTATTTTTTAAAGAAAAACGACTGATAAGCTGAACATTTCCATTGCATATAATACGAAAAAAAAGTTATTAAGAACGGATTATTTAGAGAAATGAAAATGAAACCAAGCTCCCTAATTTGAGAACACATATGGGGCTATGTACCTGAGGATCTTAATGCACCCTATCCTCTCACAGTTCGATAAATACGCATATCCCTGTGCGATCGGTTAATGGTCAATAACTAAACAAAATGTAGAAGAGAATGGTTGAATGATGAAGACAAGTTTTAAACATTTTGAAAATTAAATAAGTAGTATTTACATATAGTGAAGTTTTAAAAAGCTGGAACCTGCTTCTAGTTATTATTATTACTAATAATTTTATTATTATTATTTGTAGAAAATAACCTCTAGGTAGAATGAGCTTAAAACATCGACCAAATTCAATTTTGAAGACCTTTTATTTCTTTAATTCAATTCGACTTCCTCTGTTACATGCAGTGTTGGGGAAGTAGTGATCAAATTAGACGTCAAAGTCTTCTCCTAGGTTACAACACCAACCAAAAACAAACCTTTTTGCCGTGTTAAACAAAGTTAAAAGTATTGTTTAGTCCGGCTCCTCAAAGATAAGATCCCTTTCAAATATTGAGTTAGGCTCGGTTCAATTCGAGTGCTTCTTCGTCGAAGTTATATAGTGATAAATGTAAACATTACTACATATTATCGTATTTTTAATGCTAATAAACATGGATTAATTTACTTTCACCTGGAATTCACTTTGAAAAGTTAATAAAGTAGCAAGTTTGAAACGCTCTCATGATTATGAAAATATGGCGAACACAATGTATCTGATTACGAACCTTCATTATCCGTTTGAACCAAAAGAATGAAAAAAAGGAATTGGAAAAATAAAATATTGAGATTTAGAACTAGAAGAAGGAAACGAAAGAGAATTGACGCAATAAGTTCTTCAATATTAGATTACGAATAATGAATGGAAAAGGAATTTCAAAAAGGAAGTATCCAGATTTAAACTAAGAAGAATGAAGTAAAAAGGGAATTGTAAGAAGTAATTTTTGAGATTTACACCAAAAAGAATGAGACGAAAAAGAATTGAATGAAAGAATTCTGGCAATTTTGAAAAAGAACAATGCAGTTCAAAATAGAGTAAGAAAAAGCGTTTCTCGCAGAATATGTTGTTGGTAATGAGATGAACATTACAGTGGGGCTCAATCAAGTTCATTTACAGTATCTTTATGCATACTCGTATTATTACAGGTCATCTAACGAAATACAAAATATTTTATATTTTAATATGTTCTAACTTGTTTTTATCATATAAAATATCACAAATAAATATATATATATATATATATATATATATATATATGTTTGAAATAATTCAGCAAATTAATCGACGGAACCTTTTTGTAGATTTTACCTTACCAAGAAAAAAAAGAACAAATAAATGCGCTCACTGAAGTTTATTTGAAGAACTTGTTTCCTTTCTGAGAAGTGCTACTTTTCCTCTCTATTCTTGCCTTTATCCTATCTTTTACACACTACTTACTTCAAGCACAACATAACTGGGCCACCTCTGAATTCCTCGACCCCCTACAAAATAAGCCATATTAAAGGAAGCAATTAAGGGTGAGTCGTTTCATTATATTTGACTGATATTTACTTGTTTCTGAAGTACAATGCAAGGCAAATATTTTACTTCCACTACAATTGAGAAAGATACTAACTAAAGCTACCAGCATCTCGAAGACAAAATAACTGCAAAAGTAGAAGGCATAGTGTGGTTTCAAGCTGATGTCTCACCTCCTGAGCTGAGTTAAAGCGATATGTTGCTTAATTTCACTTGTGATATTACTATCTACACACGCAACTGGATTTCTTCGTTGTAATATAGTAAAAAAGGTTTAGAAGCATCAGGTATTTTCTGCATCTGACTTCTCAGGTTTAGAAATTTTCACACATTTTCATTTACCCTATATTTATCCTATTCTCTAATTTATTTAAAAAATAAAAATGCAGATTACACCCTTAGTTTTAAATTTTTTCCATTCTTAAAATTAAATCAAACCTGCTTTTAACTTATCTCATCATCCTCACTAAATCGTTTCAATGTTATAAATTTCTATTATTCTTGGCAAAGTATTTAATTAATTGATCTATTATCGTATTCAGTTGCATTGCCTTTACCCTAATTACATTCGTCTAAGTGCTTTGAGTAGCAATAGAGATAAATGGAATTTCTTACAAGTAAGCTTCCCGAGAATCAGGCAGCAAAATAGAAATGATGATGGATAATCCGTTTGAAATCAATACCAATTACCCCTTCTTTACACTTGAAAACTTGAGCAAAGGTATTTAACTTGATGGGAAATAGGCATTTGAGATTATATTCTTTCGTATCCATCCTCAGTCAAATGGCCAAAACGCTATTTTACTAAGCTTCAAATCAATCAAACCAAATCTTTCTTGCTTTCTTGTCATAGCTTTGATATTGATCACGATTCCTTTTCTTGAGTTTATTTTATCTAGCTCTTTGAAATGATTGGAGAATTCCGATATTGATGTAGATACATTTACTTGATGAATAAAACATCCTTATTTGGGATATCAACCTTAAAATATCACTAAAGTGATAAATATAGTTAATTTAAAGATAATTGTGAATAAAATATGCGATCCATTATTATTTGCGATGTCTTAAAGGGAGCTTTTGAAAATTGATTATAAAATTTGGAAATAATATTTAACAGATCCCTAAATAAGAGAAAGTCCCTTATAGTTTAAACGACCAAATTTCCCTCATTTGTGAAGAAATGTTGTAAATGGGATTCTGAGTATTATATGGCTTTAAGTTTCACTTCTATGTTGGGTTTAAAAACCTTAATTTATTAAAATAACACAAAGATCATTTGTGTTTGGTTCAATTTCTGCGATTATTTTTCGCTGATCCCATATATGGGTTTCTTTTTTGGTCGATATTATTTTTAAAATTATGTTGAATAAAGTTAGATAAGATCGTATTATGATGAAAATAAAGTTTCTAACATTTATTTCAAAATAACCTAGAAACATTGTAAGTTAATATTATCTAACCTAACCTAACTCTAAAACTAATAATTTCCACCAAAAAGGAACAGATATATGGAATTAATAAAAAAACACTGCATTATTCGTAAAATTGTTAAAAAGTTGCAGAAGGTGCATAAGTGAAATGATGCAAAATCGATTAAATCAACTAGAATTTAGGCGAATGTCGATCATATCAAACAAAACTTTAAATTTCTTAAGGATGTAACACACGCCTTGCCTTGCTTTGCTATGCTGATAAATAAGGAGATACATTTTATTTAACTTTTTTAACTCCGTGAAATAATGTTTCTGAGGTAAAATTAAAACAAACCATTAGGATATGTGGAGTAATAGAGCCTAATAGGATCTGGAGATCCACCTTGAACCCTTAAAAGAGCCACGTGGCAAATAATCCTTGAAGAAAAAGCGTGAGAAGCATGGAAGCAATCAGGTGAACATGGCTTTATCAGAACATCTTCGTTTATCTTACGAGGCCTATTTTCCGTACCTGGGGCGATTTAAGCTCACCTCCCATATTTGTGACGCGAGAATGAACCCGAAGAGCTATTCGATCTGCTCCTTATTTCGGATCCGCCCCACCAGCCGAAAGCCGTCGACTTCAAATCCCAGCAGAGCATGCCGTGGCCCGAGGCAATTTCGCCTCCCACCGACCATCTATATAACAGGAGGTTTTCCGCTAGATAAGCAGTAGAGCGCGCCCGGATCCTCCGTAGCTTATTCGGGTATCGACGGCTCGAATCTCTCCGCCGCGCCGTGGACGTCACCCCAGTCAGCACCTTACAACAGCCGTTTTTCTTGGAATTCGCGCCAGTACTACCTCATCGAGCCTCTGAGATAAAATCAGTCCCCCTTCATCAGCATCCTGTGGTAGGAATAGTACCTCCCTCTCATCGAGAACTCTTAGGTAAAACATATTCTCGTGTTGCATCTTCGACTCCCTGAGTGACCTTCCCTTCGACGCTTACCTCGTGCAAGATTTCGACGCTGCCGACCTCGTTATATGCCGGTATTTCCAAATCAATTGTTATTATTTGTATTTCGGCTTAGTGTAGCCAATTTTTAAGGCTCCGATCTGAGTCAGGTAATTAACTGCTTTAATCCCCTGAATTTGCTTCTTTGCTGACCCTTAGTTTGTCCGTTATTTATTTGATCACGTATCTCTCTTAAACCTCTTTTGTATATATTCAATAATTATTTTTTTTGTTACTAAAGTTTATTTTTGTAACATTCTTTAAATAACCTTGAACGACTCTTGGCCATCATTCAACCTTTAAGTCATCGACATTCTCAAAATTTTGATAATTATTACCCACAAACTAGGGGACGAATTTCTGCCCCATTCTTATTATCTCCCTCCCCAACTGGTCTGACCAAGCCATTAGCGTGTATTTTTCTAATATATATATATATATATATATATATATATATATATATATATATATATATATATATATATATATAAATATTTATATATATATATATATATATAATTAAGAGACAACTTTTATTTTTATTTTCTTTCTTAGAAATCTTGTCTTCCAGACTTACTTTATTTTCTAAGAGGCAGCTAATTTAATTCTCTTGTTTTTTGTCACTAGTCAGATTAATAATTTGAAAAGAGAATAGATTTAGAAAGATGTAATAGAATGAACCGAAATCTCCATTTATGAATATATGCTAAGATGAATTATGTAGTTTGTGGAAGTGTTACTTCCTATGCCCTATCATTGATAGAGTTTCTTCAGCCGTTTGTCTTATTATGTATCAGAAATCCAAATTGCAATTTTATATTAATCTACAAATTAGTGTTGCCTACCTTTTTTATGTCTCTTTAGAGGTATTTTGATAGTTACTGATCCTATTGGTCCTGTCGAGATAGTTAATCAGCAGGGAATGTACAGTTCCATCCCGAATGATCAGAACGCCTGTATTTCTATCACAACATCCTCCATAACATTTGGCTGAGCAAATTCAAGTTTTCCTTAGACACTATATGATAACTTACAAGTATAAACTATCTACTGGTTAACAGTTATCACAGTTGTGTAAATAAAACGAATGATTTCAGCAGCAACCAATTTATTAGAAATATTAAATTGTGCAAAGTGTAGGACAACCTGCATTGTTCGCACTGCAATTAACTCCAGTTTAATTACGTGTGAATTAGGTTATTATCATGCAAATTGTCGTCCAGCTAATATTGCTAAAAAATCCGCTCACTTCTCTGTCAGTCTGCGAGCTGATCATAAAGATTCGCCACCAAAATGGTCTTAAAATTGGAGCCACTGCAGATAGTGTTAAGCGATTAAAAAATGCAAGGCATAATAATCTGTCAACGTATTTGAGGCTGATAAATCAACTGATAGGCCTCAAAAATAGAAGATCGAGCCATTACCCCAATTGTAACAAATGGCAGTTTCAAGCCGGCTGCAGCAAATTCTGAAGAGTTTATTGAGATTGAAGTTATCGTTCTTTCTAAGCATGTTTGTTACGTTGACTAGCGGAAGACAAATATTCTCTCTCGCACACCCGTGGTCTAGCCATTGATAAGTCAGATGAAAAAGAAGATTCGTTTTGATTCGCTACTTAACAGGTTAAATGGACGAATGAAGATTAGAGTCAAGTCCAGTTCACTGACAAATTCAATTTCAATTCGCTCGGATCTGATTGCAGGAGGTTACCTCTTTGCAGATAAGATGAAAGATTGTCTGTTAAATTTACCAAAAGATTATTAAGTTTAGTAGAGCAAGTGTAGTTACCTGATGCATGATTTCAATAGAATTCACTGGGACATGTGTGCATTTGAGGGGCTAATTGATAGCAAAAGTGTACAAGGAATTGCTGCGAAACATGATTTGCCAAATCAGTGAGCCTCCGAAACGTAACCTGCAATTTTTATGCTGGATAAGGTCTTCTGCCACATGGACAAATAAGTGAAGCCCTACCTGAAAGACAAGAACATAACTGTTATTAACTAGCTTATTCAAGGTCCAGACTTATATTAAATTGAAACTGTATGAAAGGAACTGAGAGAGAGTTTTAGAACGAGCATGCGAAAACAGTTAAAAAAATCGGTGAAATTCTTAAAATGAATTTAGTGATACGCGACGTAGAGAACGCATTTGTTAAATTCCGCATTAAAGGATAGAATATGAGATTCTAAATCTCCAAATAAATAACAATTTGGGGAAACTCTCTTTGATGACATTACAGAAAGAAGTGCAAAGATCGTGATCAACGTCTACGAAGGACTAGCATTTTAGATGGTAGCCGAAGTCAACCGGGGGGCTTGTATCATTCCAAATTTGTATTCAGTATAGAGAGAGAATATAACTTAACTGCTAAGGCTGAGGCACTGAACATTCAGTTCGTTGGTTATACCAGTTGAATTATTATTTTGCAAGTAGAAATGAAAGTCAGAGGGAATAACTTCAGTACAAAATAATTAACATAAATTGATACTAAGATCTAAAAATTTACCGAAATTCCATGGGCAAGGAAAAAAAGTAGCGGACATCGTACATGGAAGAGAAAGCTATTATAGAATTGAAGGTAAATTGTTAGGTCTAATAAAAAAGAAATAAATATAAGTATGGGAATTTTCGAAATTTTTAAATCGCAAAGAATTACAAATGGTAAAGTTCAGATTTTTTTTTTTATATCTTCTTTACAACTATATTTTAGCAACGTCATATTTTTAAAGGGGCTGAATTTAGTTTAGAGTCTCGTTTTAAAATTATTAAAATTTGCGAAGTTGAGAAAATTTTAAAAAATTTATCCGTGGATGCTTTTTTTAGATTTTAAATTTTAATCTTAGTACCGAAGCGGTGAGTGGCGAAGACACTCCCTGCTAATTACATAATATTGTTCATTTAACGCATATTCTTCATTATTTTGTCTTTTGATCGAAGAAGAAATTTTCAGGGCCTGAGAGTCACCTCCTATAGAAACAGGACCAGGTCGCGCCCTTAGGATTCTGCGATGGAATGCAGTTTTTCTAATCCTGCAACAATTTATGTATAAAATATCTATTCCTATCTCGTAAATTATAAAAACGAATGAGAAAACAAAAAATATATATTCATCTCAAAACTTTTGGCCATGACCTAAATGAACATAACTTTTCTGTAGTTCACTAAATCAAGCGCAACTTTGCATGTTCTAACTCAATCACATCAGGTTTAAAGCTAAAGTGCAATGAAGCTAAATCCCCTTAGCTATTTTGAACTGAGACTCACGAAGAAAGAGAAAAAGGCAAAAAAAGTAAACACTTGTAGGTATAAGAAAATATTAGATAGCGATGGGAGATGTGAAGGAATTTGGAGAGACACAAATCTCCTAAATTATCATTCAGGAGGGATGAGGCTATTTATTATTTCTTAAGAGTAACAAGAACAAGCAACCAAGCCAAATTAAGAGGAGGCTACTTTTACCTTGCGGCCGGAAGAATACGGACTTTCAAGAACATGACCAATCTAACCCATTAACGCTTATTTACTTGGAAGAGTTAGTGACTATATGAGGCATGCAGATGTCTTGTGATAGTTCGGTTTTGCTAAATATATTTAAGAGTTTGTTGAAATTTGTTGAATATGAACATGAAATTTGTCTGATTATGAACGAGAAATTTGGTAAGTATGAACAGAGACTTTTGGTGAATATGTACGGTGAATTTTGGTAAATATGTACGGAGAATAATTGAAAATCACATTATAGGTTATATAGAGATGTACTAAGAGGTCCACAGACATGAAAATTGCTGACACAACCGAGAAAAACGCTAATGAAAATATTACATGAACCAATAAAAGTTTAAGAAGGAAAATGGCTGACACGGCCCTACCAGTTATAGGCACGGTACTTATATATGGGTGACACTATAACTTACACTTTAATTTCAATTGCAGCCTTGGTAGCTACATTTGGTCGACAATAAAGGCAAATTACTATGATTTAAGCTAGTGGAGTAGCTTGGGAAACCTTTGGTGTCGTCAGTGGCCTGTAGCATGGTTTTGTATACTATATGCAGCGTTTAGTTTCAAAACTATTTCTTTTGGAAATATCATTGAATTCAGGTTCCAACACGTGGAGTCAGGAGGATTTTGGAACCCTTTTTTTTATAGAAAAAAAACAAAATTATATAATGAAAAAAATATTACCTATTTTTTAGCTGACAAAATAATATATAGGTAGAAAAAAATAGAAACAAAAAATTCATATTTTTTGGAAAAGATTAGGATTTATGCAAGCAGATTTACTTATAAACTTCTAATAAATGATAAAACAAAAATAATTATAACTACATAGTGTAAAAAAGCCTTAAATTTTATTTTGACGAAATTAGGATTGATGCAGTTCTTTGAAACAGTTTAGGCTTATCTAGATAGGGTTCTCTTGGAAAATCTTTGCAGTATGTGTTGACTTTTTTGGAGTGTTTTCTCGCTTCTTCTCTTCCACCTTCTTTAACATTTCTTTCTTAGCATTTCTTGCATATATTTCGAACCATTTTACGATCCTGATCTAGTTTTGTCTGACTGATATGAGTTACATGAACTAGATTTTGAACTCCAGGACGAGGATTATCTTAGATACCTAACCATGATAGAACCATCTTTTCTCTGAACTTTACAATTCCTATCTTTTTCATGTTGATTTTTTATACACAATAATGGCATTTACAATAAAGCTTCCGAAAATTAACTATTAAGCAAGTTTTATATACTATTTCACACCATTTCGTAAACATGTCTTGTATGAGGAAATTTGATCTGAAAGATCAATTCCTACCTTTCCTTAATTGTAGGCTAGAACTGCCATTGGCTTTTTACTAATTCTTCTTCTTTTACGGCGTCTAATAGAAGTTCCTGGTACATTTAGGTCTTCTGCCTCATCTACCGACTCCTCTTCTCTATATTTTTGCATTTCTGGGCTGTTTTAATAGACAAAATCCGAACATCTCTATTATCTCTCCATTTAAGAATAACAATGCCAATTTGCTCTTATCTGCTTGCCATTTCTCCTTTTGTCAAGGTTGCATTCATAACTTGTGGTGGTATATTTTTAGGGGACACGCAATGTTCCAACTACTCGTGTTTTATTTGGTAAAAATGAATGGGTTAGTTCATATAAAGTATAAAACTTGTGAACATATAATGTTCTACCTTGATTCAAATGATTGTTCATCAGGTTTTTTAAAACTTCTTTTCAAGACAAGTTTTGCTTATCCCCTCTTCACTTTTTCCTGGATAGATACTAATATTATAATGGTATCCTCCAATGAAGCATAATTTAAATAGCTTTATCCCATACTTATGAGCTTTGTTAGGTATTTACGGTTTAAATACCAGTCGCCCCCGTCGAAGGACAAGGGTTTCATCAATTACTTAATCTTCATATGGTAAAAATACCTCCTGAAACTTGGGAAGAAAAATATCGAAAAGTGGCTGTATCTTTTCCAATCTATCTCCTTCCTCATTATCTTCAATAAGAGCTGAAATCTGTGTCTGCTTATGCCTGTCAACTCTGGTATATTTGTTTTGTATAGATAACTATTACTCCAATAATCTTTAATCGATCCAAGCTTCATCAATCTCATCTATATAATAATGACAAGAATTTTTTCATTTCTTCTTTATTCGTCCTTTCCCAATTATTATGCCTAGATCTTGGTGAATAATGTCCTTGATATGCTAACTGGCAAACATATATGTTGGTTTGCTTCTGTAATATATCTAAGACCTCATCATCTAAAAAAAATAGTTCAAAGGCTTCCTTTGGAGTTAGAGAATCAGGAAAGGTCTTTTTGAAGACCACTCTGACCTGTAAATGAAAATGTCTTGATTCTCTGAGCAAAACTTGAAATATTGAGGTTGTTCAATTTCTACACTATAATCTTCCTCTTCTTCTTCTTGAAGTGCAAGAACACCCAACATTAGATCCAAGGCATTTTCATGTAAAAATTCGTGATTTTCTTCTGATATAAAGCCTGCCAAATCCTAACTAGGTTCATAGTTTGGGTCTATATCTGAATCATCATCTGAAGATAAACTTGCATAACTTGTATTCCCTGGTGTATTTATAATCTTTTTTATTGGTGTCCTAGTAAGATGCTTCATGTTAGGCATATTAAATTTTATTTATATATACCTGGTAGTTGGTATTTGGATTAAATTCTAGAATAAAATATATTTAATTCTAGTTAAAAAAAATATACCGGGAAAAGAGGAAAAATAAACAAGCATGAAAATTGCTGAAATATTTGCATAATAACATTAAGATATTTTCTCAGACAGACGTGACTGACGTGGCTAGTGGTTATCAGTCACTCATATATGGATGACATGGCCCCAAAAAGAGAATTTCTCTCTATGGGTGGCTTATAGTGTAACTGTCACCAATATGTGACTGACATGGCTCCAAAAATATTGTGAAAAAAATAAATAAATGTATAAATTTCTGGTTTTAGGAAGTTGTTACATAGATGACCAATGCCATGGTATTTTCCTCACTAAACACTACAATAATCACACAAAATATATTTGTGGTTGAAACGGAAGTTTCACGGATTTGGGCTTGGTAGTCAATATGTTAAAACCTTCCTAACAAACACTGTACTCGATCTTTACAAGAACAATGGCTTGCACGACTAATACTTCCCCTGAGTTCGTGGGTGTACTACCGGCTCTATGATTTTAAATAGGACCGTTTTACTCCTACTTTAAGCGGAGTTTGCGAAATTACATAAACATTATATAGGAACTCTTCCTTAAAGAGGTCCATTGTGGTTGTGACTACTCTCAAGCTGGGTCTCTCCTTGCATATAAAATCCTTCGGGATGATTCTTATCTATAAAAGCTTCCAAGCCTCTAGATTTTCGTACAATCATAATGGCAGTCCCGAAAAGGACTACAATCAGAGCTGTTAAGAAGGTATAATATTTCCGAGTTCCTATAAGTACATTGTTTTCCACGATGAAAATGATCTCATTGGTTACTAAGAGTAATTCCTGGTAATTTTAAAGCTAGAGAAAGATTTAAAAGCTATATATTACTGAACTTTTAAATTAGCCAACAAAATAGATTTTTACATATAAATTAGTGTTAATAGTTTATTGAATTTTTTCTAAAATTAAAGTTAATAGATTATTTAATTTTCTTCCAAGTTTACAGTTTCAATAGCAAAAGTCGAGTGTAGGACGGAAAAAATTGTCTACAATCCAGTACAGTCTAGATGTATTTGTTGCAGCTCAAAAAATTATAAGAAGATAAATCAAAGTACAAGAAAATCTTAAATTATTTGCTACTCCTGACGACAACGTGGATCGGAATGCAAATCTTTCTGGAATCCAGCTCAAAACTTAACAGCGGCCAGGCTATCAGATTTTATGTTCATTTGAGGCTTAGTTAAATATGTCCCATCTTTAGTTTTCTTCAATAAAACCTTAATTCCTTAAATCACACAACTGTTTTTCACATTATTATAAACAAATTTTAGTTAAAAAAATTTTCGCCTAGATCTTTGACTTAAAGTAAGGCATGACAGAAGCTTTCACGAAGTGAATGGATAGGATATAACGAGGGAGTTTCGCAACCAACTATCAATATGATTTTCACCATGTTTAAGTCAATGTTTGATGGTGTTTGCAAAATTCACATAAACCAGATGCAATAAATCCAAATTTGGATCAAGTTGTGCATATTTATTTATGATGCATTTCCTCAGGTGCGTCGTGGTTTTAATTTTCTTTCAGTAAACCATACATTAGAATACCACAAAAAAGTTAAGGGCTGTAAGGTATGGTTAAGGAGAAAACCATCGAGCACACGTTCTTCTTTAGCCATCCATTGAAGGAGTAGTCAAGGGGGTAGGTTCTAGGAAACAAGGAGGCTATTTAGTACATCTTCACCTTTAGCATTCCCACAAAAAATTTCAAAGGGAGTAAGGTCTAGTAAACGAAAAGACTATGGAGTATACCTTTACCTTTAGCATATCCTAGAAAAAGAGGTCAAGGGGTAAGGTCTGGTGAATGGGGAGACAATTGGGTACATCTTCTCATTTGGCATATCCCTGTAAAAGAAATGAGTAGACTTTCTCATTTAGCATATCCCAGAAAAGAGGTCAAGGGTATTAAGGTCAGGTGAACGAAAATAATATAGGATAAACCTTCCCATGATCATAGCCCTAAAAGAGACGTTAAGCGGGTAAGGTCTGGTGAACGACGAGAATATTGAGTACACCTTCTCATTTAGCACACGCCAGAAAAGAGGTAAAGTGGGTAAGTCTGGTGAACGAGGAGACGAAAGAGTATACCATCTTCTTTACTATTCTGTAGAAAAAGAAGTTAATGGAACTAAGGTTTATTGAACGAGACGACAAATGACTACAACTTTTCAATTAACATCTGCCAGAAAAAAAAAGTAAAGAAGTGAAGATCTGAGGAACGATGAGACCAATTTGATATTATCTATGTCCAGATTTTAGGCATATCTTGTTTAGAAGTTTCTAATTTTTCTTGAATTTTTTTTCCAGTTTCTACAAAAGAGATGGCACAGCGCTGGACTGAATTGTTTATTAAAGTATTTATTTTCAAGTCGCACCTTTAGGTTTCTTCTGTGTTGCAAGATTGTGTGCTGCAGAAGTTTAATTTATTCTCTTCTTCTGAGCTCCTCATGAATATATTATTAAGTTAATGCTACCCTTCATTCATAATGCATAAGAAAATAAATCTACATAATTTATCGCGTCATTTCAATAAAAGACTAAGGACGAAGCTGAGTGTGCTAATGTATTAATGACTGCAAGCGCTTCAACTTGATCTTTGTTTGATCGCTTGAAAGTTACTTGTTCATAATGAATGAACATAATATAACTAGGACCTAAAAGTAACAGAAGGATAAATAAGCTAGCTAAGAAAAAGCTATTGAATAGTTGTTAAAGGTATTAAGAATGGTTTAATTTTAGACAAATTCTTAATAATTCTTTCATCAAGAAAACTTAAAATAGTTCAAGTATGATGAGAACCCTCCTACCAATGCCACCTGCATTAGGAAAATGGTGTTAATTATGCTGCTCAAGAGGAAAAAAAGTGCTTTCTTACTTTAGGAATGATAATTTACGGATTCTTTAACGTTACATAAATGCACATAATTGAAAAATAGTAGATGCATTAGTCCATAAGCCTTACTGAATTCAGTGGGTCTCTTAATAGTACTCAAGAATTTCTTCTTTTTTTTTAGAAACTAGAAAAAAATTAATTAGATATAAATCGACCTATTATTTATTTACGCAACAAATCGAACATCAGTAATGGTGAAATTTGTGAAAGAGATTAAACTCCATCAAATCTATGTTGCTCACATTATTCATTTAGCCGTTTGTGATGTAATTAATTCGAAAATAGTGTAAAATTTTGGTTAGAAAATTTACTAAATTTATTGAGCTTGAAACTTTTGATCAGGGAAATAAAGAAATTTATGATATGCCAAACAACTTTTGAGGTTGAACCTTAAAGAGAATTATAACCAGATCTCAAGAAAAGCTACAAAGCAATAAATGCGAAGATAAGAAAATTATCTAAAACATTTTGTAAATCACCCTTAAAAATTAAAAAGTGCGAGAATTAATTAAAGATCAAAATGGAAATGATTTAGAATTATTAATTGATTGTAATACGAGCTTGGAAACCACACTTAGTGCCAAGGCTGGCACTAAGTATGGTTGTATCTACATAAATAATATCATATTAATTCGCATCACTCCATTGAAATAGTTCTTATAAATGTGTGCTGTATTCACATATTTCCGCAAGCCTGAGTCATGTTTGCAGATTTTATAGTCAAAACTGAAGGTACGAAGAAGTTTGTGACCATTCAAAAGCACACTTTACAAATATTCCTTATATTTTTAAGCTCGGTTAAATATATTTAGTATAGATACGCCCAAAGTAACGTAATTTGTATAGGATAATCAAGGTATTCAGTGTCCTATTAAAACAATTTGAAACGCATCATTTAATTTTTATTATTGTAGGAAACAACTATTGAGGATAGAAACATCTATTGGCTCTCCCAAATTTAATTAATTGACCAGAAAAGAAATCTAAGTTGCTAGCCAGCCGATACTGATTACTCATTTATCAAATGATATTTGACCAATTTGTGAGGGGAAGGTGATCTATTGGCAACGAAGACTTGCCAGATGGTGTAAAACATATGCGCTCTCGAGAGCTTGAAATATTTTTTCAAATTCTCCTTTGCTTTCTGTAGTTTAATAGATAACTGGAGGTTCGTTAAAAGAGACCACAATTTTCTACCTTAGGAAAAGTTTTGATTTCATTATTCAGAATCTACATGATTTGGAAGTGAAACAGCAACAAAAGAAAATTTGATTATCTTGAGAAAATAGGAGTTATAAGTCAAATTCTGCCACGTGCAAGCACGGAAACATAATAAGATGTCTTCTTAAGGATCTGCATTGTAGCTAGTGAGTTTGAACACATCTTATATCATATAATATATAGATAAGTAGGGGTCAATTTCTCCATCAAGTCCAACTGTACCTTATATTATGATTGCCAGACAAAAAAGAAGATAAATCTTGAAGGCATGTCATGGAATATCTCGCAGCTATTCACTCATTATATCTATTATTCTGTCTCAATAATTACTCCCTTTTTTAATGTTCAAAAACTGTCGGTTACAAATAGATGTTTGAATAATCTTTATTTTATTCTTTGGTTTCCTGTAGGGAAATTATATGGCATATTGATAACTACTTTACTTGTTAAAAATTCTATCTGAATCATTTATGGAAAAGATCATAAACAGCTACATAAATCTAAATATAAAAAGATAAATTATCACAAAGGATGAGAAAACTGCCACTGGACACTCTTATTTTTATTACGGGAAATACGAGTATGAGGATCTAGAGTAGAGAAAGAATCCCAAAAGAGGAATATATTAAGTGTGGAAATAAGAAGTGTAGTTTGATGATTAATTATTTATAGAACACAATTTAATATTGAATACTCCTTGGAAAAAAACTAAAGAAAAGTAAATATTTTACAAAACTATGTAACTACTATTCAACTGTATCTTTTTGTGCGGCATCGAAGACACGACGAAGTCAATGTATGACCTGATCGCAAGTGCTGCGCAGTTTTTCAGATGATATTTCCATCCAACATTTTCTACTTATACTTTAGAACTTCAAGAATTAGTGAAATTTTGCACTGGACTATGCACAACCTTCGCCACTATCCCAATTCATGGAGTTCAAATCTGGTGAACTGGGGACCAATGTTGCTTTGACCGAAACTCCGTAAATTTGCTTAGCTCCAGTCTTTAAAATTTTTCTATATGATATTGCAACATATTGTTAAAGGGTTACACTGACATTTCCTTTGGTGCTATCCAGCAAGAGGTGACTTTCTTATTTAACCTTTGAAAATAAACGTTGATTGATCATTACTCTAAATCCCCATATTAATGAGGAGTTTTTTTTGTCCATTTGATATTACACCCGCCCAAACAAACACCAAAGATAGCTTCTGTTTCTTGAAAGATATTTGCTATTCCGCTGAGATCTCATTTATATTTTGTGCCCAAACACAATAATTCTGTGTGTTGTGTGTGGCTTGTGCCATGAACAACTTCTCATTTTCCACAGAACTGGAGGCTGCGAGTCATCAAGCAGTAGTTGAAGGACCATCCTTGCTCTTTCGACTCTTCAATATGGTGGGGATGGGAAGGATACTTCCTTTAGCCCACTTGAACAGACGACGTTTCTATTCATTTTTCAGCAAGTTAGGCATGGTCATATGGTTAATTTTGGCCTTCAAAGCAACTTGATGGTCATCAGTTTCTTAATGATGGAAAGGATACCAACTGATTGAGACTGGGTAGTGCTCACTCTTGGACGACAGATCAACATCTCTTTAAACCGTTTGGTAGCATTAAAAAAACATCTGCTCACAATGGTGTTCAATCTTTTTTAAAATACTGCCCCCTGTATTACTTTTACTATAAAGATACACTATTGCTTTAGATTTTGTTGTAATATTTGTAAACAAGTATTTATTTTTTCAAATTCCTGCTTTGATTCTTAAAATTCAATAAAATTAAAGAACTTACGAGAAAGTTTGGTATGTATATGTACAAATTCAAAATGATTTGTAAAAAGCTTCCTCCACTTGGTGTTTACAGCCTATATAAAATAAGAACAGAGAATTCGATTCTGTAAATAAATAAGTGTAAACCCAGATGTGGTTACCACTCAAAATTAAATCATATACCTTTTAAAGTTTTCGTTAAAAAACCTCGGTACCTATGAATAAACATAGATCCCATCATAAAAATAGGGAAACTTTGTCCTCCGGCAATGATTTTTACTCGGCAACCATCTTAAAATTTCAGATGATGATATTTCAATTTAATGCCTCAAAAACATTAAAGTGTAGGCTTTATTTACCACACGATTTTCTGGAAATCCACATCGATGGTAGTGTTTCATAATAATGCGCTCAGAAAGGGATAAAATTCGGGTAAGAGTAAGTCTGTGTTCGAATGTCTTAGGAACCTTCATATATTCCATTCTCTCTACAACTGAGAATTGGAATTCCAGATTTAAAAGAAACTTGAGCACCTAATAGTGAGTGATGTTGTTTTTCTCTGTAAATATTTTCGAAAAAAATATTGGAAATTTATAAAATTCCAATTATCCTGCTAAAGGGGAGCTGTTACGAAACCCGCCCAATTTTTCGTTTGATTAACTCATATCTGTCAATCTTTATCGATATTCTTTGCATCTTCTCTTTTCTTCTTCAAATTCAACCACATAACCTTACTGAAAATGAAGGTTCATCCATAGATGTATGTAGAAGTCTTAATACCACGTACATTAGTGTACGCAGAAATACCCTGACACAAGCTGAGTGTCCCTCCGGTACTCCAACTTCACCTAACGCCTCGAATTCCCTCCGCCCCTTTTCGCGCCTTTTAGACAACCAAATTCGAGACGGCCGTTCAGGAAAATGTCTGCCGCTAAAAGACACCTGCTAGCCAACGAAAGTCCAAGTTTTCGCGCCGTCGTACACTGCGACGTGGAGCGAAGGTGTGAAGGAATTACTTTGTCTTGCAGCAGATGAAAAGGTCTTTCACGCAGCGATACGGTTTTAATGAGAATTTGGTGTTTTCTCTCGATTTATACTCGTGAGAGAAATAAAAGAGAAACTACCCGCTGGAGTCAGGCAGAAGACTTTGGACCCACGTCGGGGAATTTGTGTTTTGCCGTCACGGTACTTGTAGCTGCTAAACTTCTCTTAGCCCCCCCCCCCATTCAGAGCCTGAGGTTAAACAGGACCTCCCTCTGCAGATTACCCTAGACGTAGCTAAGTAATCGTTTTTGGCTCCCCATTCCAGGAGCATAATAATCGGACAGTTATTTTGAGAAAGAAGAAGTCCGATATGAGCCACAGTTTGGCTCGCCTTCGTGATCCTGCATCGGATCAGTAGATCACCGGTCTAGGATTACCTTCTCATTCAGTAACCTTAAACCCATTTCTATAGATCGAAGTTCAAATCAGCTAAACTCCAAGGAGGAAAGACATACAGCCATTTAGGATTCATCATACGAAGCATTCTGCAATTCTGGCTGGACGCAGCTAAAAGATCAACTACTAAGTACACTCCCCCAAGAGATTAGAGCCTTCGTTCAAGAACTAAGGGCCTCTACATTCGAAGATTACGCTGATGAAGCGGATTATCACGCTTCAAACCATCATTTATACCCAAAGGAAAGCAGAAAAGGTAATCCCCCTTTCCCCCAAAACAAGTTCTGGTACGGAAGACACCCACATGAGAAACCCTCTCAGTTTTTAAGAGTTGCTCCCCATTTGAGCCCAAGAACAAATTCCAGGAGACCCTAGAAGACCGAAAACCCCTCGGTTTTAACACACACTCAAACAACACCTTCAGGAGTAGTCCGATCAAGTGTTACTCTTGCGGAGCCCCGGGGCACATAAAACCTCAGTGTCCGCAAAATTCAAGGTTCTATCCCTCCCCAAGTCAGCAGGTACCTCAAGTGACTGCCACCATTTCTCCAGTCCAAACCGCCGTAGATACCTCGCAACCTGCAGCCGCGTAAGATCAGGACTACCAAGTTAACTTCGTATTAAATAAGAGTTCTCCTGGTGAACTTAAGTTTGAAACTGGCTCGATTAATGGGTGCAAAGTGTCAACTTTAGTTAGGGCCACCGGTTGTACCTGTACCGTAGTGTCAGACAAGCAACATTCCCAGTAAAAGCCCCAAATCAGAAATTTGCGGTGAACCACGCCTTTTTGGGACGCGCCAACAGATTCGCTGTCATCCGGGGCCATGTAGAGTGCCGCTACTTCACTGGTTGGGCTGACGTGGTCACGGCCCCGATGAAATTCTGTACAGTGCTGGTTGGACAGAGCGCACAACTCTCCCTAAACGAGGTTACCCAAACCGTTACCACCCGAGCGCAGGCGGGCCGAGAAAACCGTCCTCTCGCGCCGCTCAAATTCCCGTGTGGCCCTGAGCTCAAGTAAACGAATAACGCTGAGATCGCCAGGGCGCAAAAGGACTGCCCTTCCCTACAACCGCTATGGGAAAAAGCCAGAGGAGGTGACCTCCAGATAGAAATAAGAACAGAAGAAATAAGAATACAGAATAAAGGATAAGAAGCCGAGGAATGAATACAGATGGAAATAGAAGCCAAAGAAAGAAGAATAAAAATAAAAAGAGAAGAAGAAGAAAGAAGAATAAATTTAAAAATAGAAGAAGAGGAAAAGAGTAGACAGATAGACAGGGACTTCCAGCTTTCCGCTCTCACTTCTACCCCGCTCCCCCAGGAAGAACCTTCCCACGAGTTAGACGTGAACTCCGAACTCGGACCCGTTAAGATCGCCCAAATGGTCTCGTTCTTAAGAGAATACTACAGCCTTATGCAAAAAGATGTAGAAGGCCTAGAAAACGTCACATTCTATTTGAACAAGGTGTACGTAGCCAGACGTACAGGGGAAGAACTCTTCGCAAGCCTTCGCCCACTCTTGGACCCACTGAGGTCTCACGGCTTAACAAGTAAGCCCTCCACTTGCCTAATTTCCTTATGGCACTATTGCCTATTTAGGGTTCAAGATTGGCGAGAACTGCATATTCCCACAGAAGGATAAGATAAAACCAATAACCGATAAGCCGCCCCCAGTCTCGAATTAACAACCCGACACTTTTTTGGAGCAGCGTGACCAGAAGACGATCTTCACCATCATTCTCAAAAATACTTACAAACTCAAAGGTATCGTTAAAGTAAATTATCCCCTTCCCCTTACTTCTCCAGTTTATTCGTTAACCAGAATTCCCATCCCGAGCCCATAACTCCGAGTATTAAAAGTTATTTTATTTAGTGCTTAATTCAATAATGTCATGTGCCATTAAGACGCAAGTAGTTGGTAACTTTCAAGTAGATTTACTTATTCAGTGCCAAAATTAATTTTATTTATACCTATATACGCTGTTTCATATTTCTAATTCATGTACATTAAAGATTATTTTTGTTTCTGTGTGTTCAACTATTTTGGATGATCCTTTGGCAATTAATAAGCAATCCACTCGGTTTAAATCTCAATATTACACAGGTCCACCAATGACTAGCTTTTACTGAGTGACGACACACTCAGAGGATCATTATCTTAATTTTGATCAAAAGCGACACACCGGGATTATTCTTATTCACTGGAAGTGGCTATTGTAGGTGTATTGGATACACTTCACCTCGGCATTACCTTGGTGCGGTAATAAAATTTATGTGCAGGAAGTGGGACTGGGATTACCCACTCACTAAACCTCGACTCTGTACTTTAGATCTTCTTTTTTTTAGCAATATGTGTTGGAGATTTTCACTTATTTAAAACATTTAATCAAATAATAAGAGGGTTTTTCAAAGGAAATATTGAACTTAATGGAAGTAAAAAATGCGCAGGAGACACATGACCAGAAGTAAATCAACATGAGTCCTTTGGAGTTTTTAAATGATTACTGAATTTGTTGGCAATTTCTTATGATTCTTTTTTAGAAGAACCACTTAAATTGAGCTCTGCCACTGACCCGACTCAATTTTCAGAAAATTTTATGGTAAGTTGAGTGATTGTTGTAGATGTTTCAGTGAATTGAGATGAATCTCTTTGCTGGTAGAGGTAAACGCAGATGTTGGTATAATTGAAAGTATTATGGCATTTTGATGTGTATATCTTCACACTGTTACCCTATCAATGGTTGGTCAGCTGCTTGTGTTATCTGTGTATGGATAATTTTGGGCCTGACGGTGTTTCTATCTAACCAGCTTGTGAATCCTTGCATTTTCTTGATGTAGTATAGAATCGTTGTCTTGAGCGAGATTTGCTTAGTTGTTAAGTGTCATGTTTATAGAGACATGAGTGTCTAGGTTTTGTGAAGGTCGAAAAAACTGGCATCGGCCATATCGGTCTGTTTTATGGGCACAAATTTAAACTCCCCTTATGGTAAAACAAGAGCTTAAATTATTTATATTTTTAATCTTCTTTTGTTTGTATGAAACATCGAAAGCAGAAATAATACTTTCATAGACGTAATTGAGGTCTATGGGTTGTTTTGAGTTTATTAATGAATTCCCTGGATTTGACATGATCCCTATGTTGAACCTATGAAAGCTGCATCTTGAGCTAGGTATTTGGAGCTGTTGAAAGTTTTACCAAATATCATTTGCTCGATTATTATTCCATCTCTGTTTACATTCTTCAATTTCCTATTATCTTGCCTCTTCTTCCTGCATTAGATTTCAAAGGATAAATCTAGTCGTACACAAATTAAAAACGATATTTTGCCACTTTTCAAAGATATACTGATTTACTTAGAAATCCCCAGAATTTTCTCTATATATAATCATTGTGTTTAATTCGGAAAAATTCTTTCTACGTTAATCTACACTTACTTTTTCTAGCGATGGGTACCAATAATCTGAACCAGAACATCATTGGTTTAGTCCTAGGAATAAAGCCAATACATTCATAAATGTTCAAAATAAAGGGAAGATCGCTGCAAGTGAAAGATATGATTAATTACCTGCAAAATTAAGGCTATAATCAACCCTACTTTAAAAATCCAATTCGTTAGTTATTTTAAGAATTCCTGGCAATAAGCAAAATATATAACTCTCTTATAACTTCGTATTTGGCCTATGGATCCAACTGCCCAGAGAAGCTTAAATGAATATTCTGGTCGAGGAACATCTCCATATCACTTTTATATTTCATTATACACTTTGGAAAAGAAATATAAACTATCCACTTGCACAAAAGACATTTTCAAAGGTGTTAATTTTAATTTTGGGTCAAGCGAAGCAGTGACTCCAAATCTAGAGATATCTAAGTGCAGAGACATTTGATGCGTTGAGAGTTTGTTCCCAGTTTGACCCATAAGGTAAACAAGTCGTTCGAGCGCGAGAAACCAAATTTTGCTTAGAAGAACATTAAAATCTGCCTATAATATTGCGAATTAATAACTAAAGATATTAAGGAGCGCTTACACCTTGAGGCCAAATAAATGAAATAATTGCCTACAAAATATATATTCAAATCAGATAATACTAGTGTTCAAAAATTTTGTAGACCCAATCAAAGTGTATGTACAGTATATATACACCATAATTTCCCTCAATGATGAATTAAATAATCCATAATTTTTTCCAACTTTTATTATTTACTTTTAAGCTTGGTCCAATAAATTAAATGCAAATAACTATAATTTAATCAAGTTTCTAATATGTTTAAAATTTATAGACTGCTACCTTTTATGTAGTAAAAATGTTCAATTAAAAAATATTCAGCTCGGAATTAGAATGGATTTTTTTCTCTTTCCTATAAGCTTTGAAGTATTAATATAAATAAAAATTAATGCAATTAATATGAGAGGGTCTGCATAGGGAAATTTGAGAATCAAAAATGTTGAAAGTGAAAGAAATAATGAAAGTTTAAAAAAATATGATATTAAATAAACAAATACGGAAGTTGGATACGGATAGGAAAGCATTCTGGGGTTGAACAAAGAGAAATTATTGGCTTCGTTTCTCTCATCGGAAATCATATAGATGTATATATTACACATATTTTGAAAATTCTGAGAGATGGTGCGGTGGGTGGAGAGCACAGAATGATGATGCCGCTCGCTGTTTTTAAGAGAAAACGGGTAATTATACATAATTTCTTTAGGTATCTACGCTATACACGTTTTGACAAATAAGGAAAATTATATAAAAAATTATTTTTAAAATTTACAGGATGTGAACGATATTCTCTATCTTATAGGGGGGCTTGGGGCCTTTAGCCCCAGAATGGAATATGGTGGGTGTACCCATTATGGCAGTTCCAGCGGTTACCAGTTATAGTAGAAGGCACCTTTTATGGCAGTTGATAAGTCACTAGCTAGTGCAAGTGTTTAGGCTATAATGTAATGGGCTCTTAACTAGTTACCAAGTTATAGGTGACAGGCTAAGGCGGTTAGGATGGTCGTTGCCCATTCCAGTACTAACTTTCCTCAATGTTGCTTATCCTTGACGCAACGCTGTTGGGATATTCGTATAACAGGCACTGACCTTGAGCTGACTCAATTTGTGGGGAAGATACTCTTCTTGCTTGGCTTTAGTGAAGTAGGCTGTGTCTTATCACCAGGTGGATTTTTCTTAGGAAAAGTACTCTCAAAAGAAGGATTCAAACGTTTTTATTGGGCCAAGGAGTCAGCAGGCTTAGGCAGGAAGAATTTGATTGAATTTGTGTTGGGTATCTGAGGGACGAGTACGAATGTATAAAGCTGTTTTTGATTATCCTTTTGACTACTGCACCTTCTCCCGACTGAGTCTCCTTTTTTTCTAACTTTAAGTTTTGACACGCTTGACTGTCCTTAAGACTCTATTCGAGGCTGTATATACTATTGAAAACCAGTGGGCGTGGCCCGCTGTTGACTGATGACACCATTTGGGCAGCGCTTACTCTACACGATGTTTATTTGTGTGCGCACGGAGATAGAGAATAGCTTTATCTTCAAATTTCGAAATTTGAAGATAAAGCTATTCTCTATCTCCGTGCGCACACAAATAAACATCGTGTAGAGTAAGCGCTGCCCAAATGGTGTCATCAGTCAACAGCGGGCCACGCCCACTGGTTTTCAATAGTATATACAGCCTCGAATAGAGTCTTAAGGACAGTCAAGCGTGTCAAAACTTAAAGTTAGAAAAAAAGGAGACTCAGTCGGGAGAAGGTGCAGTAGTCAAAAGGATAATCAAAAACAGCTTTATACATTCGTACTCGTCCCTCAGATACCCAACACAAATTCAATCAAATTCTTCCTGCCTAAGCCTGCTGACTCCTTGGCCCAATAAAAACGTTTGAATCCTTCTTTTGAGAGTACTTTTCCTAAGAAAAATCCACCTGGTGATAAGACACAGCCTACTTCACTAAAGCCAAGCAAGAAGAGTATCTTCCCCACAAATTGAGTCAGCTCAAGGTCAGTGCCTGTTATACGAATATCCCAACAGCGTTGCGTCAAGGATAAGCAACATTGAGGAAAGTTAGTACTGGAATGGGCAACGACCATCCTAACCGCCTTAGCCTGTCACCTATAACTTGGTAACTAGTTAAGAGCCCATTACATTATAGCCTAAACACTTGCACTAGCTAGTGACTTATCAACTGCCATAAAAGGTGCCTTCTACTATAACTGGTAACCGCTGGAACTGCCATAATGGGTACACCCACCATATTCCATTCTGGGGCTAAAGGCCCCAAGCCCCCCTATAAGATAGAGAATATCGTTCACATCCTGTAAATTTTAAAAATAATTTTTTATATAATTTTCCTTATTTGTCAAAACGTGTATAGCGTAGATACCTAAAGAAATTATGTATAATTACCCGTTTTCTCTTAAAAACAGCGAGCGGCATCATCATTCTGTGCTCTCCACCCACCGCACCATCTCTCAGAATTTTCAAAATATGTGTAATATATACATCTATATGATTTCCGATGAGAGAAACGAAGCCAATAATTTCTCTTTGTTCAACCCCAGAATGCTTTCCTATCCGTATCCAACTTCCGTATTTGTTTATTTAATATCATATTTTTTTAAACTTTCATTATTTCTTTCACTTTCAACATTTTTGATTCTCAAATTTCCCTATGCAGACCCTCTCATATTAATTGCATTAATTTTTATTTATATTAATACTTCAAAGCTTATAGGAAAGAGAAAAAAATCCATTCTAATTCCGAGCTGAATATTTTTTAATTGAACATTTTTACTACATAAAAGGTAGCAGTCTATAAATTTTAAACATATTAGAAACTTGATTAAATTATAGTTATTTGCATTTAATTTATTGGACCAAGCTTAAAAGTAAATAATAAAAGTTGGAAAAAATTATGGATTATTTAATTCATCATTGAGGGAAATTATGGTGTATATATACTGTACATACACTTTGATTGGGTCTACAAAATTTTTGAACACTAGTATTATCTGATTTGAATATATATTTTGTAGGCAATTATTTCATTTATTTGGCCTCAAGGTGTAAGCGCTCCTTAATATCTTTAGTTATTAATTCGCAATATTATAGGCAGATTTTAATGTTCTTCTAAGCAAAATTTGGTTTCTCGCGCTCGAACGACTTGTTTACCTTATGGGTCAAACTGGGAACAAACTCTCAACGCATCAAATGTCTCTGCACTTAGATATCTCTAGATTTGGAGTCACTGCTTCGCTTGACCCAAAATTAAAATTAACACCTTTGAAAATGTCTTTTGTGCAAGTGGATAGTTTATATTTCTTTTCCAAAGTGTATAATGAAATATAAAAGTGATATGGAGATGTTCCTCGACCAGAATATTCATTTAAGCTTCTCTGGGCAGTTGGATCCATAGGCCAAATACGAAGTTATAAGAGAGTTATATATTTTGCTTATTGCCAGGAATTCTTAAAATAACTAACGAATTGGATTTTTAAAGTAGGGTTGATTATAGCCTTAATTTTGCAGGTAATTAATCATATCTTTCACTTGCAGCGATCTTCCCTTTATTTTGAACATTTATGAATGTATTGGCTTTATTCCTAGGACTAAACCAATGATGTTCTGGTTCAGATTATTGGTACCCATCGCTAGAAAAAGTAAGTGTAGATTAACGTAGAAAGAATTTTTCCGAATTAAACACAATGATTATATATAGAGAAAATTCTGGGGATTTCTAAGTAAATCAGTATATCTTTGAAAAGTGGCAAAATATCGTTTTTAATTTGTGTACGACTAGATTTATCCTTTGAAATCTAATGCAGGAAGAAGAGGCAAGATAATAGGAAATTGAAGAATGTAAACAGAGATGGAATAATAATCGAGCAAATGATATTTGGTAAAACTTTCAACAGCTCCAAATACCTAGCTCAAGATGCAGCTTTCATAGGTTCAACATAGGGATCATGTCAAATCCAGGGAATTCATTAATAAACTCAAAACAACCCATAGACCTCAATTACGTCTATGAAAGTATTATTTCTGCTTTCGATGTTTCATACAAACAAAAGAAGATTAAAAATATAAATAATTTAAGCTCTTGTTTTACCATAAGGGGAGTTTAAATTTGTGCCCATAAAACAGACCGATATGGCCGATGCCAGTTTTTTCGACCTTCACAAAACCTAGACACTCATGTCTCTATAAACATGACACTTAACAACTAAGCAAATCTCGCTCAAGACAACGATTCTATACTACATCAAGAAAATGCAAGGATTCACAAGCTGGTTAGATAGAAACACCGTCAGGCCCAAAATTATCCATACACAGATAACACAAGCAGCTGACCAACCATTGATAGGGTAACAGTGTGAAGATATACACATCAAAATGCCATAATACTTTCAATTATACCAACATCTGCGTTTACCTCTACCAGCAAAGAGATTCATCTCAATTCACTGAAACATCTACAACAATCACTCAACTTACCATAAAATTTTCTGAAAATTGAGTCGGGTCAGTGGCAGAGCTCAATTTAAGTGGTTCTTCTAAAAAAGAATCATAAGAAATTGCCAACAAATTCAGTAATCATTTAAAAACTCCAAAGGACTCATGTTGATTTACTTCTGGTCATGTGTCTCCTGCGCATTTTTTACTTCCATTAAGTTCAATATTTCCTTTGAAAAACCCTCTTATTATTTGATTAAATGTTTTAAATAAGTGAAAATCTCCAACACATATTGCTAAAAAAAAGAAGATCTAAAGTACAGAGTCGAGGTTTAGTGAGTGGGTAATCCCAGTCCCACTTCCTGCACATAAATTTTATTACCGCACCAAGGTAATGCCGAGGTGAAGTGTATCCAATACACCTACAATAGCCACTTCCAGTGAATAAGAATAATCCCGGTGTGTCGCTTTTGATCAAAATTAAGATAATGATCCTCTGAGTGTGTCGTCACTCAGTAAAAGCTAGTCATTGGTGGACCTGTGTAATATTGAGATTTAAACCGAGTGGATTGCTTATTAATTGCCAAAGGATCATCCAAAATAGTTGAACACACAGAAACAAAAATAATCTTTAATGTACATGAATTAGAAATATGAAACAGCGTATATAGGTATAAATAAAATTAATTTTGGCACTGAATAAGTAAATCTACTTGAAAGTTACCAACTACTTGCGTCTTAATGGCACATGACATTATTGAATTAAGCACTAAATAAAATAACTTTTAATACTCGGAGTTATGGGCTCGGGATGGGAATTCTGGTTAACGAATAAACTGGAGAAGTAAGGGGAAGGGGATAATTTACTTTAACGATACCTTTGAGTTTGTAAGTATTTTTGAGAATGATGGTGAAGATCGTCTTCTGGTCACGCTGCTCCAAAAAAGTGTCGGGTTGTTAATTCGAGACTGGGGGCGGCTTATCGGTTATTGGTTTTATCTTATCCTTCTGTGGGAATATGCAGTTCTCGCCAATCTTGAACCCTAAATAGGCAATAGTGCCATAAGGAAATTAGGCAAGTGGAGGGCTTACTTGTTAAGCCGTGAGACCTCAGTGGGTCCAAGAGTGGGCGAAGGCTTGCGAAGAGTTCTTCCCCTGTACGTCTGGCTACGTACACCTTGTTCAAATAGAATGTGACGTTTTCTAGGCCTTCTACATCTTTTTGCATAAGGCTGTAGTATTCTCTTAAGAACGAGACCATTTGGGCGATCTTAACGGGTCCGAGTTCGGAGTTCACGTCTAACTCGTGGGAAGGTTCTTCCTGGGGGAGCGGGGTAGAAGTGAGAGCGGAAAGCTGGAAGTCCCTGTCTATCTGTCTACTCTTTTCCTCTTCTTCTATTTTTAAATTTATTCTTCTTTCTTCTTCTTCTCTTTTTATTTTTATTCTTCTTTCTTTGGCTTCTATTTCCATCTGTATTCATTCCTCGGCTTCTTATCCTTTATTCTGTATTCTTATTTCTTCTGTTCTTATTTCTATCTGGAGGTCACCTCCTCTGGCTTTTTCCCATAGCGGTTGTAGGGAAGGGCAGTCCTTTTGCGCCCTGGCGATCTCAGCGTTATTCGTTTACTTGAGCTCAGGGCCACACGGGAATTTGAGCGGCGCGAGAGGACGGTTTTCTCGGCCCGCCTGCGCTCGGGTGGTAACGGTTTGGGTAACCTCGTTTAGGGAGAGTTGTGCGCTCTGTCCAACCAGCACTGTACAGAATTTCATCGGGGCCGTGACCACGTCAGCCCAACCAGTGAAGTAGCGGCACTCTACATGGCCCCGGATGACAGCGAATCTGTTGGCGCGTCCCAAAAAGGCGTGGTTTCACCCGCAAATTTCTGATTTGGGGCTTTTACTGGGAATGTTGCTTGTCTGACACTACGGTACAGGTACAACCGGTGGCCCTAACTAAAGTTGACACTTTGCACCCATTAATCGAGCCAGTTTCAAACTTAAGTTCACCAGGAGAACTCTTATTTAATACGAAGTTAACTTGGTAGTCCTGATCTTACGCGGCTGCAGGTTGCGAGGTATCTACGGCGGTTTGGACTGGAGAAATGGTGGCAGTCACTTGAGGTACCTGCTGACTTGGGGAGGGATAGAACCTTGAATTTTGCGGACACTGAGGTTTTATGTGCCCCGGGGCTCCGCAAGAGTAACACTTGATCGGACTACTCCTGAAGGTGTTGTTTGAGTGTGTGTTAAAACCGAGGGGTTTTCGGTCTTCTAGGGTCTCCTGGAATTTGTTCTTGGGCTCAAATGGGGAGCAACTCTTAAAAACTGAGAGGGTTTCTCATGTGGGTGTCTTCCGTACCAGAACTTGTTTGGGGGAAAGGGGGATTACCTTTTCTGCTTTCCTTTGGGTATAAATGATGGTTTGAAGCGTGATAATCCGCTTCATCAGCGTAATCTTCGAATGTAGAGGCCCTTAGTTCTTGAACGAAGGCTCTAATCTCTTGGGGGAGTGTACTTAGTAGTTGATCTTTTAGCTGCGTCCAGCCAGAATTGCAGAATGCTTCGTATGATGAATCCTAAATGGCTGTATGTCTTTCCTCCTTGGAGTTTAGCTGATTTGAACTTCGATCTATAGAAATGGGTTTAAGGTTACTGAATGAGAAGGTAATCCTAGACCGGTGATCTACTGATCCGATGCAGGATCACGAAGGCGAGCCAAACTGTGGCTCATATCGGACTTCTTCTTTCTCAAAATAACTGTCCGATTATTATGCTCCTGGAATGGGGAGCCAAAAACGATTACTTAGCTACGTCTAGGGTAATCTGCAGAGGGAGGTCCTGTTTAACCTCAGACTCTGAATGGGGGGGGGGGCTACGAGAAGTTTAGCAGCTACAAGTACCGTGACGGCAAAACACAAATTCCCCGACGTGGGTCCAAAGTCTTCTGCCTGACTCCAGCGGGTAGTTTCTCTTTTATTTCTCTCACGAGTATAAATCGAGAGAAAACACCAAATTCTCATTAAAACCGTATCGCTGCGTGAAAGACCTTTTCATCTGCTGCAAGACAAAGTAATTCCTTCACACCTTCGCTCCACGTCGCAGTGTACGACGGCGCGAAAACTTGGACTTTCGTTGGCTAGCAGGTGTCTTTTAGCGGCAGACATTTTCCTGAACGGCCGTCTCGAATTTGGTTGTCTAAAAGGCGCGAAAAGGGGCGGAGGGAATTCGAGGCGTTAGGTGAAGTTGGAGTACCGGAGGGACACTCAGCTTGTGTCAGGGGTATTTCTGCGTACACTAATGTACGTG